>CM070774.1:72034661-72547161 GCA_036346955.1 Dipus sagitta | reverse complement strand
ATATTCTTTCCTCTCCACAATATTTATTCAATGGTGATCATGGAAATTGATTTAAAATATATCTTCTGTTTCTTTTGCCACATTGAATTTCAAGCAAACTGGCTAGAAACAAGCGGTTTCTAATTTTTACCACAACACATTGAAGAATTTTAAAACATGGTAGTAGTTGTCAGGGTATTTGTAAGTGAGATTTTTTTTTTTAATTTAAGGAATAGCAGAGTTGGAAGTATCCTTCCAGTCAGCACAATTCCCAGATTTTAGTTGTAGTATTATAGTAGCAATAATACTATAATCCCATATAAACACTATAATACTATGACAAATACTAAACTGTAACGCTACCATACTACAATACTATAATGGATTAAAAAATTATTTGCTTGCTAATATTCCTGACAATTTTTAAAATAATACAAGTAGTACTAAATATTATTAACTATTTTACATTGGCCAGTACATGAGTGACATCGCCAATGACTTTGGAATTTACTTAAGCAAAAGTAGTCACCACAAATGATAAAACAACTCAAAGATTTTGCTGGCAATGAGGAAGACAAGTTGAAGCCACGTCATGGCTTTCAGCAGTCAGCAAGCAAAGTACTTGTGCTACCCAAGGGATGATGCCTTGGCCTTCTGCTGTGAGTTTTATATAAGTTTATAAACAGGCTTTGATCACTAAGCCATTTTTTTTTCTTTTTTTTTTACCAAATTAGGGAGTTAAGTTCAGCAATCTGTGTTTTTATTTATACATATAAGTATTGCCTCAGGAAAACAAACCAGAATCTTCTTTTTGTTCAATTCCTCTTCTATTATCCTTTTCCCTTATCTATGCCAGTTTTGTCTAAATGTAATTTGACATAAGATCTACTTTAAATTGAAAATTAGCTTTAAAATTAATACCTAGCCCCTAAGAATAATTTTTTAAAAATCTATTTTACAGATGGAGGAGAAGAGAGAGAGCCGATTGTCTACCATGAGATGTGTCACCTCCACCTCATCTAGCCATTCTCAGAAGTCCTCATGGCTACCCTGGAAACCAGTCCCAGGGAGAGAGCAACAGACACTGTGGTCACTCAGACCTCATGAAATCAGAGATCCAGAGGCTGCAGAGAACGCAACACTAAACCAGATCTCAATCTTGCCCACCAAGGTTCTGGGAACATTGAGGAGGAGGAGATGAAAAGATTCTAAGAGCCTTAGGCTGTGTGAGAATAGCCTGAAGCACTGTGCCTCCTCCCCCAACACGTCCTCCCCACCCCCAGAGACTAACTGAGGGCTCTTGGTCACCAGGACAAGACCCTCAGCAGAATTACAGTGGGGGAAAGAAGATCTAAGGGTACAACCTTTTTATAAAAAAAGCAATAAATATTCAAAAATCTCAACAAGTGTGCTTTTAAAAACTCATGTCTGTTCTTTCTACAAAAATACAATGAAATATTATGCCATAAAATGCAACTCCTACCAAATCACATATCCAGAGACATAGAGGCTTCCGACACCTCATCACTGAAGCCCACACAAAAGGAACCCAACACGGCTCAGGGAAATTTTGCCTAAGAGGGGTCAGAAAGAATATCAGAGCCACACATTGGGTCATGACATGCAGAGACATTTCCTCCTACCCATAACTGTAGGCTAACTCCACAATGCATGACCCATACATATACCTCAACAAGGAGGGGCCTAGAGGGAGGAGGTAGGACGTGGAGGAAGCTAAAAAAGGTACCAACTTGCCTGTTTTCACTGAGTGCAAACTAATTGATAAATAAATAAATAAATAAATAAGCAAATAATTAAAGGGAAAAATGCAATGGATGAAGTCTAAACTAGCACGAAAATCAAACATTATGACATAGCCTTAGCCAGATCAAGTTAACTTGTAGTTAAAACTTTAAAACATCTAAAGAAAATTAGTTTGGTGTAACATTTAAATTAGCAGTTTTTCTTGACTGGTAAAACTTTTAAGGAATTTTTAAAATAGTACATACAAGAGTTAATGATAACCATGACTATGAAACTTTGGGAGTCAGTATGCCACATCTCAAAAGGCAAAACAATGTATTGAACATCTTAAAAAATTAATTAAATCAATCTAGCCTACCAATGCCACAAACAATCTTCATATATATATATACACATATTTATATGTATGTATATTGTGTGGAAGGAAGCCCACAGAGGCCCACCACAGTTGTCCCCGTAACTCACCTTTTTGTCTGCATAGTAGGGGTCCAGGTCCTCCAGGGGCTCTGACACCATGCCTGGAGGAATGTCTCCATAGATGAAGGGCAGCTGTTTGCCAGCTTCCAAATCACTACTTGGCTTGGGGCCTTCTTCTTCATCATCCTTCTTCTCTTCTTTGTGTTCCTTTGCTTTTCCTTCAGAAATACGTTGTTCAATGAGGGCAAGAGACTGCTTTGTGAAGTAGACAAAGCTCTGAGGTCCCGGGGGAGGCAGTGTTGCCATCTTCGCATCCTGTAGATTTTATTGCCCTCTTTGCTCCTTATACAAGAGGTCTACGCAGAAATAAAGACATGAAAGCTTAGATGTATGGCTTGTAGGGAAGGCACGTTAAAGACTAATGGCAGGCTGGGGATATGCTCAGTGGTACATCACAGGCCCAGCATGCTCAAGGCTCTGGCTTCAAGGCACTAAGAACAAATAATAAAACTACAGGTTTAATTATAAGAGGCAATGTGTTTGTAAATTATTAAATGCTACTATTTGTTAAACAATATATACCATTTTTCCATGATTTGTAACTTTTTATTAAAAATTTTGAACTGTATCTATTGCAGCTCAAAAGTGAAAATGACAGTTTCCTGAAGAAAAAATAGCTCCCTTTATTTTAAATATGAATTAATATTTGGTTCAATGTGCCCCTGGGACTCAACCACCCAGTATGTCATCTCATGGTGAACAGATTGACAAGGACATTTCACGTATAGAGGGAGAGTAAATTAAGAGGAGGTGTCATACTATACTCTTCTCTTTTATTTGCAAGCTCAATATAAATATTTCATAAATTATAGTAGTTGAAACAGGAGTTATATAAAGACAAAAAGGGAGAAGTTGTTGAAACAATTTTCCCACAGGTTTCTCTCATTCAACCATCAAACTAAATAACAGTGAGTACTTTTCCTGAGACATGAGGACCAGTACAAGTAGAATCCATTACCAGACATTTCTGTGCTAAAAACAGATGATAGACCATGTATTTAAAAGACAAAAATGTGGAAATATAATGACATTTAAGATTTAGAAAAAAATTCAACTTTTCTGAAAAAAAAATGCTTTCTATGGCTTTTGACACACTATATATCTTCACATTTCCTTCTCAATTTACAAACCAATCTTCATTTACATTAAGTGGTTTACCAAATACTAAGACTTCTGTTTCAGGTATTTAGGTTTGCAGGAGTAAAGTACAGTGTGGTCTTCAAGGAAATGCGCTGTTACAAAGGACACTAGCCACGCTGAATTACACGAGCCCAGTTGCACTATAGTAAAAGAAAAAAACAATCAGCATTTCTCACATCTCTTTTTCTACCCTCGTGTAGAAACTGAGATGGAGATACCGGCATGTGTTGGGGATTATCGTGGGTAACAGAAGTGGTGAACTGCTCTTTTTTCCCTGCACAAATGTTCTGCATTTCTGATATACACTGCTGAAGACATTTTACTTTCTCTATTCACTTGCAGTGATGGAGAACCAATAGGCAGCCAAGCAGTAGGTTTTCACAGGAGAGATTAGATCAAAAGCATGCAGGTAAGGACACACTTGGGAATCACCCTCAGAATGGACTCAGAATGATGGGATTTTACAACCATAAACCAAGAAGAATATGGCAAGTCTGCTCTGCTAGGCACAGGCGTTAGATACTACCTTTGCCTGTGAAGACAACTGGGGTAGTTGACTCTGCTGACTCTGGGCTGGTTTGCTTCACTGCAGAGAATTTGGTTACAAACGTGTCTTGATTTCAGATGTCAGTGGCCCTTATGCTTTCGTCAATCAATCCAAGATCTAGGTCTATGAGAACACCCAGCACTGACGCTTCCTCAGCGCTGGTGGAAACCACCCATGCCCAAAGGAGCCGGGTTTGCTACCTCAGTAGACTTTCAGTGTAGACATACCTGGGCCCACGGGGACAATTGGCTGAAGAATTAATGTTTTTGTACCTTCTGCAGTGAATAGGAAAGTGTCCTTGTTATTCCTCTTTCATGATTTGACAGACATCTATGTAAATAGAAGTGATGACCCCTGCAGGTTCACCTATTTTGAATACTTTCTGCCCAACTGGTGGCAATTTGAGAAAGTTATTGGATCCTTGCTGGAGGAGGTGTGTCGCTGACATACACGGACCCCGAGGTTTATTAGTGTCAGGCCTACTGGTTGTTCAGAGATGGCTCACTCGGAGTCCTTTCTTTTCTGATGCTGGGGCAAGATTTGATACTCCACTTGCTTGTTCTACCATATTTCCCCACCATGATAAGAAGGTCTCTTGAAACTGTTAGCTGAAATAAACACTTTTATCCCATAAACTGCTTCTGGTGAGGTGTTGTGTTTTCCCCCAGCATGGAGAAGGTAAGCACTACAAACTCAGACACATACCTCTAGTTCCACTGTCAATACTCTCATCTCCTTCCCTCCTCCTACCCCTACTTATGCTATCATGGGCACCCTGATGACGTAGCAGCTGAATGACTAGAGGAAATACCATCAGAGGAGATGGTAGGGAAGGGTTAGGTACTGATGCTTGTAGTATCATAGGGAATATTTTTATGATTTAAAAAAAGACTGGGCTGGAGAGGTGGTTTAGCAGTTAAGACACTTGCCTGCAAAGCCTAAGGACCCAGGCTTAATTTCCTAGTACCCATGTAGGCCAGATGCACATAGTGGAGCATGTGTCTAGAGTTTATTTGCAGTGGCTAGAGGCCTTGATGTGCCCATTTTCCCCCTACTCTCTAATAAGTAAATTAACAAAATAAAGATAAAAATATCTAGAAATAACTGAAAGACACTAAGCATCTATTTAACATAAAGGCCTTGAAAAGTGGGTGTCAGAGATGATGATAGGATTCCATCATCCTCATCTAGACAGGGGAATTCAAGCTTTCTCTGTTTTATTAATGTGACAGCTTTCAAGATGAGCAGGTCTAGTTGGTATCTGAATTATCGTACAATAATCTGGTGAGATGACTGGGTGGCAACGATGGGGTGTAGCTCATCTGTTACTGTAGCTGTTTCTCCTTCTTCTAGATTGGTAGATGCTTAATCATGCAGCCGGATTAAGACTGGGGATTTCTGGGTAGAGTAAATATTTAAATAGAAAAACAAAACTCAAAAATTCTAAAGGAAATGAGCACATACAATATGTTACAGAAACACTTTTAAGCATTGAATTAAAGGCAGAATCTATAGTGAAAAGCATGACACATCTCACATTTTTGAAAAGTAGAAAGCATTTATAAAACAAAAAGAAATTCAATAGAAATGACAGATGAAAGTGTTTCCTTAAAAAAGGTAGTTAAATCATAAACATATAAATATAAGATTTAACAGTAACATAAATGAATACAAAATAAAATATTAATAAGCACTTGAATCGATGTCAAATATCAAGTATCCAAAGAAATAAAAATAAAATATAATATGAGATCAAATATAGCCTATTAAATTATTAAATATATTAATTAAATGTTAGTGGACATAAGAGATAGCATGAGGGAAATCAGTACTTCCTGTCTAGATAATATGAATAATATATATACATACTTGAAGAGTTGTTTTGCAGTTTCTAGCAAAAGTCTTAAATATGTTGATTCATTTTTATTGTCAAATGATTTACCTTATAGAAATTTATCCAAAAAATAATGTCAAATATCCACCAATAATTATGATGTTTTTGAAATGTTTATGTGTTACAAAAAATGGAATCAATCCAAAATCTAACACACAGAATTGTCCTTATATTATAAGATATTCAAAGAATTACTGAAAAGGAAATCTGAATGTGAAAAAATATTCAGGACTCCTTTATTATATCACTAGCTTCTATCTATCATCTATGTACCTATTAATTATCATCTGTTTATAATCTATCAATTTATCATCTTAAAAAGTTTTTCTCAAATAAATTGAATATCTTTTAAAAATCGTATTTATTTGAGAGAGAGGCAGATTTTATACACACACACACACACACACACACACATATATATATATATATATATATATATATATATATATATATAGAGAGAGAGAGAGAGAGAGAGAGAGAGAGAGAGAGAGGAGAATGGGCACACCAGGGCTTCTAGCCACTGCAAATTAACTCCAGATGCATGTGCGCCTTGTGCATCTATCTGGGTTACATGGGTCCTGGGGAATTGAACCAGAGTCCTTAGGCTTCTCAGGCAAATGCCTTAACCTCTAATCCATTTCTCCATCCCAAAATACAATATTTTTAAAAAGGGGGCTAGAGAAATGGTCCAGCAGTTAAGACACTTGCCTGCAAAGCCTAAGGTCCCAGTTTTGATTCCCCAGTACCCACATAAAGCCAGATGCGCAAAGTGGTGCAGTGCATCTGAAGTTCATTTGCAGTGGCTAGACCACCTAAAACATCCATTCTCTCTCTCCTCAGCACGCAAATAAATAAATAAAGTATTTAAATATTTTTTATTTCTTTTCTTTTTTTTTTCTCACTCTGTGTGTGCACATATCTGTGGATGTGATACAAGGGTCTCTTGCCACTACAAAAGAAAGCCTGTCTGGCTTTATGTGGGTGGCTGGAGAATTGAACCAGGGTTACCAGTCTTTGTAAGCAAGTGCCTTTAACCTCTGATCATCTTCCCAGCCCTCATCCATCTATAGGTCAAGTTTTCTTTATCTTTCTAGTCAAATCACTGCCAGCATCTAGTTTACACTGATGGGCCTTTGCCATGGATCCACCCTAGCTTCCATAACCTCCTGTAGGAAAACAGCAACAGCAACACCAACAACAATAACAGCAACAACAAAAAACTTTGTATGGTAGCATGCAGTTTCCTGAGATAACTGAAAACCAGAGGAAGACAGCTGAGTCCACAAATCCAAGGAGTAGAGAGCAGGTAAGATTATTTTCACCCAGAGATGAAAGCAGAAGCCGCAGCCCACAGCAATTATGTGACAATGTTGGAACAGAGCAATCTGCCTTGGCACATGTGGGAATAGATCATCCCAAGTACTGTTCAGTCAACGTTTCAGGACACATTTTATGACATCCTCCTCTGTTTTCAGCTGTGAAGCAGTGTGGTTTATCCCTACCCTACATCAAAAATACATTTCAGAATGAACTAAGCTGGGACTGCTAAGTAGACTCCAGAGCACTACAGCTTTAAGCAGAGGAAAGTCTAGGGAAGGGTGGATGCTTTCTCTCTGGTCCTTGTCCAGATGTCTCAGAATGCAGCCTGCCTGTCAGGATGCTAGCATACAGAGCTTGTGGTCATCCCTCCCTTTCAGAGATGGAATTATTTGGGAAATAAACTTACATAAAGGCAGAAGCAACCCTAGCCACTAGTGATCTACTCTTTTCTCCATCATTATTAGTATATAAAAAATATGAAATTGGTGTTCAAGAAATACTGAATATAAAACAGGAAAACAAAGTGAATGGACCAACTTCTTAACTCTAGAAGAAAGAAGACAGGAGTAAATATTATAGATTATTAAAGTGATAAAATTGGTAATCCTGGAGAAATTTAAGGGGTTAGAAAAATTTATTATAGAATATACAACCAACATTAATATGAACACAATCTTATTTTAAATTTTTAATTTATTTCCTTGTGTATGTATGTAGGCATGTATGTATATATATAAGAATGCCCTTCCAGATTTACGTGGGTGGTTGGGGAATCAAACCTGTGCAGACAGGCTTTGCAAGCAAGCACCTTTAACCACTGAGACATTTTTCCAGCCCCAAAACACAATTCTTGATAATTTAAGGCATAATGGTAAAAATGGAATTTCAGTATAATGTTTCTTTTTTTTTATTTTTCTAGTCAGTGAAAACAGTCAAGTTGGTACCATTGTTAGCCTCCTCTCTATCCCCCCCCCATAGGGACCCTCCTTGTTGGGGTATATGGGTCATGCATTGTGAGGTTAGCCTTTAGTTTCAGGTAGGAGGAAAGGTCTCTGCCTGTCATGACCCAACGTGTGGCTCTGACATTCTTTCTGCCCCCTATTCCTCAAATTTCCCTGAGCCATGTTGGGTTCATATTAGGTCTGCTTCCATGTTGGGATCTTGGGTGCCTCTGTGTCTTTGGATATAAGGAGATAGACACAGAGAACAGTTTTATGTTTCTTGGGAAAAAAAAGAAATTAGAATTACAGTTACCTTCAGAAGAACAAAATGAGCTAACAACACTCAGGTATTGGGTGTGCTCTCTCTTAATCTGTCTTATATCTGCATGGAAACATACATATGTCAGAATTGTATACTTTATGTCCTGAAATGGAGAGGAAGAAGAATGAAGAAAAACTCAAAATAAACTCCCTGCAACAAAGACCAGTCCAAGGTGTTTGGCATCAGTAACACGAGTGTTAGTAGGGGAGCAATGAATAGGAGAGAGGAAATCATTGTAAAAATGATATAGAAGAATTCAAAACTTGCTGGGCGTGGTGGTGCAAGCCTTTAATCCCAGCACTCGGGAGGCAGAGGTAGGAGGATCGCTGTGAGTTCGAGGCCACCCTGAGACTCCATAGTGAATTCCAGGTCAGCCTGAGCTAGAGTGAGACCCTACCTCGAAACACCAAAGAGAGAAAAAAAAAAAAAAAAAGAATTCAAAACTTACCAGGTCAAATGGACAAAGGATCTATTCAAAAGGCCCATTCTGCTAAAAATTTAAGAATTCAGTAATAAAGACAAGATTTTGCAAGCTTCAGCCATCTGATGATAATGCCAAGGAAAGAACCTCAGGTGGCTATTAAAATTTCTCCAGCCACCCTTGATACTATGACATACTGTTAGAACTACTTTGAGTCAAATTCTAATATCACACTGCCTATTTTCAAATGAGATAGCTAATGTAACATATCTTGGGATATAATGATGTGCAAAATTTATTTCCCCTTTGGGTGTTCTTTGCAAAAACACTGAAATTAAAAGTACATCAAGCACAAGAGAGTTCAAATTAGAGTATTAACAAACAGTGTGAAAAAGAGGACAATAAATTCTCCAAAAAGTATCAATAGCTCTACACTTCAATATTTTTTCCAAGAGGTAACAAATCAAAACATGGAATGAATTTGGCTATGGAATTAAAGCAGGGAAGATAACATGGTGTAGTCTTTAAGAAGCAGTTATGGAATTTCCATAACTTTGTAAATGATAAATTTTTACTCTAAATGATTTTCTGTAGTTTCCTTTTAATTCTGAGTCCTTCTAAAATGATGAAAATATGGCTCAGTTTCTCTTTTATTCAATAAAAGTGGATCAAAACCTTCAGGGATAAACATGGACTGTAGAATGCATCTGCATTTGAGACAGGAAAATTCACATTGGTTTCAGTAGCTCAGTGACCAGTGATCATTGGCCCAATGCAGAGGACATCATTTCTTTCAAACTCAGCAATTTGAACATCAAATAATGGTTCAATTGTCTAGAAAAGCATGCAAACGAAGTTAGTTTGCAGAGCTTACAAAGTGGCATGAATGGAGTCCTCAGTTCATCTCTCCTTTCTGTATGAAATTTTCACTTTGTTTCATAAAATTAATGCTCCCATGATCAAAAACTATAACTATGTTAAACTTAAGAGCATTTTTTTTATTTTAGAGAGAGAGAGAGAGAGAGAGAGAGAGAGAGAATTGGTGTCCCAGGGTCTCAGCCACTGCAATGCAACTCCAGACACTTGCGCCACCTAGTGTGCACGTGAGACCTTGTGCTTGCTTCACCTTTGTGCGTGTGACTTACGTGGGATCCGGCGAGCCGAACATGGGTCCTTAGTCTTCACAGGCAAGCACCTTAACAATTATCTCTACAGCCATAAATTTAAGAGCTTTTAACTTATACAAAGATTTTTTCTATATACAAAGTTAGTTTTTTTAATACACAAAATATTCTACATCTATGTAAAATAGTAATTATAGATGTGATTTAATGTAGTTATTCATAGCAAATTTTTGAGCTAGAAATTGAAAGTGAGAAAGGGAAGATAGTTCAGTGGTTAAAGATGCTCACTTGAAAGAATGAGATTTGAATCATGGGTTCAGTACTAACTGGCTCTCTGAACAACAATATTCTAAATATGAAACTTGTTTTTGACTAAAAAATGTGGAAGCACTTCAAAACTTACTAGTTCATACAATATCTTGTTATACACTACAAAATAGGATTAATGTTGATTTTTCAGAGGCTTACCTTGCTTTTATAATTCCCGTTATTTTACCTTTTTTTTGAATTTTACATAAAGATGTGAAATATAATTTTAATTAGACAAAGTTATGTGGTTCAGGAACTTTCATTAAGATTTTGGCTCCATTTTAAAATTGAATCAATATATCTGAACTCAAAAGGAAATGAATTTCAATGCTTGGGCTCACCTTCTGAGAAGCATTTAAGTATCACTAATGGAGTCTCTGAACACAGTACAAGTATGACTCCTTTCAACTAGAGAAATATCACAAATCTCCAGAGAGTTTTAGGGACTTTAGTGTTTGGAATGGCTCTGAACATGATGTTCTTACAATAACCTGTCAGGGGTCAGTTACTGGAGGCAGCCCTCAGGAACTTTCTTTAGGGACTCCTTCAGTTCCAGGGTTGTATGAAAATCCCTCAATTAAGGAACACCTATGGGGATGTTGGCAGTCCAGATTATGACTTTCCCAGAAAATGTAGCAGTGATCCCACACACAAATTCTTACCCTAATGAGTGAAAGAGAAAAACTTGAACTGTACCCATTTTCATATCAATGGTTTCAACTACCCTTTTGGACAATAGCTGACACCCAATGGTGGAAATCTAAACTATAATTCCCAAGTGATTTGTTGATGTCAGAGTGCCAACTCTATTGTTCAAGTATGATATATCAGTTATGACCATATAATTTAAAATGCAAATTTTTCTTTTGTAATGAATACTAGCAAAGTGTTTTGTGTATAAAACTCAATATCTTTAAATGAACTTGTTCTTTTTAAATTTATTTTTATTATTAGATATGGGCATATTTTGTATATAAACATTACATGTTGGTACCATCCTTTTCCTCTTCCCTGCCCCTTTTCTGAAGAAGCCTTACTCATTAAGGTGCAGGTCAACCTCATGGGGATTGTGGGTCATGCATTGGGGGGGGGCAATATCTCTGTGCAAAATGTCCTGACTTGTGGCTCTAACAATCTTTCTGCCCCCTCTTCTGCAAAATTTCCTGAGCCATGCTGGGACCATTTTAAATCTACTTCAGTGATGGGCACTTAGGAGCATCTAGAGCTCTGGTTTGGTAGGTGTTGAGTGTCCTCAGTATTTTTCTCCATCACCCTTGTTCTATATCAGCTTAACTAAGAAAGCAGTACTCTTGCTCATTTCAAATTTGTTCTTTTTAAAAAATATTTTATTTATTTTTAGAGAGAGAGCCAGGGCCTCTTGCCATAGCAAATGAACTCCAGGCTCATTCACTACTTTGTGCATCTGGTTTTAAATGGGTACTGGGGAACCAAACCTGGATCATCAGGCTTTGTAAGCAAGTGTCTTTAACCTCTGAGTGATTTATCTGGTCCAATAATTTATTCTTTAAAAAACATTTCCCATTGAATACCTTTAAACAAGTTTTAAGTAACAACTTTCAATATTTCATTTGTGTGTGTGCATATGCATGTCTAAATGTTTTCACATGTATGCATATGTTTCAATACTTCATTTGTGTGTGTATGTGCAGGTCTGTATGTGTTCATATATGTATATGTATATGTATATGTATATGCATATGTATATGTATATGTGTTTCAATATTTCATTTGTGTGTGTATGTGCAGGTCTGTATGTTTTCATATATGATGTATATGTATATGTATGTATATGTATATGTATATGCATATGCATATGCATATGCATATGTATATGTATATGTGTTTCAATACTTCATTTGTGTGTGTATGTGCAGGTCTGTATGTGCTCATGTGTGTGCATGGGGAGCCCACAGGAAAACCTTGAGTTTTGTTCCTCAGGCTTGGTCCCCCTTTTTAGAGACAGGATCTCTCACTGCCCTGGAGGTCCCAAGTAGGGGAGAATGGCTGGCCAGCAAGCCACAGGCATCCACCTCTCTTTGCACCCCCCAGTATTGCTACAAAATTGTGTCACAATGTTTGATTTAAAAGCACACAAACAAACAAACAACCCCATGGGTCTGGGGATCAAACTCATGTGCCATGCTTGCAAGGCGGCACTTTACCAACTGAGCTATCACCCCAACCCTTCCTTCAATATTTTTTGTTTCTATACTTATAAATATATGACAGGATTAGGACATGATAGTTCCTTTATTTCAATGAGTAAGAAAAAAATAGTTATTAGTTCACAATTGCATCATAATCTAATGTTTTATATTCCACCATTGAGTCTCTTAACCTGTGGTAACTTAACTTTTATTTATATTAACTTAAAGGTAGTAAAATAAACAATATTAAGAATTTCCAAACTCTGAAAAGAGTTGGGTCAATTCTAAATTATTAGTGAAACAATGTTTCACTGAAGCTCAGTATCGTAGTTGAATGTGTATTCCCCACTGACTCACGTGTTAAAACTAACTTGGATCTGCAGAAGCATGGCTGGAGGAGGTGTCACTGGGGGTGAATCCTGGAATCAAGCCCTAAGACGTCACTGGGAGTGTATCAGAATTCCAGTCCAAAGGTTTAAGAGAGCAGTTTGAGCTTCGGTGTTTCCGCTTGCTGCTTGTTGGTGTTCTCTGGCTGTTTGCTTCTCTCTGCTCATATGTATGGAAGCAGCTTCTTCTACCATTTATGGAACTTCCCCATACGTCTATAATCTTGAAATAATTCCTTTCCTCCTATAAACTGTCTACTTTGCAGTTCATCACAAGCAATGTGAAACTGTCTACGGCACTCAGTGTTGACAAATGAAAAATTGCTTCAAAAATATTACCACTCTGGTAACATGGTGATGGTCTTTCCCCACAGGTGAAATTTTGACTAAGGTATCATTTATTTTTAAAGCATTTTAAAAGCAATATGAAAAGTTCTTACGTGTCTTTAATAAACTATAGTCAGCATCAGTGATGCTAACCTGCATGGATAATACATAACATTGATATGATGTGATGGTGTGTTCACAGTTTGTTTGGTCCTCCCTGTAGAGCTCTTCACTTAGATCCGATCATGATAAAAAGATCATAGAGAAATTGGGGAAATGAGCAAGAGCACAGCTTTCCTTGCGAACCTGATATCAGCACAGGGGTGAAGGAGATAGACACTGAGGACACTCAACCCCTACCAAACCAGAGATCCAGAGGCTCCTAAGAGCCCATCATTGAAGTAGACTTAAAACAAACCCAACATGGCTCAGGGAATTTTGTGGAAGAGGGGGGTGGAATGATTGTTAGAGCCACAAGTTGGGACATTACACAGAGACATTGCCTCTTCCCCGTCACTGATGGCTACCCCCACAATGCACGACCCACATCCCCATGTGGATAACCGGCATCCCCAGGGAAGAGGCTCCCTTTAGAGGGGTTACAGGGATGAGGGTAAGGATAGTACCAAGTGCTGTTTACATACTGAGTATGTCCATAACTAATAAAAAAAAAACTAAGAAAAATCTGCTAATCCCCATTCAAGGACACTATATAAAGATTTGCATTACCTCAGATTATTAAAATCATTAAAATTAAGGAAAGCTTGAGAAAGTGTTACAGTATAGATGCTAATGAAAACTGAATACCAAAAGGGCAATGCTAAATGATAATGCAGCTGTAATATGATTCCATTAACTATGCTTAATATACCATAATAATGCATGTTGATAATAGTAGTGGAAATTGAGTACAGATTATACAGGGACTTTCTTACTATCTGTACATTTTAATGCAATTTTTCCCCAAAATAGAAAAGTTTAGTTAAACAAAGATAAAGATGTATAACTCCAGTAATATTATATAAACTTAAGAATGTTTCAGTGGTCCCAGTGTTGTGGCACATGATTACAAGCCCATCTGTAAGGGTGGAGTAGGAGGCTCATGAGTTCCAGGCAAACCAAGGATATACAGGCAAGTTTAGGCCACTCTGAACTACATGAGACCCTGTCTTAAGACAACAACAAACAACAAAAATGCCCAAGTGACTTTGAATTTACTAAATTTATACAATCAAGTTTATTAATGCATTTATTGTATTTATTTAATATATAACAGATAATTAACTTATAATTTGAAATGCTTTAATTAATTTGAGTTATAATTAATACAGAAAATTATATTTTATGTTATACAAAATAGCATTTCTTTGATCAATAAGAGAGCCATTAGAAATGCTGATCAACTTTTTAAGTCATACTGCTCGGGAAGATAATTTTCTATAAATGCACCCTCTAGGGTCAGAAATACGCTTACAGCTTATAAGCAGAACTAGACTGGAGTCGCATTGTCTGAGTCTTAATCATATTGAGAGTCACTATGACTCAGTATGTTAAAAACTACATTGCAAAAGATTCTGTGTTTTATTCTTTTAGAATACAAACAGTTTAACTCATTTGATAATAGTAAATATTTAATACATTAAGTTGCTAAATTGGAGCTTCATTACATAGCCATTTTAATGATACTAGGAACTGTGAAGTCATAGAGTAGATATAAATCCATTTGACTCAGGAATTGTCATTTTACAATTAGCTGTTACCATTATCAGAGCAATGACAGATATCTCCTCTCTGACTGTCAAAAATATACTAATTACCAAAAAGCCCCCTTTTTCAATGTGGAATTTAAAAATTCTTTCCAATATTTGTTGACATCCTATAATGCTTTGAATCTAAAATTTCTCCTACAGCTTCCGGTTTTATCATTTCCTATTTAGTCCCCAGCTGTTGGAGCCTTTGGGAGTTGGAGCCTTCCTGGAACAGGCATGTGGCTGGGGTGGACCTTGAGATTTATCAGTTAGGCACACTGGATGTGCACAGTGGGTTCACTCTTGAGGCTCCCACCCCGCCTCTGATGTATGAAGATATGACTTAGTTGCCATGTTTATCTCCAGCTTGGTGAAATTCTTCCTTTAAATTATAAGTCTGAAATAAACACTTCCCTTCTGCTTCTGACTTGGTGTTTTGTCCCAGCAATGAGAAGATAACTGCTACATGCCCACTTCACATTATTTCTATTCATAATATCTAAAATCCAATGACAAAAATCAACATGACAGAAGGCAAGAAATGGAACATTCTTTTTTTTAAAGAACACTTATAATATATGAAATAAAAACATTTTAGACAGATTTTGAAGCTCTTCAGTACTTATTCCACCAAAGGAAAAAGCCAGTTGCTTCATATGCCAAGCGAAGGCACCTGAAGAGAATATCAAGATTATAATTTTTTTAATCTTTATCTATTTATGTTTCCTGTTGGAAAAGAAAGCAACAGCTACATAAGTGGTTCATCCATTCACTCTAAGATTTGTTTGGGTTATGTGTGTGTAAATCACCAATAACATCTTTACAGCAGGTACAATGAAAGAGACTTTTGGAGTTAGACAACTTGGCAACACCATCCTGTGTGTTCAGAATATTAGGAATAACTGCTGTTAACTTGAATTTCTTTTTTTCCTTCATTCCTTCTTTCTTTCCTTCCTTCTGTCTTTCTATTTATACAATTTGTTTAAATACCCATTTATTAGAAATTTAAGGTTAGCATACAAAGTAATGGGTTTCATCAGGGCATCCTCATACATATGAGTCATTACATTTTATTCGCGTTGTCCCACTTCCCCATGCTTTTACTCAAGCTGGTTCCTTGTAATTCCCCAAGTGGTACCAATTTTTGCTTTCTAATTACATATATTCCATTATCCTATTTCCCACCTCTCTTGAACTTGTGTCCTCCCTATCTTGATCCACTCATGATATACATGTACATGCAAACACCCATATATCTTCAAATAATCAATGCTTTGCATATGAGAGAAAAACACAGTATTTGTCTTGCTGAGTCTGGCCTATTTTGCTTACATGTAACAACTTCTGTTGTGTAAATTTTCCTACAAATGTCATTTTTGGGTATTTTTGATGGCCACTTAAAATTCCATTTTGTATATGTCACACTTCTTAATCCATTTTGGCTAATTACTTTTCCTGGATATTGTAAATGCTATAGCTATTGGCATGGTTGTGAAAGTAAGATTATAAAATATCATATTCATTTTCAAACATGATAAAACAGAAGTAGTCAAAAGCTGTGATTAGGTAAGAATTTAGATAAGAAGCACAGAGATGATAGAAGACTGAATTTGAGCCTAGCTCCTTGAGTTGTGATTAATTAATGCATATCTCCCCCATTTTTTGTGATCTGAATACCCAATAACACCTGATGGCATCCTTGGAGTTATATATACATATGATTTTTTTTTTGTCCAGAACAAGCAATCTTTACTTAAAAGATCAAAACAGAAGGCATAAAGCATATATGGAAACTGATAGGGACAATCTTAATGTATGTTCATTTTATTTTTGAGATCTTCATGGAGAAACTGCCCCCAAAATACATTTCTTTTTAAGGAAGTATATTAATTAAACTAAACATTTTTATCACTATCTTCCTCAAGACATGACACAAGTAATATTTACTTTGTACAAGCTATCCTGTGTGGATGCATAGCAATGGTAAAATAAGCACAACCATGAATACAAATTCAACTCCTACTTAAGTCACTGGCTGGTGCTTAGAATTATTACCTTGCACAAATTGAGTTCTAGAGCCTGGGACTGTTTGGATAACACAAGATTCTCAACTGCAGGCCAAAGACCGGAAGGATTTTGGGTTATATCCAGGTATTGATTTGCATTATATTTAATATGTATTGAAAGGTCTGTGAACCTCTTGACTACCATTTTAATTCGCTGTCTTGAAATTTCTGCTCTTTTTTATGAAAATGAATACAATATGATCTACTCAGATATAGACAGCTAAAATATGGCAGATTCAACAGATTTTTGAATTTTTTTCTGAAATAATTTTTGAAAATTATGCAAATTTTCATATTTCCAGTTGATCTCCATCAGATGTTTTATGTTGCCTTTGCCCAGCCTATCGTCAGTAAAGCCCACACTGTAATCTGGTATATTTAGAGAATTAGTTGGTGGCCATACTATCTGATTTGTTATTTCAAATTTAAAATTTGCTTAAACCTAGCCTAAAATTATGCTAAACTTACATTTGGGATGAGAAGCCTGAAATTAAGCCAGTTTATTTTTTAATCAATTGTACATACCTCTTTTTCCTCAGTACACTACTTTAGTTTGCTTCTAACTTTACACAATTTCTTGTAATGGCATCAGAAATTAATGGTCCAATATAATCTAACTTTGTTATTGGAAAATGGCTAGCTGTACTATAAATTTTTCTAATATATTACACTAAGAAGCTAATTTCAGCCATAGTAGCTCTTCCTTGCCCCCTTGGGCTGGTAAATTTTAATCATCCCTCAAACCTTCTCAGTATTAGAAGGACCATGCCCTATGAAAAATGAACAACCCACTCTTCCCCATGAAGGATGAACACCCCACCCTCCCCCAACGAAGGATAAACACCCCACTCTATGTTGGCATTTAACTTCTGTCCACAAATACTAGGAAGCTTTACTTAAGCCATCATTCAAATTATATGTCTCTGAGGGCAGTGTCAGGAGCAAAGAAGACTTGTTATTTGATTTCACAGTCTTTTTGGTTTGTGACACTTCAGACAATTAGATGAAAATATTCTAGAGTGAAGGAATTCCCTGTGTTTAATCCAAACCGGTTATGAGGTTTGGTTTACTTATGAAGCATTTAGTGGACTATATATTTAGGTTCAATTTTTTTCTGTATTATACTTTATAGAAAAGATGTAGAAAATATTTGATTTTTGTTAGTGTATATTTATTACACAAAATGACAGGTTTTATCATGATATCTTTGCACATTCATATTGTGTAACTTTGCTCACAGTCATCCCCTATTACTCTCTTGTTCTCTCTTCCCACTTCTGCAGGTCCCCTTGATCTTCTCAAATATTCCCCCTTCTACCTTCATGGTGTGTGTGTGTGTGTGTGTGTGTGTGTGTGTGTGTGTGTGTAAACATACCATATTTTTCTGATTTTGGCCTGTTTTGCTTAAAATGATGATTCATAGTTGTATCCTTAGTCCTACAAATAACATAATTTCATTCTTTTTTAAATTTTTTGTTTATTTTTTATTTATTTATTTGAGAGCAACAGACAGAGAGAGAAGGAGAGAGAGAGAGAGAGAGAGAGAGAGAGATAGCATTGGCGCGCCAGGACCTCCAGCCACTGCAAACAAACTCCAGATGCATGTGTCCCTTGTGTATCTGGCTAATGTGGGGAATCAAGTTCGAACTGGGGTCTGTAGGCTTCACAGGCAAGTACTTAACCGCTAAGCCATCTCTCCAGCCCCATAATTTCATTCTTTATGGCTGAATAAAACTTCATTTTAGGTATGTATACATATACATATATATATACATATATATATTTATATATATATATATATACATATGTATATATATATGTAAATATCTCCATTCATTTAGATACTAATGGATATCTCAGTAGACTCCATAACCTAGCTATTGTGAATAGTGCAGCAATAAACATGGATGAGCAGGTAATGTGGTGTGCTAATTCATTTTCTTTTGGGTAAATATCCAGGAGTGGAACAAATAAACCATATGATTCTATTTTTCAGTTAATGGACAGCCTCCACACCTATATATATAGTTGCTACAGTAGTCAGTTTTCTTAAACACCACCAACAAAAAAACTTTTCATGTACATCAACTGGCACGGAAGCATATATTACTGCTGTAAAACATACAATACACTAAAAAACATTCTTGTAGCAGAAGCCAAAGATTTTAAACAGAAGGACACCAAATGATGAAGAACATTAATTTGGTAAACATCTATGTGTCTGCAAAAATGTATTTTGAAAAGATGAATGAGTTACAGTGTGTACTTTCTTGACCCCTTTGTCATTGTGTGTACATACAAAGTACATATCACTTTGTGTTTATTCTGCCTTTGAATTATGTCTATACCATATGAGTAGTTCTATTGCTAAAGTAATTTCTGACAAGTTAAAAAAAAACTACAAAGGAAATTTTCTCTGTTGTGTAGAAAAACTGTCCACAATTTAATTCATTAGAAAAAATGAATATCTTTGAAATATTCTTTTTCTTATTTTGAAAGAGCTTTTACCAACTAAAATAATTTTAAAAGATTTTATATGACTCATCTGTTAAATTATTTACATTATTATTACTGTTTATAAATTTTAAATCTCATCATAATAGTTAGTGAAATAAATACAGCAGGCTTTGAGGGTTTTAATGAAACTACAAAGACCAAAACAAGAAAACCCATGTGTTGGCAGACCCATGTTGTGCTCCTTGCCAAGATGAGACAATAGTAAGTTCACTCACCAAAAAGTTATACGAATAACGATTACACGTGTTTGCTCATGTGATACTGGCGCCCTTTTGCATGTTGTTCAATTTTATTTCAGTTTCAACAGTTATTTTGTTCTTTATTATTTTAGTTTTTATATATTTTTTAAAATTTTATTTGGGAGAGTGTCCGGGCCTCTAACCACACTACAAAAGGACTCCAGATGCATGTGCCACTTTGTGCATCTGGCTTATGTGGGATCTGGGGAATTGAAGCTTGGTTCTTGGGCTTAGCAGGCAAGTACCTTAACCACTAAGCCTTCTCTCCAGCCCCTCTTTTTTATTTTTATTTTTTGTAAACCCCACATACATGCACTACCTTGTGCCTGGGGAATCGAACTTGGGTCCTTTGGTTTTGCCACTAAGCCATCTCTCCAGCCCACCTAGTTCTTCTGTTTATTTTTAGCAGGCTGGCTTTGAACTCATGCTTCAGCCTCCAGAGTGCTGGGATTATAGGTGTGTGTCATCTTGTCCAGACAACAGATATATATATATATATATATATATATATATATATATATATATATATATATATTTAATTTATTATTTATAGACAGACATATATATATATACATACATATATATATATATATATATATATATATATATATATATATATATATTTGATTATAATCCCTCTCATTATCTTCTCTGGACCCCCATCCCCATCCTACTTCCACTGAATCATTTCTTCCCAACTAGTCCCTCTTCTGCTTGGATGTCTTTTTTTTTTTTTTTTTTTTCCCCTGTGTATGGGTGTGATCCACTGAGTTTAGTTAGGGTTGGTTACCTCCATAGCATGGGTGGAGGCTTATTTACTAGAGTTGGAATCCTATCAATTGCTATAGCATGGCAGAAAGTGTCTCCTGCTCCCCTGGGCACCATTAACTGCTATAGCTCCTTCTAGAGGGTGAGGGCATCATGCCTTCTTCCCTCATCCATGATGGGATGTTGATAGGCTCAGGATTGTGTGAGCCCTGTGGAGGTTACCATAATCCAGTGATGTCATGAGTGCAACGCCCAGATCATGACTGGATGACAGATATTTTAATATGCATTTCATTTTATATGTTTAAGGTAAATTCCAAAATATTTTAGAATGCATAGATTTTAAAAAGTTGTTACAGTACCTGAAAGTGACATATCTGCCATGTCATTTATATCTTACTGTTCTTCTTCCTTGTTTTGTGTGTGTTTTGTTTTTGATTTTAGGATATATTTTCAGTGGCAAAAACAGCACATATATTCTTTAAATGACTGCTAAGTGCCAAGCTCAATGCCAGATTCAGGAGACACAAATGCAAACAGGCTCCCTTGGTCCTGTCCTCTGGGGCAGGCAGTCTACTGGGAAGTGTGGGCAGGTAAACAATCTCAGCCTTGCTGCCATGTGGGAGCACAGCAGGTACCCAGGAAAGGCACCTCACCTGGACTCAGAAAGAAAGACCTGGGCCTGGGCAGGTGCTTGGGTTGGGAAGATATGTCAACTTAACTAGGCTGTATTATTGCTGCAGCCTCTCATTTCTCCCTCCTGTGACCACTCACAAGATTGTTTAGAGTCGGGTATGGTCTTGAAACTATTTCTCATCATTGTTTCAGTTTGTCCCTCATTTAATTGTCCCCAGTATGGCAATTTTCCAGACAAAAACATTTCACCATTGGCCTTGTTCTTGCATGGAGTGTGAAATATAAAGCTTCATAGAGTTTTCAATATTTATTCCGACATTTTTATAATCCGATTTGAAATATAAAAGCTTTACACAAAGATTGTATTTTATTTGTAAAAGCTAAATCACAACTTGGTGGATAATATCATATGAAGTTCCTGCCATCTATAGATTTTTTTCTTTCAAAGTACAGCTTTAAAGGATAGGTTTTGGCCTTATGAAGATTGGTTTATATTGTTGCTTTTTCCCCCCTCAACATTCTCATATCCCATTCCTTAACTCACCAGTTTCCCATTCCAACTGTGAGATAATCACTCTAATGTACACACTCTGCATACTTTTTTTTTTGAAAGTCACATACTTTTAGTTCATTTTATAAAATTTAAAAGGAAAACAAAGTGAAATGGGTGTGTATAAATTCTCTGTGTCTCTCTGTCTCTGTCTGTATATCTCTCCATCTCTCTCTTTTCCTTCTCTTCCTTTCCCCTCCAAGCATTGTGGTTTTAAGTACCTGTGTTGCCATAAAACACATCTCATCAGTATTTTCCATCACTTCAAGACACTTCATGTACATTAATAGCCATTGTACCTTTTTGAACTCTTAGTGGAAACTCCCGGCTGGCATGTCACCCTTTAGACCTCAAAGACAGATCTTGTCTTAAAACTACTAATTATAGGCAAAAGTAGTATCTGTTAAAATAGAAAATAAAATTAAATGAATTGTCAACTTAAAAAATAGCCAGTACCACAAATACAAAAACCTCCCAAATAATATTGTTACTTCCTAACATACCACTTTAATATCAAATGGTCAAACTTGGAACAGATCCTACTCAGCAAACTCACACAATCACAGAAAGACAATCGTTGCATGGTTTCACTCATTTTTGCCTTTACTCACTTTGATTGATCACCTCTTCACCTGGCAATAATGTGATGGAAAGAATAGAAAGGATGCAGTCTTCCCTCTATTGTTACTGAGTGCAGTATGTACGTACTTATTCTCAGAGCTAAGTGAGCTTGAGTTTCTCACTACTGATGATGGTATGTAAAATCTTACTGTCCCCCCTTTCATTTTTCTGCTGATTTCTTTCTCTTATTGGTTGCCTAGCAGATGTTCTGTATGCACATTATATTGTAATATGCTATCAACTTGAAATTTCATAACATATTTTTTCATTATGGTTATGAAGCCCATTTTCTTTTCACTTACGTTACTATTTTAATGATCATACAGTACTATTTAATAGACTGTTCCTCATTGCTCCTCCCACAAAGATTTTCTATAGAGTGTTTTAGCACATAATGAAACAAGTATATCTGTTTTCTCTTTTAACATGGTTGACTCACTTATATATGATCATTTATTCTTGCACTTATCAATTTCCTCAAAATGACTAAAATGTATTATTTAAATTATGAAAATGTGTGTCTTTATTATACCTTTTCATCACAACTGTGAAATTATCCTTTAAAATGTTACATAGCCCTACATATATTAGAATTTAAACTTTTCTATTTGTTTTTGTGTATTCTTATTTAAGTTGGTTCTAGTTGCCATAAAGCTTTCTATTGCTATTGTAAATGATGTTCTGCTTTCACAAGAATACACATTTTGGATGGAGACTCATAGTGATTTGATTTAATATTCAGTAATCTTATTTAATTCTCACGTCTAATAGTTTCTCAATTGTGTTTTCTGTATAAGTGAAAATATCTACAGAAAATAATTTTATATTTTCTGCTTTGTTTTCCTATAGTATCAATAAAGAATATGAGAACTACTTTGTTTAGCAGGTAAAATCTTGGAATAAATAATAAAGTGACATGGCATATTTTCAATTTTAGCTTTCACTTAAATCAAACCCACTACTTAGTGAATTACCCATTGTGTTCATCTTTTGATAATGTACTGCTCTTTCATTCCTGCATTTACTTATTATTATTATTATTATTATTATTTTGGTTTTTTGAGGTAGGGTCTTACTCTATCCCAGGCTGACCTGGAATTCACTATGGAGTCTCAGGGTGGCCTTGAACTCACAGCGATCCTCCTACCTCTGTCTCCCAAGTGCTGGGACTAAAGGCATGCACCACCATGCCCGGCTTGCATTTACTTATTTGAGAGAGAGAGAAAGGGACAGAGTGAGAAAAAGAGAGAGAGAGAATGAGTGGGCTGGGGCCTCCAGCCACTGCAAACAAACTCCAGACATATGTGCCACCATGTGTATCTGGCTTACATGGGTCCTAGGGAATTGAATCTGGATTGTTTGACTTTGCTGGCAAAAGCCTTAGCCTTTAAGCCATATCACTACCCCAGACTTCCAAACTTGTGATTCTTTTTTTGAGATAGGGTCTTGCTCTAGCCCAGACTGATTTGGAACTCACTTTGTGGTGTCAGGCTGGTCTCGAACTCTCAGCAATCTTCTACCTCTGCCTCCCACCCAAGTGCAGAGATTAAAGGAATGTGCCACCAAACCCTGATGCAGTTACTATTCTTAAGAGTGCACTTCTTCCTGGGAGTTCAGTAAATTTTGCCATAGTTGTCAGGTAGAAGTACACACTCAGATAAATCTGAGTCATTTCTAACTACCTGACATATTTTGATTTGGAATAATTGCACTAAGTTTTTTTACCCCTAAAATTTATTTATTCGTTATTTATATGAAATAAGGCCTTGTGAATATTTCATTGGTGGTTTGACTTTTTCACTGAAAATTTGTTTTGAAGAATTTGTCTATAAAGTTTATCAAAGTTATGGTGCATATCACACTCACATTTATACTGCTCGTACTCAACTTATTTTATTCTTTGGTTCATTGAACATTCATTGATGAGAAAACATGCACAATAGTTGTAAAGTGGGTTTTTAAACATGTATTGACATGTACATGAGAGCTCTGACGGTTGTGTTTTAGTGAGGTACATAATGCCTTAATTCATGAAATAACTTGTTTTCTGATTTTAGTATTGTTACATCTCTTTATCATGTTTCATGAAATAAGTTGTCTTATGATTTCTGTAGTAAGTTATATCTCTTAATTTACAACTTTTTAAAATATTGTATATATTTATTTGAAAGAAAGAGAGAAAGAGGCAGATAGAGATAGAGTATATGGAGAGATAGAGTATATGTGTTCCGGGGCCTCTAGCCACTGCAAAAGAACTCCAGACCCATGCACCACTTTGTGCATCCGGCTTACTCAAGTACTGGGGAATAGAACTTGGGTCCTTAGGCTTTGTAGGCAAGCACCTTAACCGCTAGTTCTCTTTCCAGCCCTACAACTTTTAAAAATATTGTTCATTGATGAAAAAGGGACATTATTATGAATTTGTATTCTTTTCTTCTTTAACTAAATATGAGTATCCCACTTATTCCATGCGTGAAGAGTGCTTGATAAAATCCATATAAAAGAAAAATTCTTCTGGGGTAAGAGTCATTTCAAAGTGTAGTCAAGACATATTCCATAATCATCACCTATCATAAAGCACTTTCCCTCCTCTCTACCTAAATAATGTTGCTCCTTCTAAAACAATCTTGTCATTTATGAAATACAATTTTCATTATTTTCCTTGATATTTTTACTAGTTACCCTTTAATAAAGGGATACTTTGATCATAACCTCCACTCTTTAACTTGTAAGGCCCTGTGGCTGAAGGTGTACTAAAAGGTTTAACTAAGAGATATATAGGCTTCATTCCATGAGTTATTTAAAAGTGGACAAAACATTGTGAGATATTTTTTCTTCAAATTAAAGTATGATTTCAGAATTGGGAATTCTTTCAACTATATTTGTTTAAAAAAAGTCAAAACATTTGAAATGCAAAATAACTTAAAATGGTAATTAGAGACAAAATTACAAAACATTCCTTGATAGTTCAGGCTGAACAGAATAAATTCTGAGATAAAAGAAAAATTATATAGTAAATATTTCATTGTCAAAATAATAGGCATGGATTAAGTGTGTCCCTTAAAAATTAATGTGTTGTAGCCCATATTGTGATGTATTCAACAGGTTAAAACTTAATTTTACTATGGTCTTTGGAAGTAAAGCCTCTAGGAAGCTCAAGGATCAGGTGTGGGAATCAGGATGAAGACCTATAATTACATACTAGTGTCTATATAGACAAAAACAGAGACCAGTATAAACATACACATGCATCCCCTCTCTCTTGGCACATGCAAACATAAGCATCCTCAGATTCAGCTTCTCAACCTTGCACCAAAACTAGGAGCCAAAATGAGCTTATATTCTTTACAAGTTACCTAGCCTCAGATGCTTTGCTACAGTAATAAAAATGGATATGACATCACATGCTATGTGAGTAGCACTACACTGAATATGGGAGAAGTGTCTGTAGAATGAGTAACGCTTGGCTTCAACTTTAAATAAACATTGTGGTTAAGCACACACCACAAAATTTATACTTACATTGTTGCTATGAAGGAGAACGATAATCTTTCTAGAATACCATCTCACCTGAGGGCCTGTAACATTGAGCACTGCCAGTGTTCTAAAGAACTCACCTGCTCTTTTGACTATAATTACTAACTCACTATAAGACTGAGAAAGTTTGCTTCTGTTTTTGATGATGTGTATGGAAGGGAGTTACCATAGCTTTGTAAGCAAGACACTTTCATGAAAAAATATTACATATATGAATATTTTTCAAATTGTCATTATTTGTGCTCATGACTGAGCCATAAAAAGGTGAAACGTTAGACCCATGACAATATTTGTGACAGTAAATAGTGCTTTTCATTTCTCCTTTTTGTATTAAGTTGTTCTATGGTACTTGAAGATGAATGTAAAATCTTGAATAAAATTACTTGAAGCAGCTCTTATTTGAGTTTAACATCTGGTGATGACTTACAAAGTTGAAGGTAACTTCTGCTGTGATTATTTTATCTTCATCTGATTTCTCTTAATGAAAATGTTATTTTACTTCCCCTGCACCCTCTTTTTTTTTTAAGGTTAAAGAACTCATTCATCTGATGTTTGCTATTGGTCATATTGGCTTATTTCTATTTCCTACCTTTTTAAATATGAACGAAAAATCATACTGCATAAAGACCTTCAAGAATTTTTCTTTGCCTAGCACAGTTCTAGTTTTCATGAAAGCCTTCATGAAAGTCATAAAGAATTTTAATATTTTGACACACATCTTTAATCCCAGCACTTGGGAGGCAGAGGTAGCAGGATTGTCATGAATACAAGGCCACCCTGAGACTACATATTGAATTCCAGGTCAGCCTGGGCTAGAGCAAAACTCTACCTCAAGAAAAAAAAAAAAAGTCTTCCCGGGCTTAGTGGTGCACACCCTTTATCCCAGAACTCAGAGGTAGGACGGTCACTGTGAGTCAGCAGCCACCCTGAGACTACATAGTGAATTCCAGGTCAGCCTGGGCTAGAGGGAGACCCTACCTCGAAAGAACTTTAACATTTTGATATTTACATATGCATAAATAAAAACAGATCCAGTAACCGAGGCAGGGGTGGACAAGACTGAGCTTGATAATCTCACAGCCTTGGTCAAATCCAAATGTAAAGTAGAGCTGATTGAAACAGGTTAAACATTTGGACTAAAAATGAATTGAACTGAAAATATAAGGCACAAGTAGGTATCAACTTTCTATTTGCCCGCGCAAGAGAGATTTGCTTGTGATGGAAAAGCTCCTGGAAGAAAGGAGTGTATGTTTCCAAGGTTATAGAAGCAGAGTAAAACCTTGTTCTATCAGGTGTCAGAAACACAGTCATCAGAGCGAGGCATTTCCTGATTGGCTGATCTAGTATGGAAGCTGTTACTGATTGGTTGACCTTTAGCATTAGCGTTTCAACACTAATAGACTTTCAGAAGCTGGAGATGGTTGACCTGCATTTACTTGCTCTCAGAAGCACAGCATCTGGAATGAGGCTGTCTTTGACTGGCTTGTTTTCGAACTGTGACCACTGAAACAAAAGTCTTACTGAGTGGCTGATGTTTTAGCACAAGAACCTTGACCCAGACAAATGTTGATTTATTGTTTACCTACTGAGACTTTCCCCGTTTGAATATTTTTAAAAAAGTCCTTTTAATTCCCAATTATTTCTAAAACTCACCTAGTAAGTTCTGGTCATGCCTTAGCCCTATCTACAGGAGAGACAGATACATATTTATGGAAGTGTATATTGCTAGTACTGATTGCCATTGAAATTAATACTACTAAGGGAGAAAAATATATTTACCTACCACATTTTTGTAATTTATTGAAATAATATGAAAGCACAGAAAATTTAGGATACACTGAAAAGTAAATGCAGTGTGTGGGTTAAAATAATCACAGTGCATCTTGTGTCATGTGTAAATGAACATCTAACAACCTTTCTCTATAGGAACATTGGGGAGAGAGAAAGAAATTGCCATCTGCTTCTGTCCTGAGCAAGAACTATAAGGCTTCAGAAGTTGGCTATGCTGATTGAGAAAGCAAGCTTAGAACATATCTAGATCTGAAGGCCTTTTCTGCTGACTTCTGAAGCCTTATATTTCCTGACAGGCTTAAAGTGGCCATGTTGCTCTGAAACTCAAAACTGGAGTGTGGATTGAAAAAAAAAGTGACTTTAGAGTCACCAACATACAAAGATCAATTTGACATAAACCAGGAAAATTTCTAGTCCCAAAGTATAATGCTCTTTTAAAAAGACCTGAACATTAACAGGACATGATGGTGAATACCTGTGAACCAAGTACTAGAGAGGGAACTATAGGAGGATTGTAGGTAGGATAGCCTGGATGGCATGGAAATGCCATATTTCAAAATTAGTCAAACAAAAAACGTTTTAGGTGGCTCTGAGGTACAGTGCTTGCCTAGCAAGTGTAAGGGTCTAGGTTCAATCCATGGTACTATACACACCTACAAAAAAGGAAAAGAAGGAAGGAAGAAATGAATAGAGAGAGGGAGAAAGGAAGTAAGGGAGGGAGGGAGGAAGGAAGGAGGGAAGTAAGGAACAAGAAGGGAAGGAAAAAGGGAGGGAGAAGGACGTGAACATAAATGATCATAATATAAAGCATGTTACTTTGAATGGGAGGATATTAAAAGTATCTGCTGGTTTAGGTAGTATAAAAAAGATGAGTCAGGGGCTGGAGAGATGGCTTAGCAGTTAAGGCGTTTGCCTGCAAAGCCAAAAGACCCAGGTTCAACTCCCCAGGACCCATGTAAACCAGATGCACAAGGTGGCACATGTGTCTGGAGTTCATTTGCAGTGGCTGGAGGCCCTGACCTGCCCATTCTCTATATGCTTCATTCTACCTCTCTCTCTCTCTCTCTCTCTCTCTCTCTCTCTCTCTCTCTCTCAAATAAATAAATGAAAAAATAAAAAAATAAAAAGGTGAATCAGAATTCAACAGAGTATAATGGGATGAAGTTTTCTTAAGGTTTAAGTTAGGCTAGCTAAGCTGCCTCCTTTTGCTTCCAGTTTCCAGTACTAAAGAGGTATATTATCTTAAGTTAACTGTGCGACTCAGTTTACTCAACAGAAAAATGGGTACCAAAGGAGACTACAGATCTAAATGAATTTGTGCATATAAATCCATTAAAAGTGAAGTTGAAACAATAAGATCTCATCAGTCACATATCATCATCATCATCATCATCATCATCATCATCATCATCATTGTTATCATCTACTAACTAGGCAGAGGAATCAAGTGAATACAGAGATTGATGATCCACAAGGAGTCTGAAGTACTTGGAGTAGAATCAGAGCTTGCTGATAGAGTGTTTGTTTTAAGCATTTTCCTTCAACCAGAGCCTTTTCCAAAATTTTGCAGTAATCCATAGAGCAAAGACCATTCATCTGAAGATAAGGAGATGAGCTTCTCACTAAATAGGCTTGGAGTAGCCCTTCTAAAAGCTGTTTATTGGGTTGGAGAGATGCTTAGTGGTTAAGATGCTTGCCTGCAGGTTGAATTTCCTAATACCTACATAAGCCAGATGCATCTGGAGTTCATTTGCAGTGGCTGGAGGCCCTGACCCACCCATCCTCTATCTCTTCTGTCTCTCTCTCTCTCTCTCTCTCTTCCTCTCTTTCTCTCTCTGTCTCTCCCCTTTTCTCAAATAAATAAATAAATAACATTTCTTTATTATACAACCATAGCATAATAATCAGGTTTAGGGAATTAGTACTACACTATTATTCAAACCACAGACATGAATTTCACCAACTTTCTATCACAGTAATTGATCTTGTTATTTTCCTTTTGGATGAAACAGTTCTTCAGTCTTTTTTTTCCCATGACCTTGATAGTTTTGAAAGCTATTAATTTTGTGAAATACTCATTAATTTATGTTTGTCCAATGATTTTTCATGATCAGAATAAGATTTTGAATTTTTGATAGGAATGTTGCAAAGCTATGTATCCTCAGTGCATTATATGAAGTGGCTCATAAAGCCTTATAAGTCTGATTGCTGGAGATTTTTATGGTAACAACTTGTTTAATTGGGACATGCCAAGTTCCTTCACCAAATTACTAGCTTTTCCCATGTTGTTATATATCTTGGAGAAGATATTCTGAGACTATGGGAATTCAGCTTCTCCTAAGATATTATCCCCATCATTTTAACTTTACCACTCCATTTTTCCTTTATTATTGATTACTATGGTGTTTGGTTACTGGCTCTCCTCTATACCCCAGAAGCAATTGTTACATAAGCAATGCACCTTAATAATATATTTGCCACATATGAAATTACCTACTACCAAGGAAACAGAATTAAGAGATGAGCTGAAAATTAAATTGTCAGGAAGGATGGGAAAGGGTAAGGTTAATATTTTCCTCTAAGGGACTTGAATCTCCTTGAACTAGAAAGCAGGTTGTGCCAAATAAAACAAAATGTATTTTAAAAAAGGCAAAAGATGAATACAAAAGATTCTAAGCTAACTTCCAGAAAAGAGCTGGGAGAGATATATTGCATGATTTTTCCTTTTAGTAGCTCTTTTATGTCAATAGTTCCCATCTTTCTAGGAATCAGCAGGAATGCCTGGAGTAAAGCAAACTTTGAAAGATAGTAATGTTTTGCATTTGGGTTGCTTTTGTCTCTCTGGCTCTCCTCAGACCACTGCAACCATTCTTACCTTTTCCTATTAAAATGTTTTCTTGAGACCCTGTTCTCTTCAGAGGAAAAACTCTTGTCCATGTATTAGTGTTATAATGTCTGACATCTTTATCAAACAAGGTTGTAACCAAATTTATGCTATATTCCTGAATGGACTATTGATGGCACTAAAAACATATTAGAGAGAAAAGGGAATATGGTTTTGTACCAGTATTATTTACATGCTACAACACCTACATGTAGGTTTAAATTGGTTTCTTATGTTTAACAATGGAGACACTACATAATCCTAAAGGAAAATATATTCTAAATTCTGAAAGAATGTCTTATAAGTCCACACCTGAAATCTATTGCTAAGTTTCAGACAAGGTTTTTCCTTTCCATGGAAAAGCTTACAAAGAAAAATCTAGCTGACCTGATTAAAACCAGCCTTAAAATATTTATGCTCTAATGTTTATTTTAAATAAGCGAAGTGCAAAACACAGCACCACTTAGTCAATAAAGACACCTTGATGAAGCAGAAAGAGTGGTGGACAAACCTTAAGTCATCTGTATTCAGGGCCTGGCTCTTCTTCGCATTACCTATGTGACACCAGGCAGGTAATCTTGCTTCCCCTGGTGTGAGTTACCTCACATAGAAAATGTAAAATTTTGATGATGGATCTTCAAGGTGCTTTTCTGGTCCAAGATGTTCATTTAAATCAATCTGCTTTAAAAAATTTATAATATAACAGACTTTACTTTCAATAAATGTCTTTATAAGTGATTAATAAAATTTTGGTACTATTTGGTAAGATGAATGCTATTTAAAAAGTTTAAGAACACACATAAACTTGGCCTGTTACCTAGCATAGAACCAAATCTGCTTGTTCTAGTAGTCCTCTTTAAAGAGAATTCTGGGTAATCTGTCTCCCATGATTTAGATGTGGTTTGTTCCCTAAAGGTTCTTGTACTAGAGGTTTACTCACCTACATAGCAGTAAAAGATGTGGTGGAAACTTAGGAGAGGACTTAGTGAAAGTAATTAGATAATCAGGACATTGCTTTTGAAAGGATTAAAGTGTCACAGAGGGCCCTACGTAGTTCCTACAAGATTAAGTTATTATATAGTACGCTACTTGTAATCACAGGCTAGTCTGGACTATATAGCAAGACTCCTCTCAAAGAAAACAAAATATAAACAAGCATCAGCAGCAACAACAAATGGGTTATCATGAAAGAACCAGCTTAGAAGCAGGGGAAATGGCTCAGCAATAAAAAGATCTTGCTGCTTAAGTATGTGGGCCTCATGGGCTGGAGACAGAACCCATGTAAAAAGATGGGCATGGTCACACACAACTGTAGTCCCAAACATTTTCCCCTGGCCTCCACAAACAGGAATATGGAGCACTTGCATTGGCAAACACACACACACCACACACACACACACACACACACACACACACACACACACTATACATTCTCTACACATGACTTCAAAAAGAAAAAAAAAAAAAAGATCCCTGAACCCAAGGCTTCATTTCTGAGCAGAGCTCTTTTGCAAGTATCCCTTATCGAGATATTATGAACAAGTGAGTGGGCCCTCACCAAGGGGCCCTCATCAGAGGCTGAACAGATGAGACCAACCAAGCAGCCTCCAAAACTGTGAGCTCAAGAGGGATATTTTCTTTTAAAGTATTTAGCTATAAGGATTTAGTTCTTGTATCAGCAAGCAGACTAGTTTGCTGCCTAATTAGAAAACCACGTCATCCAGTTTTCCTCTTGAGCAGGACAGCAACAACTTCTGGTTACAGTAACGAGAGAAGAATGACATATAATACGATACAGATGCCTAAAGGGAGAAGGTCAGATTTCCTTCTTCTTTCTACTACCCTTAATTTAGAAATTAGCTGTCAAATAACAATCTTGGACCACAACATGCCCCTCCGGTTAGAGAACACACAACAGAGCAGATTGAAAAACTGTGTACTCAGTGGCATTGTGCCACCCCCACCTGTAGTACTGTATGTCTACTTTGGGCTCCAATTTCCATACAAAAAATCTGAGAATTTGAGATACAATGCTGGAATCTCTATCATTACTAACTGAATCTACTTCTAAGTAACAGTTAAGTAATACTGAACGACTTTCAAGTTAACTGATAATTATGTGAACCATGGCAAATGAAACTTAACCTTGAATATAAGCATTCTTAAGAGCATTGTGTACAGCATTGAAACCCAATTGAAAAACTTTCTTTGCAGTTATCAAAGTTGAGTTCATAGCCCCAGTTGTGAAGGATTAGCTTACTATTTAACATGTACCACCTGGGTTGTTTCTCTTCACGAGCAGAGTTGTTATGAGGTAGAGAGGCTATAAAAATAGTACCATGCTTGAGCAACTTCTAGACTCTCCAAAAGCAAAAGACAACTATACCTTTGGTGATGTATGAAGAGAGCACAGGAAAATATCAGTTGTGTATGTATAAGACACTTATGGTTGATACATCTGAATCCAGAGATAGTTTCTGTTTTTGAGGCAAACCCTCAATTGTATAGCCCAGGCAGGCACCAAACTTACCATCCTCCTCTTCCTCCTACAGCTCCCAGATACTTGAATTAGAGGTATTTACCATATCACCCATCAAGAGGTAGTTTTTGAATGAGACTCCAACAATTATACTGTTTACAGTCCAAATTATATGTATACAAATGTCTATATTAAAGGAAATAATTCTTCCTAATTGACGTTTTCCATCAATATTTTTCAAATCTATTTTATCGCATGGAAATGAAAAGAACATTCAAATGCTTTATGACTACATCAGTCACTTCCTACTGAGGTTCAATAGCTATTAATCATCTTGGCTTTATATGCAAATCTCAGTATGAATTTTTTCAAACTGTGCATTCTGAAAGGAACAACGTGCATCAAAGCCGTGAGAAATTTTAAGCATTATCTGCCTTTTAAGATCACTAAATATTTTTTTAAATATTTATTTATCTGAGAGAGAGAAAGAGAGAGAGAAGCAGATAGAGAGAAAGAGAGAATGGGTGTGCCAGGGCCTTTAGCTGCTGCAAACGAACTCCAGACACACGCACCCCCTTGTGAATCTAGCTTAAGTGGGGTCTTGGGGAATCAAACTGGGGTCCTTAGGTTTCGCAGGCAAATGCATTAGCTGCTAAGCCATTTCATCAGCCCCAGTAAATACTTTTAAAGGAAAACACTAGTGTCTTAAAAGCCTTTCTGATTTTCCATGTCTAAATATAAGGTAGGTCATCAAATATCTCCATATCTTACTCTCTCAGGCATGAGTGATCTTGCTTTACATTCACTTTATTTTAAGGTTCATATTTTGAGTTTCAGTGTTTTATAGGCAATAACAATTAAAATTCTATAATGGAAACATGGGATTTTTAAAAATTTGTAAACCTACTGATAAATGAAGGAAAATGTTGATTATTATTCTATAATAATTCTTCTCAAGACTTTCTGAACATAATTTTTAAATTCCTAGATTATGTCAATGGTAGTAGAAGGCTTCCCCATAGAAATGAGTCTTTTCAGCACTACATTAGACATCAGAGGGTTTGTGTCATATCATGAATAATGCTTGCTGGCATTCTCTATTCTACTCTAGTGGTTTACAGTGGTATGCATGTGGTATCAAGTACATACTCATCACCAAAAGAATCTAGCTCTAAAGCACCACTCTCCCATGCTTATGCATGGAGGAAATAAACACCAAGCCTTTCAGTGAAGTCACAAATAGCCTGAGCTGTCTCCTGGAGGGTGGGACCCTTTGTTCACTGTCACATATGTCACGTTAGGAGATTGATGGCTGCATGTTTAAACGCTCACATTGGAAAATGCATGGCTTGATATATGCACCTGTAATGAGGATCTTGGCATCTGAGTCATCAAAGTTCTTTACCAATGACTCATTTGCCTTTATTCAGCAGACATGAGGTTAGAAATTTAATCACCTACTAGTTTATCTGGTGAGCTGTCCTTGTAATTAAATAAAACAATCCCCAGAAATGTAATTGAGGAATGCCTGCCTATCAGGAACCAAGAAGCCACATTTGGTCTCTTTGTTTAAGCTGAATTTCTGGCACATTGCTCTTTAAAAATCAAATTTGACATGACAGGCAAGTTGTTCTTAACTTCCTTAAGGGTATGAACAAGTAGTCACAAACCCTCTGATGTCTAATGTAGTGCTAAAACGACTCATGTCCTATGGGGAAGTCTTCTATTAACACTGACATAACCTAGGAATTTAAATTTTTTAAAACTTATTTCTCTCCCATTTTAATTAACATATGCAGAATATGTCATTATATTTGACTTTGGAAATACATCTTAATTGATTTTACACTTTCAAAACAGCAATTGGCATTTAGGTTGATAAGCATGGAAAACAAGGTGCTTCTTATTCATACATATGATGGAAGGAAATTTTGTCAAGAAGATATGTATTTTACATTCATGAATAACAAAAACTTATACCTATATGAGATATGGTATATAATACCAGCTTATAATTTTTTAAGTTATTTTTCGAGGTAGTGTCTTGCTCTAGCTCAGGATGACCTGGAATTTGCTATGCAGTCTCAGGGTGGCCTTGAACTCACAGAAATCCTCCTGCCTCTGCCTCCTGAGTGCTGGGATTAAAGTTGTGTACCACCAAGCCCAGCTCCCGGCTTATAATTTTAATAGGACTTTATAGACAGCAATGCTCTGGAATAGAAAAAGAACAGATAGACTCTATGCCTTTAACATTCATCTTTATGCCGTAAAAATTTCATTTTTGGTCAACAAGCCATTTTAAGAAAAAAAAGAAACTATGACTAGAAGCCAGGTTGTGAGCTTTGAATTCCAGTGGCTCTCACTTCACAATTCTTAAAATGGAAGAACTGGAAACAACAGATCAAAACTACAGATTAAAATGAGGAAGGTTCCTACAGAGGGGGAGGACAGGGAGGAGGCGAACAATGGTACCAACATGGCTGTATACACATTTTGTACACATCTAATAATAATAATAAACAATGAAAAAAAGTAAAACGGCACCAAGGAAAAGACAGTTTGTTTAAGATTCGAACAAAGGAATCCTGTTAAGGGAAGAAACTACTCCTGCTTTGTGAATAAAATCTTAGTTCACAGGTGTTGCGGGGAAAAAATGAAAAATCCAATTACAAGAAGTCTGGAAGGTTTCTTATAATTAGGGGCTATTGAATTACTTTTGCTTATGACACAATGCAGAAGAATGGAAAAAGTGGAGAATGGACAGGAACTGGGGCTTCGTTTATATACTCTTTTCCTGATTGCTTTTTACTAATAGCTTGTGTCTCAAGGAAGTCAACCATAATCACTTCATCAATAACATTAAACCTGTAATTTCATTCAGGAAATGTGAGGAGGGTTAGTTCTGAACTTTGAGAAGACTAGGAATTCTTTAACTGCCTGGTAAGCATACTTGAGGATAATGTGGTCAATGGATAGGAAATGTCACAGACGATCCTGTGTGTGGCATAAATACTTAATAAAACATCTACTGAGTAATGAATGTATGCACCATATTGTTCGAAAGTCTTGTACCTGTTCACAGAGAGAGAAATAGAAATGGCAAACATACACTTAAGAAAATGTTCATCATCCCTAATCATCAGAGAAATGCAAATTAAAACAACTATGAGATTCCACCTTACCCCAATAAGGATAGCAAGCATCAAAAAATCAAATGAAAATAAATGCTGGCGAGGATGTGGAGAAGTAGGAACACTCATCCACTGTTGGTGGGAATGTAGGATGGTACAACCACTTTGGAAAGCAATATGGAGACTTCTGAAAAAGCTGAGTATAGAGATACCAACAGACCCAGTTATTCCCTTACTGGGCATCTACCCTAAAACCTTCAAACCACAGACTAAAGAGATTTGCTCAACCATGTTTATAGCGGCTCAATTTGTAATAGCTAAGAGCTGGAATCAACCCAGATGTCCATCACTAGAAGAATGGATAACTAAGATGTGGTATATCTACACAATGGAATTCTATACAGCAGTAAGAAAAAATGACACAATGAAATTTGAGGAAAAATGGTTGAACCTGGAACAGATCATTCTCAGTGAACTTACCCAATCACAGAAAAAAAATCGCCACATAGTCTCACTCATCTACAGCACCTAACCTGAATCTACCGAAGAAACTTTACATACCCAGCAAGCATCTCCTAGATTAGACAGTAGGATGGAAGGGGAGGGAGGGGAGGGCATCAAAGGGGTGGGAAACACAAATCTAGACCCAAACGGCAATGGTACCATAATCTTCTACTTACTAAAAGATAGACCAAATGGCTGATCCTTCACCAGGCCCTTACAGGGAACACCTGAACCACAAGACACTGGAGAGGGTAAGATTAAGACTAACCTTAGTCTCCTACATCTTCCCTCCCTCACTTCCCCTCTCCCTGTCTCTCTCTCTCTTATCTCTAACTCTTGTATATTAGTTATCTTTTTCCTCATTTTCTTAGTGGGCACTGACCTGTAACTCCCAGAACCAGCATGGGTCTATCATCCACAATGAGCTTTTGATCAGAGAGACCTACAAGGTTTCCTAAAAGACAGACAGATTTCTGTCAGAGTACTTGATGACCCACCAAAGGTTAGTGGTAAGACCCTACTGCTGAAGATACCTTATGTGATTGACATGCAAATTAGAATGGCATGGCTGGAAGTTGGATGAGAGTCAGTCCCCAGACAGTTCAGCGCGTCTAGTGCCAGAAGGTGCTACATGGGCGACTGGGGGAAATTGACCAATACCTATCGAAGCAACGCATGGTCTAACCTACTTAGCAGCAAATAACTTATTGTGATGCCCACACAAGTGCAGTGGTGGCACACAGCCATGGTAGGGAACCAACTGCTCTCAATTTGGCTAACTGATCCCCTCACTGGTATGGGACCCATAGCTGGAGCTGGGAAACAAGTCAGAACCATATCCAAACATAAGCCCACTCTCCAATATCAAGCTACCATCAATTGTGGGCTACAAGAGGGCCTACACCTATTAAATTCTCTATAAAAAAAAAGTAAGGGTTATCTCATTTGTCCTGGTGCTAACTTACTCTCCATTGGAGAATCTGCTTCTCTTTTTCAGATAGATGTAGACCCTAAGGAGAGAGCCACCCCATCATACCTCAAAAGGGCCCCGGCTGAAACTAAGAAAACTTCGAGAAACAAGCAAGGGGGCTGTTTTCCTGATGAACCGGACACCAGCACAAGGGAGAAGGAGATCAGCACAGAGAAAAATCAACTCCTACCAAATCAGAGAGCCAGAGCCTCAGAGGCCCTCAACACCTCATCACTGAAGCAGACCAAAAATGAACCCAACATGGCTCAGGGAAATTTTGCGGAAGACGGGGCGGAAAGAATGTCAGAGTCACATGTTGGGTCATGATATACAGAGACATTTAGCTTACCCATAACTGTGGGCTAACTCCACAATGCATGACCCGTATACCTCAGCAAGGAGGGGCCAAGGGGAGGGGGTAGGTCATGGATGAGCCTAATAATGGTACCAAACTGACTGTATTTGCTGAATACAGAACTGACTAATAAAAAAAAATTCATAATTTTCTTATAAGATAAAGCTGAGATGTTATTTATACAATTAACATGTAATCATGAGAATTGTTAAAATTTGGAATGAAATAAAACTAATAGAATAAAAAAAAAAAAAGAAAGTCTTGTACCTGACTGGGAAATTATGGCATCCTTCAAGTAAAAATGCAAAAAAAGTACACAAATAATATGAGCATATATGGAAGACTATATGATACACACAATACATTGCTTTTAAAGTGATTTAAAATTATTAATTTATAAATTTTTTAGCAAGAAACACATGTGATTTCAATCAAACATAAAAATGATCTAGTCAATGAATGACATAAGGATTTTCTAATTCACTCACTTTTTTATAAGCTTGATCACTTGTTACCATCCTATCCTTCCCACAGATGATTAATTAAGTTAGTTTCCCTGCCTTTCCTTTAAACTGACAATAATTATATGCTCATGCTAATAATTCTTATCATTAAATTATAATGTGACTCATTTACTTTTTTTGAAATGAGTGTGTTAGAGTTAGTAAAGATTTTATACTTATTGCTTACGGTATCCAGTTATTTTGATCACTAATCTTTATAGAGAAGATAGTAGTAATAATATTAAATTGAGAATGTCCCAATATATTAATTTATATGTTATTTAAAGTATAATGAATCAAATATAAAATAGTATATATAAACACACAGAGATTTTAAAGACAACAATTATAAATGAAACTGTACCAGTACCCTGCTTAGGTGTGAACACTCAACTCTGGACATCAAAGCCTGCCCTCCACATATCCAGATCAAATCAGGCTCAGTTCACATAATGCATCGACCACCAAACTAGTAAGTATGTCCCTTGTATATTCCACTGGAAAATTCATCTTTGCACACAGAGAACACTCAGTTTTAGAACTCACATTTTTCAAACTCAGATTATTGAAGTGTCTTCTCCTGAATAACCTTTTCATAACCTATAAAATTAAATAATGCAGTGTAGATTAAAAAATCATATTCATATAAATGATTGCAAGTCTATTTTGCATAGTTAAGGTAAAAAAGCACATAGATTTGTCATACATTTTCCTAGGCTCATAGAAGAAAAATAAAAGCGTATCTCTATACAACTGAAAATCAGTGAGAGGAAGTTATTTGCTCTGAGAAATGCAATGCAGGTTTAGGAACTGGGTGTGTGTGATAGCATGTCTTTGCATCTCTACTCTTCCATTTCTTCATCTAAAATGTGAAGATAGTAATGTTCATCCTCCTTATGTGATTGTGTGCATCACAACAGATAATGTACAAACAAGCTTCTTCATGTAGATATTTCATAATGTAAAATGCTTAAAGAAGATAGCATAGGAAATGCCCTATGCACAGTAAACCTTAAAATGCTGGGTGTTAATCATGTATGATAATGAGTTAGGGTCTCAGAAAATTGCCTAGAAGCAGAACACACATTTCCATGGAGAGATGCCAAGTGTTTTTGTAGGGATCCATCCTAATGCATTAGCTTCAGGATTTTACCAGTCCACTGTGCCAAACTAAAGTGATTCAGAGTGCTTAGCTGAAGAAATTACTAACCATACTACACTAGTCAGAATGAAACACTTTGGCTTAAAGCAAATAATAGACTGCAAAAATATATCAACTGTCACCAGGAGTTAATACAGATATGAAATACAAGAATTCATAAAGTATAGCCTTTGAGATATATCTTCTTAAAAATGTGTTCTACATTGGCTTAGAGAAAATTCCTCCTAGAAATTTGTCAATTGGAATCATTCAGTCTTATAAAAGTCCTGCCATCAGTCAAAAACAACCAGAGAATAAATTATAACAGTATTCCCAACTTCATAAAGAATCATCACAGGGCTGGAGAGAAGGCTATGTTTAAGGGGCTTGCCTGCGAAGCCTAAAGACCCCAGTTAGATTCTCCAGGTCCAACACAAGTCGGATGCACAAGGGGGCACATGTGTCTGGAGCTTGTTTGCAATGGCCAGAGGCCCTGGTGATCCCATTCCCTCTCTCTCTCTCTCTCTCTCTCTCTCTCTCTCTGTCTCTCTCTCTCCCTCCCTCTCTCCCTGTCCCAAATAAAAATAAATTTTAAAAAGTTTTCAAAAAAGAATCATCACAGTATTTATTTCCCATTGTTGGGGAGGCAAGACCTGGTGCTATGATGTTTTTACTCTCCACCACATCTCAGTGAATCTCTTTGTAGTGATCCATTTTATGTGTGTTTTCTGGAAAGCCACCTAAAATTATTTGGGTAAACAAGTAAAACAAATCAAGATAATCACCTCAGAGATGGAAATTTCCATCACTGATGTTACAGGTGCACCTTTAGATGAGAAAATCCAAACTATGTGGGAGGAGAAGGTCACTAAACATAAAACTCCCTGCCTTGGATACGAAGCAGAAGTTCAGGGCCAAAAGTATTTGAGTCATGTCATTTGTTATCTTGGCAAGTGATGTTTTCTCAAGGCACCAAAAGGGAGCTTTGATCACATCTCAGACCTCATAAAATGATGAATTAGATTTAAGCTGATTTTATTGTGAATATGCCCCAATTACTCCAGGAGCTTGAAGATAACAGTCTACCAGGAAGAGAGGCATCCAGTGACCTAAATAGACTTGTTAGCTAATCATGAATGTGGGAGAAGAGTTAGAAAACCTCTACCATAGAATATAGGCCTGGGTTTAATGGTTTTCAAAGTTACTCCATTGAAAGACATGTTTAGGATATTTTATGAACACCTTTGACTGTCTTGTGGTATGCATGGCTTAGACAACAAAACAGTGAAAAAAAGAGCTATTACAAAATTGTGAGGAACAAAGGCATTTCTTAGATAGGTGGTTTTGGTGGTGCTTTATAAGAAAATCAATATTTACAAACCAATTACCCTGTGATAAATACCAGCTTAATATATTTTTTCAGAGTTGGTATTATCTATTGTGTGTGTGTGTGTGTGTGTGTACATGTGTATATACATGTGTGTGCGTACATGTGTATGTACATGTGTGTGCATGTAGAAGCCAGAGGAAAACCTTAGACTTGGACTTCTGAGAGTGAAGGGATTACAGTGAGCTACCACCCTTATGTCACTGGATATACTTTTACCTATGACCATATCTCCCTGACCATGAAAAGTGAGTGGAGTCTATCCTGTGTGTTTTTCTTTGAATGTGAAGAGAATATCTTCCTGTGTTAGACATTATATCATCAGACACAAATAGACTGTGTGAGCATAGGCATTATAAATCACTTTCCAACATTACTGGAAAATTATGGGATTCCAGCATCTATCCTGAGTCTTAAGATTAGTGTGCACTTAAACAGCTACCACTTACAATGTCCTAAAGTTCTGCATCCTGAGATCTGCTGCTGAGATTTACAGAATGAGGTATTTTGTCATCTCTTTTGAAAACACCAACAAGGGAAAGAGCACTGCACTAGGATATTGGGAAGGAATGTCTCATATTCCTACTCCTCTGGGATTATGGAATAGTCTACTACAGATGGCCTACTGAGAAAGGCAATTTGCCCTGCCGCTTTTGAAAGAGAAAATTAATAAGAACAACAAGGAAGGTAGGGTCATAGATGTCCTCCCCCATACCCTGTCAGCATAGTCAGTTTCTCAAAAGGTGCATGGGCTTTGTCGAGGGATACAGTAAAATTGAATAGCTCACCCTCATCTTATTATTAAGGTCTAATCTTAATTCCAAAACTTAATAGCAAAGATCATAGTATTGTCATAGAGCTGTTTTTCTTTGCCACAATGAGTCCGGCATGAATTGACATTTCTCACAGATCATTTTAGTCTTGCTTCAGGAAATCTAAAGATATTTTACTCATCTCAAAACCATTGTAGGATTTATTAATATTTTAATGCCTTAAAACAATTCAATAATAAGCAATAGAAAATATATTAGACACTTTAAAGTATATATTGCTTGAGCCATATCATAACATGGCCTCCAGGGGCAAATCTCCTAATGAATGCTCTCTGAAGAAGGAAAAAAAAATTATCAGCTGTTTGTGAAAGATATTGTTCAGCTGCTACCATGCCAACAAAGCTGGGAACATTAGTGACCTAAGGGACTACAGAGATGCCTACTATTGTTCAACACCAAAAGGAGTTAGAAGCTTACTAAACATGATGCAGGTGCAGAGAAACCTAGCATTGTTCTCTCTTATAGCCTGAGTTCATTTGAGACTCTGGCTCATTGAAAATGCATGTGATATGTAAGAGTACATAAAAAAGCGTATAATTTCTGGTAGTAGATGAAAAGGCCAGGGGAGGTAAAATTCTGACATAAACATATTGAACAATTGATCTGTGCACTATAATTTCTTATTGCAATTTTGGCAGCACTGAGGATCAAACCCAGGGCTTGTCTATGCTAGATAGCTTTCTATCCATGAGCTATACTCCCAGGCCTTGGGAAATAGTTTAAAGACAACCATTTAAATCATTTGAACTTAACACTAAATAGAACCCAGTATGCTTGCAAAGCTGGGTATTTCAAATGAAATATAGAATAAGGTATCAGAACTAGAACTATGTCATCCATATATCTGTCATTTTTCTCCACATTGATTTGCTGTGATCCTTTTGATGTAAAATGTTTTTTGTTTACATGGTGATGGTTGTGTTAAGATATAGATATCTTAGTATTTATACTAAATGTAAGTCTCCAGGCAGTGTTCCATCACTCTCTTCATCTTTCTGGCCCAGCCCGACTCCCCCTTCTTATTCTCCTCTATGATCTTAATATTTCTGGAGTATTCTGTTGTTTATACTAACATCTACAACTCCTGGCTCAAAATATAAAATAATTTAATCATACAAATTAAACTTTAAAAATACAGATGAAAATAATGTTAAGGTATTGTGCCAAGTCATTGCTCTTAGAAAGCCCTTGACAGCCACGCAATAATTTTTCTTGCAGGTGATCTTTCTGGGAAGTCAGCTTCTTAGTAAGTTGTACATACCATTCACAAGTTGTGTTTGTTTCTCTTGGCTTAGTAAAGTGCTATTTAACAGGACCCCCGATTGAGAAGAAAATCTCTGATTTCTGTGTCATTTAGAATGTCTCTCAGCTAAGTGTTTCATAACTGACCAATGCTGAGAACACACCTGTGACTGTTACCACTACTCCATCATTCTCCCTGAGCTATAAACACATTAGGCTTTATGAGAAGTGAGCAATAAATGACAACACCATGAATAAATCCGGGAGTTAGTATCTAAAATTTCTTCTCCATCCCTATTCTTCATATGCCCCATAACTGAAGGGTATGAACACATTCCAATCTAAAGCTTATATATTGGAAGCATAAAATCACAGAAAAGGATGAACACCTAAGAAAACCAGGATAGCACTGTCAAATCTAATTCATTGCTTTGTGCTGATTCAAATCTCAAGTATGAAGCTACATAATGAAATTTTCAACTTTTCATAAGTAATGTCCATAGGGAACAAATTATATACCTGTGCAAAGATGGTATGGATGCACACTCAGTGTATATTTGAAGAAGAGATATTTGTCGCTCTTCTGTTGGTAATCTGTGACTGTCAGGAAGGATGGGGTCAAAGGATACCATGTAGCAGCCAATCATGAGCCAGTTAAAATGAGCTAATTTCTCTCCTTTGTTCATGTATAATTGCATATTGACTATCATACAGATTATTTCTTGCAAACTGAGAATTTTCAGTAGTGAAAATAAGAAAAGAGCTGACTTTTATCTCAGATATGCCCATGAAATTCATATACTTCTCGATCATCACTCATTTGTTATGCTACTTGCTAATGGCCAGTCCTAGAAATGGCAGATGCTCTGGGCACCAAAGCAAATTACTATTGTCTAGTCAATAAGTCCTGTTCAGTGTTCTTTCTAAATCATCCTCAAATCCATGCCGTCTGTTTTCTGTAGCTATTCTCTTGTCAGTACTTCACAGTGTCTCCTCATCTTTAGGTTTCCGTTCTCTTTTACTCTTATCCACTGGATACATTTTGATGTCAGAGTGGCAATTAAAAATTCATCACGCTGCTTCGGTGTTTAAAAGTCGCCAGTGGTCTCCACACAGCTTTGAGAAAAACCCACAAATGCTTTTCTCAGTGGCCCCAACCTCGCTCTGCTACACTCCCACCAGGCTTCCAGTATGCTAGACCCTGGAAAAATGGCTATGCTCCAATAGGTATGGTGTTCATTATTCAGAGATGGTGAGTCCTGAGATTCTGTCATCCATGACCATTTCCCTCGTCTCCAAAGCAGTTGCTCCTTTCATTATGATCCAACAGAACTGCCCACCTCTCAGCCTCTGAGTGTCTTATTCAGATTCTCACCTCGTAAAGCACATACACAGCAGGTACTCAGTAAATACTTCCTCATGGGTTTCTTTCTCCCTTCAGTTCTTACTCCAGATATAAGGGAAAGAAAAGGTAAGAATTTGAAACAGAAAACCCTAATGAAATAAAGTGTTAAAAAGTCACACAATTCAAAAATTCATCCTTTTGCTCTTAGACTTTTTTTTTTGCTTAATATGTAATTTCACTAAGTTCAATTTCTGTATTGAATAATATGCTTTATGAATCTATTGTGTACATTTTCAGCATCTTACAATTAGAATATAAAAGCATCCTTAATTGTAAGAGAAAGTCAAAATGTTAGTAATTCTATAAATTAAAATACTTTCACTAGGGCTGGAGAGATGGCTTAGCGGTTAAGCACTTGCCTGTGAAGCCTAAGGACCCTGGTTCGAGGCTCAATTCCCCAGGACCCATGTTAGCCAAACGCACAAGGGGGCGCACGCATCTGGAGTTCGTTTGCAGTGGCTGGAGGCCCTGGCGTGCCCATTCTCTCTCTCTCTCTCTCTTTATCTGCCTCTTTCTCTCTGTGTCTGTCGCTCTCAAATAAGTAAAGAAAAAGTAACAAAAAAATACTCTCACTATATTATAAATTTGGGCTTAATTTTATTAAAACCACATACAGACAAAGGAGACAGGACGCTGTAGGAGTCTAGAGCTACAATTCCCACAGAAATATTTCAGGCTGGCATGATGGCACCTGCCTGCTACCCCACACTTAAGCTGAGATAGGAGGATGGATCAATGGTTTGAGGCTAGCCTGGGCTAAGTGCATAGTGAGATACTGTTTCAAAAAAAGAAAAAAAAAAGGTAACATATCTCATCTACTATATCTTTCAGTCAAAGTCTTTTTTTTTATTATTGGTTCCTGATCTTCAGATATTGATAAATGCTATAAACTAAAGTATCTCTGGGCACCAAATCATTCATAGAATGAATGGTTATAGGTAGGATATCTGTAAGTTCACTTGACAAAGAAAATTTTATGATTCTTTTTTTTCTGGATGTAAATATTACAAATGTGTTGAGCATTTATAAATTTAGAGAAATTACCAAACAGGTTAGTGAAGGTTTATCATTTTTCATCTTATTGGGGCTATAGGTATCTGCCAACTTCTTCTTCCTGTGTAATACCCTCATAGCTTGGTCTCATGAAATAAAATATTATTACTTGTAACTCAGATGCACAAAACACAGGAAATTCAGAGGTCAGGGGTCCATCCCCTCATCTCCGATAGCCTTCAAAATGAACAGATTCAATAATATGGGGCAAAGTTTTGATTTAGATCAAAAGAATTACTGTGTATAGGAGTGTATTTCAAAAACTCACAAATGAAATATTTTGAATGACAGTTACTCTCAATCACTTATTTAGCATTATCTAAGACACATCTACTTGAAATCCCCAGACTATGTCTGTAAATTAGGGTTTGGAACTGTATTTTATGAAGGCGCTTTTAACATCATGCCATGTTCTGGATGAAAATGATCAATATCCATTGATAGCCATTTTACAGTCATTTGTTGATGGCTACTTGGGGAAAATAAAAGGTTATTCATAGTTGAAATAATAGTCTAAGTGCTGGTATTCCATCATGGGTGGGTCAGTAGCTAGTATTAACATAGGATGGGTAGCATATATCGAAAGAAAATATAACAAGAGTAAGCAAGGAATTTCTGGAATTACAACATCAGTGTAAATGGTAATTTGATGGTAATATTTATTTTAACTGAATATTTTCTAAACATTATTTTAAAGTGATTTATCTGGAAATCTAATAGTTATTTTCATGCAGCTACTTGTACTTTTATAACTGAATGTTTAAGACATGTATTTCTAAGATCTTAAAAACTAATTTTAAAATACAAGGGCTTTTAGGACAAGAATTTAACAAAATAATTTGGAATATGAAATACTTAAAATGTAAAGAACAAGAATGAAAATCTGAGTGTGGTAGCAAACATCTGTAATCCCAGTGTTTGGAAGGCTGGGACCAGCCTCCATGAGAAACAAAGTCTGACGCCAAACTGGGCTGTAAAACTCTGCCTCAAAAAATGAAACAACAAGAATTTAAAGCAAAGGCCAATATATTTAGGTGGTGAGCAAGTCAGAAAAATTTCCTTTAAAATTTTTATCAAGGCACAATTGCTACTAATTTATGGTTCACAGAATTTCAGGAATTGTGCACCCCTGTTCATGAGAAATGGCTTCTAGCATCTGAGCTGAGGAACTGAGAGCTGACATATGTCAAAGGTAAAAACATGTTTCTTTTTCAAGCAGGATAGATGGTCATGTGGTGATGCTCTCCTGCAATATCTTCATGACTCTCTTGCCAATGGCTGATGCATATTTAATCACTTTATCTAATGGATGTGAGTTCTCTAGTCACAGCTTCCCATTAGGGAAGCTCTTGCTCTGGTTCAGCTGAGCACTCTCATTACATTTCCTGACTGTGGTTTCAGAGAAGCAGAGCTGCTGAAGAATTCCCTGGCTGATCCATCTGTCATTGCTGTGGACAAGAAAATACAAGATCATCCAAGTCATTAGGCTAGGGGGTTGGGCAGGAAGAATTTGCAGACTCTCCACATCCAAACCTTCAGACAGGTGCCCATTACCCATTACTCTTATGGCTCACTGTCGTATTCAGAGGACAGAGTTTCCATGGACGTCTTATCTTAGCACAAGAACCCATCTCACTCCAAAGTTAGGGGTGACCACATTGAAGCCTGTGTTGACATGCTTGAGTATTTTCATATGCTAAATAATGCATATTTGAATAAAAGCTTAAATCCTGTACATCCAGTAGAGTGCATTACTGCATTTAGTATTATAAAATATAGGGAAAAACACTGTATAACATAAGTTAAGCTACAACAAAGATAATTTTTTCCCTTATTGTCTTTCATTTTCTTCATATTCTCAAGAGACTAATACAATGTAAAAAAAATTGAACATAATCCCATGGACTGCAAATATTTGTAAATTTTCTACCATAATTTGAATTAAATGTAAAATACACATAACTTTTCTTTGTATGTTAACATATAAAATTACTAATAATATGTTTTAAATATAAATATACTGTGGGATGGTTACATGTAGTTAATGAACAATTGCTGGTAATGATATAACCACTCTCAATTTTTCAAAAAAGATCATATGATGTCATTAACTATGGTTGCCCTGCTAGACAATTTCTTAAACTTATTGCTCCTATCTAATTGCAATTATGTGTCTTTTGACCCACATGTCCTCATCTCCTCCTAACCAGCCACTTATACAAAAATCTTTCTACATTGACCATACATGAGATTAACTTTAAAAAATATTGCGGGGTGTGTGTGTGTGTGTGTGTGTGTGTGTGTGTGTCTGTGTGTATGTGTGTATACATGCACATGAGTATACCATGATTTCCTGCTGCTGCAGAATAACATCAGATGCTTATGCCTCTTTATATATCCAGCTTATAATGGTAGCTGGTCATCAGCCTTTGCAAACAAGTAACATTAAATGTAGAGACATCTTCTCAGACCCTGTTTTGATTTCTCCATTGATTTTCAACGTTTTATTTCTATATTAGTGAGGTCATGTAGGATTTGTCTTTTATTGTGCTTAATATGCTCAATAGATTCATTCATATATATTGCAAAGATGAGTTCTGCTTAATTTTTAAGTTTGAATAGTATTCCACTATGTATATGTTGCATGTATAATATTTTATTATAAATATTTTATTTATGCACTTATTTTATTACTGTTCTTTTTTTGTGTGTATTTTAAGCAAGTAATCTACCCCAAATATACAACTCTTAGTAAAGTTAAAAACAAAATTAGGGCTAGAGAGATGACTTAGTGGTTAAGGTGCTTGCCTGCAAAGCCCAAGGACCCAGGCTCAATTACCCAGTACCCATGTAAGCCAGGTACACAAGGTGTCACATGCATCTGACATTTGTCTGTATTGCCTAAAGACCATGGTATGCCTATTCTCCCCCCTCCTCTCTCAAATAAATCACTTTAAAAATAAAATAAAATAGTATGGCAAATTAATGATGGTAATAAATTTAAAAAATAACTGTACTAGAAATCAGATTTCAGCAGAACTGAAACTAAGAAACCAAACACTTCACTATTAATGATTTTCACTTCTATATGAGAGCATGGGAATATCTTTAAATAGGAATTCCTTAATCACAGATAATGAACCACTAGTTCTACTACAACTTGTTTTCATTAAGTTCATCTTTATGTAATACATTAATTAAAATATTCTGATTCAAGGCTGGAGAGATGTATCAGTGTATAGGTAAAGGACTTGCTATGTTAGTATGAAGACCTGGTTTTGGATCCACAAAACCCACGAGAATCCAGATGCAATAGCACACATCTGTTAGCCCAGTGTTCCTACACTGAGATGGAACTAGTGATGAGAATCTGCAGAAGCTCATGGGCCAGCTACCCTGGTGTCAACAGCATAGCAAAGAACAATAAAGAGAAACTGTCTCCAGCAAGGTAGCAGGTGAGAACCACTAAGAAAGATTATCCTCTGACCTCCACATACACACTGTTGTGGCATGGGTGCAACTGTGCACGTGCGCGCACACACACTCACAAATGTATACACAAATGCATACACAGACGTATTAATTACACATACATACACATAAAGCTTGAAAACATAATCTTCTACAAATTTGTTAGTTTCTTATTTAGTTAAAATAGCATTGTAGAATATTTACCTGTAAGTAGATGTTTTATAACATTTAGTTGACTAATAACAAGGAAGACAGAATCAATTTTGTAATATTTGTTCAATGAACAAGAGACCTTGTTTCTACAGTGGTAAATCTGGTAGTCTTCTATGATTAAGAAAAAGTCGCTTATAGGGCTGGAGAGATGGCTTAGTAGCTAAGGCACTTGCCTGCGATGCCTAAGGACCTATGTTTGACTCCTCTGGTCCCATTTAAGCCAGACATACAAGTTGACACAAGCACACAAGGTCACATATGCAAAAAAGGTGGTGCACATGTCTAGAGTTCGATTGCAGTGGCTGGAGGTCTGGCATATCAATTCTCTCTCTCTTGCTCTCTCATAAAAAACAATAACAACAACAAAACACACTTAGGGTTGACTAGATTTTACAGGACAAGATGCAATACCTTTAGTCAGTCTGCTCAGGAGGCTGTTCCTACCTGATGTCTCCTCTCTTTCTCTACTTGGCAAAGTGTATTCCAGCAGCATCACGCATCATTTCATTCCTCCATGGGCAGTCAGCCAGGACCCCTGCACCTGCATGGTGCTCTCCATACAAACAGGGTCAGTTGTCCTGATCACATCTTTACTTGTATTTAGTGCTTAGCTCTACCTGAACCTTACCTTCTGCCTTTTTTCCTTTTCTTAATAAGTTCAGCTCTTCATCAGCATCTTCCTTTCTCATCTCTCCTATCTGCTTTGACTTTCCAATAAGGCCCTCTTAAAGATATTTACCATAGCTTCTGTAATCGTTCATTTCATTCATCAATCTTTCACCTTCCACTAGATTGCAACCTCCTTAAACAGGAAATTTGTCTTGGACATTTTTACCACAAACATACACCATGAAATTGTAAAGTGTTCAATGAATGACAGAAAAATACTTCTTTTAATCCCTGTATTTCAAAGGGATATTTCTGGTTATGTTGTCTTCAAGATAATATGTGAGAACTGAGACAGGGCTCAGTGGTTAAGAGCACTTCCTGTAGTATCAGGAGAGCTTGATGAGGCTGCTCTAGTTTGATCCTCAGAGCCCACATAAGCAGCTGGGAGGGGCCACACAATCATCATGGGTCAGGACCATTTGTAATGTATTGTGATACATAGTGTACCAGGAATTATGCAGCAATTAAAACTTAATGGTTCCTTTCTTTTTTTCACTTTCAGCCCTGTTTTATAACACCAAAACAAAGCTTTAAGATAGAATTTGAATGCAGATGTCCTCCCTTGAGGCAATTTTCTTTGTATACAGGGTCTCTCTGTGCTGCCCAAGGCTAGCCTTGAAGTCACCATCCTCCTGTTTCTGTCATACTTGAGAACCATAAAGAAATATCCCCTTGAAACTGTGAAGTAAACCCTTTATTCCCATAAGGTGTTTCTGGTAAGGTGTTTTGTCCCTTGATGAGAAAAAGTAACTGCTACAATGTGTGTCCACTCCTCCCCAAAACATCAGAATGATTTAGAAAACTAGAAATAATAATAGTTGTGCCATGTAGATTTATCGTTGTATTTCCTGATGACTCCATATAACTAGATCTGTGGCATCATTAAGATTCCTCACAAATTACATAGAGAAATTATATAAATTATAAGGTTATCATGTAGAAGCATTTTCTGTAAAGTGCTTAAGCTAAGAAAAAAATGCAGCAATATTTTATCCATCATATATATAAATGACAAACTGAGACTTAGTAAATAAAAGTAAACCATTACTAAAATCTTAAGTAGAATATATCAGCTATTTATTTTCTATTTTTTACTTACTTGTAATTAATTTGTTTGTTATAATTTAAAATATACATCTGCACTAAAATACGAAATAAAGCATATATGAACTTGGTGTCTCCAAACACAACATGATTGTTTATACCTGTAAAGTCTGATACTTTTGAAGGTGAAACAGGAGAATGGAGACTTCAAGGCTGGCCAGGGCAGCGTAATGAGACCATGTTAAAAAAAAAATCTCCAAAGAGGAAATTTATATTCAAATTCTATCATAATGTTTGTTTATATATTATAAAACAATGCTGAAAATGAAAAAATAAGAACCACTGCATTTTAACCACAGCATAATTCCTGGTATAATATCAGTCACAATACATAATAAATTGTTCTGACCCATGATGATCTTGATTATGATTTTTTTTAACCGTTTGATGGTACAAAGTGACATGTATTTAGTAGAAATCTAGTTTTGAATTTTTTTCTGGTTTCCTGAGCTCCAGATATATGATACCCTACTCTTATATGATGCTGAGCAGGGGCAGTGAGCTACTGTCCCAGCCAGCCAATCAGGATGGAAAACAAGTGATGTTGATGATGCGCTGGGATAACAACCTGTGATATTCAGGACATCAGAGGCACTGATGCTTCTTTGACGTAGGATGCTTTCCATTTATGTTGATCTTAACTTAACCTCATCTTAAGTTGTAGAGCATCTGTATAAATGCTGACATTAGTATTTTGATTCTATCAGTTCTCTCCCACTCTCTTGTTCTCTCTGTTTGGTACTGTGGAAATTGGGGTTAAAGCTATGATTCTGTCCATGCTATATTAGTCAAGTATTCTGCCACTGAACTATACCCTTAATCCCTTCTTTATTTTCATTCTTTTTCTTGTTTGTAAATATGCATGTTCATATGTATGTGGGTGCACATGTGTGGGGGGTGTTTATGCACATGTGTGTATGAAAACCAGAGATTTACATCTGATGACATCCTCTATTGTTTTCCCCCTTATGCTTTGAGACAGGGTCTTTCCTTAAACCTAGAACTCAGCAGTTAGTCTAAATTTGCTAGCCAGTGACTCACTGGCTAGCACTAGGCATTCCTGTCTCTACCTCTCCAGTGCTGAGATTATAGGTGCATGCCACCTTCCTTCAGAACTGAGGATCCAACAAGTCTGCATGCTTATGTGGGAAGAACTTTAACCACTGGCTACATCCACAGCCAATTTTATTTGAGATAGGTTCTCATGTGAATCAGGCTGACCGTGGACTCTCTACGTAGTTAAGGATGACCTTGATCTGGCCCTCCTTCCTCTGCCTCCCTATGACTGGGATTACAGTTGTGTTCCACCATGTCCAGTTAGCTCTTTTTCAAGTTCTCATGTTAACACAATATCTCACTAAGTTTTTCAGGCTGGACTTTAACTCACCCTGTAATCTGGGCTAGCTTGGGTTGGGGTTCTATTGCCTCTTTCTCCTCCCTCAGTAGCTAGGATTGCATGCTAAGAAACTGTCAAATGAGGGTATTTTAACGATTGAACCATGCTTACTGCAAAATCAAGACTTTGCTACTTCCTACCAGCAGATGGCGAGATAAGTCGCATGCACCCATTTTAGTCCTTGCCAACTCAGGATTCACTAGTAGGTGCACTACATGGGGCATGTGTGCATCAGGCTTGAGATGGTAAAAACTATTAAATCATCCAGGCTTAGTCAATACAAACATGCCAACAGTGTTGGAAGGCTTAATATATAAAGGTGTTGGAATATGAAAAAAAATAAAAACAAAATAATAAATGCATAAGAAAATAAATGACAAGTTGATAAATGGCTAATCCTTTAATAGAAACAGTTTCTCAGGATAGTATGATAGTATGGTCAGGATTACATAGCAAGTTGAATTGCTGAAAAAATATACATATGTTTATATATATGTGCATATATATGTGCATATGTATGTTTATATATATGTATGTGTATATATATATATATATATATATATATATATATATATATATATATGTTTTTTTCAGGTAGGGTCTTGCTCTAGCCCAGGCGTATCTGGAATTCATTACACAGTCTCAGGCTGGCCCCAAACTCACAGTGACCATCCTACCTCTGCCTCCCAAGTGCTGGAATTAAAGGCATGGGCCACCATCCCATCTAGAATTTTTTTGAAAAGCAATTAATGTTTCAGAAGTTTGTGTTAATGTAGGCAAGGCATTGAGACAAGAAGATAAAACCCAACCCTGTGACAACTGCTGTCAAAACATCCCTGGCATTCCAGAAATGTTTCAACAAACTCAAGGCCATATCAAGCCATATTCAATATCAAAATAAGTGTTACGAACCTTAGCTGCCCATGGACTATTTTAATATATGTGGTTTACATCTTCTCATGATATGGGTGGTGTAGACATCCTTTCAAGATATGTAACAGTAGCAGAAAGGGGCAATTTGTTTTTAAGATTCTCAAGGGACAGTTTATTGTGTATATTCATCAAAGTTGGTACAGCATTATGGGATAAAACTTGAACACACAAGGAAGGCTTTTGCATCCTATTCCATCCATAGGGAGTAGAATTTCCCATGTTTCTACTTCTCTGCTTCCTCCCTGAACTAGAGGATTTCACCATGTCAAAGTATCTACTAACCCCGACCTTTATGTGGAATGCACTAAAACCCACATGCTTTTTTTGTATTATTGTTCAAAAACATCTACTCCTTTTGCTTTTGTTCTTAAAGTACTGAATAAAACACCACAGTTACTTTCTAAAAAAGTGATTTAGAGCCATTGTGATTGGGACCTGATTAGAAACATAAACGCATGAAAGAAATCCTGATTAAATTTAAAGTTGCCATAAATAAATGCCTATGTGACTTCCAAGAGAGTACAAAAAAAGCTCATGTAGATGCATGAGGAAATAAAACTGGGCTGTGAAAATGAAACTTAATAAGGAGAGAGAAATCCTGAAAATACAAGTCAAATACAAATCTTCATGGACAGCCTCAACAATGGCATGGGGCAAGTGGGAAACAGCATCAGGCCTTGAAGACAAGGAAAAGGAATCAGATTGATTAGTCAAAGCCAATGAGAAATTCAATTACATATGAATAGAACATGAGAGAGATGTGAGACAACTTGAAAAGACCACATATTTGAATAATGGCCATAGAAGAAGGAGAAGAAATTCAGGTTAATGGCATAGAAGTTTGTTGAATAAAATTGTAGAAGAAAATGTCCCCCAAAATGGCTAAATTATACCTATCCAGATATGAGGCATACCTAACAGCAAATGGGCAGGAAAAGAAAATCCACAGGTCATTTAATAGTAAAAACAATAAGCATATAGAAGACACTGAAAGCTGAAAGAGAGAAGTATCTAGTCATATATAAATGCAGGTATACTAGAATAACAGCCTAATTTTGAATGAAAATTCTAAAATCCAGAAGGCTTTGGGTTGGCCACAACTGCCAACCCAAACTACAATATCCAGTCACATTATCTCTCATAATAGAAGGAGAAAAAAAAACTTTCCATGATAAAAGCAGGCAAAAGGAATTTATGAGCAATAAGTCAGCCCTACAGAAGAGACTTGATGGAGCACTTTGCAAGAGAGTAATAAGCATGTTCAAGAGGCTAAGGGAAGAAAAGAACAATACCAATGCTGGAACAGTTGTCAAGCAAATCGAGAGTAATAAAAAACAAACTTCATAATCTCATTAACATGACAGGAATTAATTCACACCTTTCAATGATAACTTCTCATATGAATGGTCTAAATTCCCTGATCAAAGACACAGACCAACAGATTGGATTAGAAAACAAGATCTATCATTTTGCTGTCTTCAAGAAACTCTCCTCACCATTGTAGAAATGCACAGCCTTAGGATTACAGGATTAAAAAAGATATTCCAAACAAATGGTACCAGGAAACAATCTGACAAAATAGACCTCAAACCAAAATTAATCAGAAAAGATAAAGAAGGTCACTTCAGGACTTCCGGTTAAGATGATGGCATAGGTACCACGCCAAAGCACCCTAGGGGGGGAAAGGCCAAAAAACAAAATACACACTTTTACTAAAAAGTGAGGAGTATAGGAAATTGAAATGGCAGCGGAGATTTAGGAGAGATCCAGAGCATCCAGAGCCCACACAGGCTGGCAGAAGTGACTCTGGCAGGTCTGCGGGGCTTGAGCTGCAGGAAAAGCCAGGTGAGGGGATTTTCCACTCACACTGGAGCTCTCCGCAAACTCAAGAAATGTGAAGGGAGACCAGCAGTGAACAATGGAGGAGCAGATCACAAGGTAGAAGAACACATGGAACAGCAAGAGAACTAGACCAGCATCAGCAGCCTCCCCTCTCCCACCACCAGTGCCTAACTCCTGCAAACAGAGCAGCAGTCCAGGGACCCAGCCATGCCTACTGGAACTGACAGTGCACCAAAGAGGGACCCAAGCAGGAACGCAGCTAACTGAGACTAAAATCATCCCAAAAGGTAACTGGGATTACACCAGGTCAGCACCCACCTAATAAACCTGGTATATAGGCCTGAACCAGAAGTGCTAACTGAACCTTCCATATCAGGATAAATTATATGTTAAATCTGATGGATGGTCAGATTTGCAATTCTTAAATAAGCTATATTTTGGGCTTGTTGTTTGTTGCTTCTTGATTTATAATGGCTTTGTTTACTCTTCTGTTATACATCAGGGAAGGGTCTCACCTGGTCACAAGCTGACTTGGAACCCTCAACAGACCAGAAATATTAACCTCCTTGTTGTCAGGATCAACGGAGTGGGTGAGGCACCACACAGCCTAAGGGACAGACAGAGGATCTGGTTGTCATAATATCTACTCTTGGATAAACACTCTGTGCTATTTTTCATTGAAAGTGTACATTGTTTAGTTAAATATTAGAAACTATCTGTATTTGGTTCCATTCAGGCTGCTTGAATACTCTCATAGCAGGCAAACCCAACTCCTACGGTCACTTTTGTAGGTACTCTGAGAGTCTTGAGAGCCATGTAGCGCCTTAAGCTCCTACCCTGAAGATATATATCATCAGATTGATTGATACATCTAATAATACCCAGCTAACTAGAAAATCCAATCAGTAAATAATCCAGGATGCAAAAATACATACATTATAACACAAGAAACACCAAAAATCAAGACATTATAAATCCACCGAAAAGTATTAATGCATCAGAAATGACCTCAAGTGAGAATGAGTTAGAGGAAATGGCTGAGAAAGATTTCAAAAGAATGATTATAAATATGTTCAAAGAAGTCAAAGAAGACATCAAAGGAATCAAAGAAGACACAGGATGCCAATTTAATGAAATAAAGACGTCAATACTAGACATAAATAAAGAAATAAAAATAATAAACAAAAACCAGTTAGAATTACTAGCAATAAAGAACACAGTTAATGAAATAAAAAACTCTGTAGAAAATCTCACTAGTAGAATGGATGAAGGAGAGGACATAATATCTAAGATAGAAGACCAGGTGGCAGATCTAATACAGTCCATCAAAGAGAAAGACAAACTAATAGAAAAGAATGAGTGGGAATTTCAAGATATTTTGACCACTGTGAAAAGATCAAACATAAGAATTCAGGGCATAGTAGAAGGAGAAGAATTTCACTCCAAAGGCACAGTAGGCATCTTCAACAAAATCATAGAAGAAAACTTCCCCCAAATTAGGAAAGAGGTGCCAAAGAAGATACAGGAATCCTTTAAAACACCAGCCAGAGAAAACCTGGAAAGAACCTTTCCTCGTCATATTATTATCAAACTACCAAACACACAATCCAAAGAAAAAATACTGAAAGCAGTCAGAGAGAAAAATCAAGTTACCTACAAAGGCAAGCCTATCAGGATTACAGCAGATTACTTGTCACAAACTTTAAAAGCCAAAAGGGCATGGAGTGATGTATTCCAAATTCTGAAAGATAACAACTGTCAATCAAGGTTACTTTATCCTGCAAAGCTATCCATTCAGATAGATGGAGAAATAAGGACATTCCACAACTAAAGCAGGCTAAAGGAGTATTTGAAGACAAAACCAGCTCTGCAGAAAATACTTGAAAGAATCCTCCAAGCTGAAGAAAAAGAAAAGCACACATATAAGGAACTGGGAAAAAACAAACAATACTGAAATACTAGTTAACACAAGAAAGCAAAGGTAAAACCGGAAGAACTGCAAAAAATGGCAAAGATAAATACACACCTTTCAATAATATCTCTTAATATCAATGGCCTCAATGCCCCAACCAAAAGACATAGGTTTGCAGACTGGGTTAAAAAGCAGGATCCTTCAATTTGTTGCCTCCAAGAAACCCACCTTTCTACAAAGGATGGACACTATCTGAGGGTGAAAGGTTGGAAAACAGTGTTTCAAGCAAATGGAATCCTCCGGTTTTGGACAATGGAACACTCAGGAGCCATAGATCATTGCTGGAAAATTTTCAGTGCCAGGGATGGGATACCTTCCAGTGAGTTGTTGGCCAGGGAGGTCCCTGATGCCTCCAAAATATTATAGGCCATTGACAAGGCCCTTGGTTTCCCACCAGGAATAGTTGGTAAGACCCTATTGCTGAAGACTCCACATACTTGAGCTGCAAGGCCACTGAGAAATCCTGCTGGAACCGAGCTGATAACCTCCTCCATGTAGACTAGCTGACAGAAAGCTGGAAGAAGCCATTCTACATGCAGTTCAATAGATGAAAGAGATACCACCAGTGAAGATACTCAACAATGGACACTGCAAGCCTTATAATTGGCCAGCCAGGCCAAATGAGCCAACGGGTGCAATAGTGGCACGTCTATCATGGTGGAAACCAACTGCCCTCCAATTGGACTGGAGACCCACTCCATGGGAGGGAATACATCCCTGATACTGAAAACTTAAAACAGGGGTAGTCATGAGCCCTAGGGGTGTAACATCTGCTGATGTCTGGATAAATGTATATACTATGCTTATCAAACTGCCCAGTAAGCACTTCTCTTAATATTCATACCCTTATATTAATGCTACTCTCACTTTGGGTAGAGAATCTTCTCTTTTCAGATGGCAGTGACCTTGGGACAACTCAGAAGGTATAACAGTGCTGGAAAGAAGTGACTGGAGTACTGAGTAACATCTTGATCACACCTTCCAAGGCTCAGGGTCTAATGCAGAATGTAAGAGCCAAAGGAAGGGTAGGACTCCTTACAACATGCTCCCTCCAGACATAAAATGGCCTGGATATCCATGACCTCACAGTGCCTGACACTACCTACACAAGACCATAATAAGAGGAGGAAAAGATCATGACATCAAAATAAAAGAGAGACTGATTGATATGGGGAGGGGATATGATGGAGAATGGGATTTCAAAGGGGATAGTGAGGGGAGGGGGGTATTACCATGGGATATTTTTTATAATCTTGGAAGATGTTAATAAAAATTGAGAAAAAAAAGGTCACTTCATACTGATGAAGGGAAAAATTCAACGAGAGCTCACTGCAATTCTAAACACATTTGCATCAAATGCAGGTGCACTTAATTTTATGAAACACAATCTACTAAAGCCAGATATAATTCACAAGACAGTAATAGTGGGTGACTTCAGTGCCTCATTGCCATCAATAGATAGTCATCTTATCAGAAAAAAAAAAAACAGAGAAACAATACAGTCAGTTTAGAAATACACAAAATGGACCTCACAAACATTTATAGAACAATCCATCCAAACACTACAAAATATATGTTCTTCTGTAAACTTTCTTAAAGAGATCACATATTAGGATGCAAACTAAGTCTCAACAAATTTAGGAAAATGAAAAAAAAAAAAACCTCCTTGTATTTTATCTGAACGCAATGCAGATTGATAGGGCTATCATTAAAAACTTAATAAGAACTGGGGTATAGCTCAAATGGTAGAACCATTGCCTAGCATGTACAAGTTTCTGGGTTCTATCATCCACATCACAAAGATAATAATAATTTTAAAGAAGAAAATTGGGCTGTAGAGATGACTCATAGCTAAAGTTCCTGCTTTGCATCTTTCACTACCTGAGTTCATATTCCTACACCCCATATAAAAGCTGTGGTGGCTGTGGTAGCCATGGTACATGCATGTGTGCACAAACACACAGACACACACACACACACACACACCAACCAAACAAACAAACAAACAATTCTTAAAAAAAATCAAATGACAACAACTGCTGGTAAAAGTGTGGGAAAGAGGAATCCTTATTCACTACTGGTGGGAATGTAAACGGATAGAGCCGTTATAGAACTCAGTGTAAGGGTTGATCAAAAGGCTAAAATAAGGCTGGAGAGATGACTTAGTGGTTAAGGTACCTGCCTACAAAGTGTAAGGACTCCCGGTTTGACTCTCCAGAACCCACGTAAGCCAGATGCTCATGGTAGCACATGCATCTGGAGCTCATTTGTAGTGGCTAGGCAAAACTACTTCTTTCTTAACTAACTAAAAGAATTACTTCTTAAAAAAAGTGAGAGTTTGAGCTGAAGTGCCCTGCAGAGGCAGATAATGCTGCTCCCAGAAGCCGTTTTGAAAATACTAGTGCCAGGATTGGCATATCTCCTAGTGGGGTGATGGTCAGGGAGACACACACACACACAAAAACCTTGCCAATGCTTTTTAAAAAAAAATTTTATTCAATTTTTATTTATTCATTTGAGAGAGAAAGACAGAGAGAGAAAGAGGCAGAGAGAGAGAGAGAGAATGAGAGAGAGAGAGAGTGAATGGGCACGCCAGGGCCTCCAGCTACTGCAAACGAACTCCAGACTCATGTGCCACCTTGTACATCTGGCTAACGTGGGTCCTGAGGAATCGAGCCTCGAACCGGGGTCCTTAGGCTTCACAGGCAAGCGCCTAACCACTAAGCTATCTCTCCAGCCCCCAATGCTTTTTGAAAAATTATTATTATTGTATGGATACATGATGTGTTGGTACCCTTTTTTCTCTCATTCCTGCACCCATTCCATTGGTGATGCTCCTCAGTGGGGTTGCAGGTATTTCCTACAGGGTTGTGGTTTATGCATTGTGGGAGCAGCAGTTAATTATTTTGGGGGGGAATGGAATGCCTCTGGGCATGATGTCTCACCCTCTGGCTCTTACAATCTTTCTATCCCCTCTTCCACAAAATTCTGAGCCAATGTGGGAGTGTTTTAAGTCTACTTCAGTGATGAGTTCTTAGGGGCCTCTGGATCTCTGCTTTGGTAGGTGCTGAGTGTTGTCAGGGTCTGTCTCCTTCACCTTGGTGATGATTATTAGTGTGGAAGCAGCACTCTTGCTGGTCTCCCCTATTCTTCTGTGGTTTCAGCTGTGGCTTTTGCCAGTGCTTTTGATGGCCCACCAGAACTAGGTGCTATGATACCATTGCTAAAGATGCCACATGCTTTGGTTGCAGGACCCTGAAAATTAAAACTGGAACCGAGCTGGAAGCCTCCTTCCTCTCTGTTGGCTAGCTGCCATAATACTGCAATATTCTGTATGGCTTCTGGGAGTCAAAAGTTATGAACAGTTTTAACCAGCAGTGGCTGCCTTGAGCTACACAATTGGCCAGCCAGGCAAGATGTACCAACTGGTGCTATAGTGGCCTGACTGTTACGGGGATAACCAATTGCTTTCTGATTAGAGTTGTGGTGGATTGAATCAGATGTCTCCCATAAACTCATGTGATTTAAATACTTGATCCCCAGCTGGTGGTGGAACTTTGCTGAAGGAAGTGTGTTGTTGGTTGCACACTTGGGGGTGTTATAACCACCTCCCTTTGCCGAAGCTCAGCTTGCTCTCCTGCTGCTGTTGTCCACCTGCTATGGGAGAGGTGATATCTAGGCTTTGTTCATGCCATGCTTTTCCCTGTCGTCATGAAATTTCCCCTAAAGACTTTAAGAAAAAATAAAAATTTTCCTCTTACCAGCTGTTTTTGTCAGGGGTTTTGTCCCAGCAAGAGAAGGTAAGTACCACACAGACAGACATAGCTTCTTTTAATCACTGTTGTAATTAGTACATTGGACAGTTGATTTAAAAATGGTGTTCAGGGGACTGAAGAGAAGGACTAGTCACTAAGGTGTTAGCCTACAAAGCCTGACACATGAGTTCAATTCCTCAGTACCCATGTAAAGCCAGATGCACAAAATGGCACATGTGTCTCGAGTTCATTTGCAAACTACTGGAGGTCTTGGTGTGCTCATCTATATCTCTGCTTACAAATAAATAAAAATATTTAAAAATGGTGTTAATATGGTATTTTTAATTTTTATAGGAGAGAGCACAAGAGAGAGAGAGAGTATTGACATGCCAGGACCTCCAACCACTGCAATCGAACTCCAGATGCCTGTGCCACCTTGTGCAAATGCGTGACTTTGCGCACATGCGCTATCATGTGCATTTGGCTGAGTACTGGGGAGGAAAACCTGTGTTCTTAGGCTTCACAGACAAGTGCCTTAACTGCTAAGCCATTTCTCCAGCCCCCATAAGGTATATTTTCATGACATTATAAAACAATTTTGTGACGCTGAATTTCTTTAGTCACCATTTTTCATTTACTAGTATCCAGCCAATGGGAAGTAAATGCCTGAGGAATTTTACTTCTACAAAAAATAACACAACAAGAAATATGTGTGAGTATTAACTCCAACATTCAGTCTTTAATTCTCAGTGGCAAACTTTTATGAAAAAATAAAACCTCCAAATAAAGTTGGTAAAAATTAGTATCTTTATAAAGACTTAAGAGAAAAAGAGAAGAAGGAGTTATTTTGTTCAAATGAACCTAACAGGATTACAAAGGGCAGAAATCACTGGTTTTTCTAACACTTAAGGAAACAAGATAGTATTTCATTTTCATTAATTGGCTCATGTGTTTACTCAGTCAAGTGTAATTAAATGTCAAATATTGCTAGGGTCTGTGGGGATTTTAACCATAGCAAGGCAGAATGTATGTTTCACTTAATCATGACATTTAATAAATCATTGGTTAGACAAGGAACCAAGAGATCCTCACAAAGCAACCAAACTCCAATATTTTCACTAATAGAACTGATCAGAAACATGAATGAACCCATTAGAGAGTATGAAATATGAGTTTGTGACTAGGAATCTCCCAAGTCTTTAAATAATTTAAATGTTTACCTTATCTTACAACAAATAAAACAAAATGACATGATGCAACTGAAAGGGAAGTAACACTTTTAGACTAAAACCCAGAACTTTTGGAAGTAATGAGTTAGGGGAAATCATAGATTTACAGAATATGTAATGTTCATAGAATTTTAAAAAAATCCTGCAAATCAAGGAGATACATAAGATAGAACAACTATAAAACTAAGAAAACATGTAGAAAACTCCACTGAATTTGGTAATAATTTTTCAGACATGACAATATTACTGGTGAGCAAATAACAATTCACTAAATTTGGCTTTGTCAGAATTAAAACTTGTCTGTATTGCACTATCTGAAAGTAAAAAGGCAACTTGTCAGAGGGAAAAGGTATATGCAAATTTGATAATAAACAATATACAAAGGATTCCCTCCTACAACTGAACAACATTAAAAGAAAAATTTCAACTGAAAATGAGCAAAGTATCTGAAACAATATTCCTCCAAAGAATAACTGAGCTGAAGAGATTGCTCAGTGGTTAGGTGCACTTTATGCACAAGCATGATGAGAGAGGCTTGTGGGGTCCTGAAACCATCCAAGTTCAAATCTCCAGAACCCATGTTGTAACTCCAGTACCATAGTCAGGTCAAAGAACCAGGAATCATCAGAGCTCATAACAATATGGAAAACTCTGTCATCAATTAGAGTATCAACTGACTGTATTTGCTGAATACAAAACTAACTAACAAAGAAAAAATAAGAAAAGGAAAAAAATAAAATTTGGGATTTATATTATGGATATCCCAATCAAATGGAAAAAAAAAGAATGAAAAAAAAAAAAAAGAAAAAACCTCTCGGCCTTTATGCCGTAGTCACCTTTACGCCATCCTCCTTGGTCAGAGGGAGCTGGTGAGCTTTGTGTTAAGGCCTGTAAGACCCATGGCGGGCACAGGAATATTAGGAACCTAGCAGGACTTGGGTCTATCACGAGGTTAAGAAAGGTCACAGGGTTCCATTCTCAGAGGAAGCTGGCTGGATTCTAGCTACTTAAAGGTGTAGAGCGGTGAAATGTAAGGATGTCCTGGAACAACAGGATTTGAGTCGCATCTAAACGGGACTGGAGGGTTTGGTTGAGGACGAGATTTTGCACTATCTCTGTGACACTTCCAATTAAATGCAAAAACCAACAGCATATCTTCTGAGGGTTGGGGCAATCGAGAACACATACCTCGGCTTGTTAACACACCAATCCCTCAAAACACCACAAGGAGGATAAATCAGCTGTCTCTGCCACCTCTATCAGCATAAACAAAGAGATAAAAATATGGTATAAAAATTTACTATCTTTCCCCATCCTACCTGCAAATGTGAAATTCCCCTGTGCTTCAATAAAGGAAAAATACATCCAAAAAAAAAATTAGAGTCTCTGGCTCAAATAAGACTATATGAAGGGCAATGGAGTGGGACATCTAACATTCTGCTCCTACCACTGCAGGTAAGTGCACTCTACCACAAGCAAGCACATAGGGCACCACAAGGCTACCTGCATGTGCACACACCACATGCCTACCACACATAAACACCACACGCCACATACCACACATATACACATACACACTCATACTACATTATACACACAGGGAAGCAAAAAATATTTTAAACAATGATCAACAAGAACATGGGAATATCTGAACATTCCTAGTCTTTAGGGAAATCTAAACCAAATCATCAAGATGAAACTGCTTCATTCCAACTAGGATGGCTATTGTGAGGGTGAACAGAATTTGGAACATTTATTTATTGCTTATGGAAATGGAAAAACAGTTCAGCTTTTGTGGATAACAGTATAAGAGCTCTTCAAAAAGGTAAACTTAGAATTACAATATGATTATAAATTTCACTTTGATATATACATATCAAAGAACTTAAGGAACATTTAGATATGTGGTCATATTCAGAAATGTGTGCACAGATGTTGGTTGCAACATTATTCACAATCGCCTAAAACTGGGAACAACCCAAATGCCCATCAACAGGGATGAATCAGCAAAATGTGCTATGTACATACAACAGAACATTACCCAAGCTGAAAAGTGAATGGGAGTCTGAGACATGCTACCACACAGACAAACCTTGAAAACATTATGCTAAAGAAACTAACACAGATATACAAAGCAATTATTGTATGGTTACACCTATAGGAGTTACCTAGAATAATAGTAAAATGGTGGTTACCAAGTGCTAAAGTGACTGTTTAATAGTACCAAGTGTGGAGGACAGGGAAGAATGGGAAGTGATTATTTGATTGTACAAAATTAGTTGGGAATGCTGAGCAAGGTCTGAAGATGGATAGAGGATAATGATGTAGAATAATGTGCTGTGAAATTAGTAGTGATTATAACGGTAAATTTAATGATACATGTATACATTAATAGACGTGTGTGTGTGAGTAATCTTTACTATGAGAAAGATACCTGTCATTGCACCCGTGAGCGGCTCATCTCTGAGGAGATGCAGGTGTGTGTTCTTGGTTTATCTTTGCTGGTCAGTACTGTTTCATTGGTATATGAAACCACCGTCATAAAAATCAGTCCAAAGTATCATTCTGCTGTTACCACTTAGTGTCCAGAATTTGAACAAAGATTACTGCAATTCTAACTTTTGTCATACCATACAATGACATACAAGAATCCATTGCACATGGGAAAAGATGGTAAAAAGTTGTATATGAATCATCAAAAAGTGGCAAAATAATTAGATAGTCAGAAGTTCACCAAACATTTGATCTGATTGTGTTACATATATCCAGCAAGGGCCAAGGGATTCAGCTAAAATAAGACATGATCATTGCTTCCTGAGGTTTGGCCCATGTTTGTCAATGTAGCACTGCCTGATCAAAGAATCCAGTAGGCAGGATTGACAATAATAATAATAATAATCTCTCATCTACTATTTTCAGTTGGTTCTCTTCCTATCAGCCACCCTAGCTTTCTTGCAGGTAGGTGAAAGGTCAAACATGTTGTATGGGTTTTGCAATTGATGCTCCCTGTGAGGAGACCAACTCTCCAATTGCTTAGTGAGTCCTGTCACTTCCTTACCTCCCTAGTGCTTTGGCTCAGATGTCCTTTCTCAAAGATTTTCTGACCACCCGTTATAGTCTGCTTTGTGTTGTTGGACAAACACTTGACCAGAAGCAGTTTATGGAGGGAAATGGTTTACTTTGGTCTTACAAATTCCAGGAGAACACCATCAATGTCAGAAGAAGCTGGCTCACTTCCATAGATCCAAGCAGAAAGACTTCACCCAACAGCCACTAAAACCTCCAGGGCTCAAACTGCTCCACACACATTTGAATTGGACTTAAGACCTGCCCTCAGTGACACACCTCTTCCCCAGTGGAGCTGGAGACACAAGTTGTAAGCCTGAGTCTATGGTGCCATACATTCACACTACCACACCACCCTTGTTAAATAATCCATCCTTCGGCCGGGCGTGGTGGTGGCGCACGCTTTTAATTCCAGCACTTGGAAGGCAGAGGTAGGAGGATCGCTGTGAGTTTGAGGCCACCCTGAGATTACATAGTGAATTCTAGGACAGCCTCAGCTAGAGTGAGACCCTACCTCCAAAAAAAATCCATCCTTCAGTTCTCTGTCCTGCCTTGTTCTCCTTCATGGTGTTTATGATAATATAATTGTGAGGAATCTGTGTGCTTTTTATCTTTCTAAAAATCAGCATCAATTCTGGTATTTTACTCATGGCTGTTTCTACCATGCCCACAGTAATGCCCATGTAGCTTCTCAACACAAACTTCCTCAAGGAATGAAGATATGCAATGAAGGAAGAAGGAAGGAAAGGATTATTTTAAACTCTAGGGGGACAAAACATTGCTGAGAATAGCAATGCTGAACTTTCTGTGGGATGTCCCGAGGAGCCGGAGACTCCACACTACACCAGCTTTGGGATCCCTGCCAGGGCTTCCTTCCCCACAAACCTCAATGACACCAGTGCCAGTCTGGATGCCAACTCCTGAACTGCTCATTTTGGAGGCCAAGCAGATGAGGCTTAATGATTGTTCACAGACCAAGACAAGCTGGAGATTTGAACTCTTCTCCCCTACCCCTTTAGTCCACCTCTTCAGCTTCTTACCAATACCTCGCTTTTAGGAAAGGATCTGTTTTAGCTTTTTTAATTCACCAACTTCTGTACATGTTAAAATATACTATACCCTTGTCCAAAGAAAGCTGAATATTATGCAGAATTGGTGGGAACAACTGGAGTCAAGATGAAGAAGGGAGTGTACTGTTCCTGTTCTATGTATGACATATGAAATGACTCAATTCCTCAGGATTTTACAAGGAAAAGGGCTGTGTACAGTTATCAAGTTAGTGTCAATATTTGTCTCTCATTCTTAGAAAGCAACTTTTAGTGAAAAAAAGATTTTTAAGTAAAAAATTGAGCACACGCATTTGTACAATAAATATGTATTGTGTGTGAACATTACGTGAAGAACAACATGTAAGGCTTAATAAGGAATGTTCTTAGAAACAAAGTATGGTCACCTTTAAAAATTATTGTGTTATAAGAACTATGAAAAAAGCAATACATATTTAATGTACATTTTACAATCTCCATTTTAGATCTCCATTTTAAAATATTATCACCATTTACAAGATTATTTTATATCTCCATTTTAACGTACCATCACTGCACTCAAAAGTTTTCTTCTATTACTTTACTCTTCCATCCTTGCATTTTTGGTATGAATACACTCTCTCAATGAATATTATTTTTTTGTGATAAAGTCTCAGTGTAGTGCCCAGTCTAGTCTCAATTTTGAGAGTCTGAAGCCAACCTCATGTTTCAGATTCATGAGTAGCTTGCAGGCCATTGTGTGACATTACATCATGATTAAAAGGTTTATGGGTTTGATTGCTCCATACTGTATATCAAACATAGGGCATCATAACTGTTACATATCAGCGAACCACTGAGTCCCATCTCAACAGGCTTTAAAACAATTTTTAACATGTAACACCATATTAAACATATGTATATTAGTGTGGTGGATACCTAGAACTTTTAAGCTTGTGTAAGTAATTTTATAGCCATTGCAAAAAATAACACATCATTTCCCAACTCCTTTCTCTGGTAACCACCTTTCTATTTTAGGTACCTATTAATTTTCATCATTTTAGATATGACATGTATATGGGAATCATGTGGTATTTATCCTGTGCTTGACCTATTTCATTCACTTCCATGTCTTTGAAGCTCATGCATATTGACAGAAATACTAGGATTTTCTCCTTTTTCAATTGAATATGTTTTTATATGTATATATCACATCTCCTTTATCCATTTACCTCAACAATTTTTTTAATACTGTGCTATTGTGAAAAAAAACATATTTTTATGAATAGAGGACTGTGGATATCTCTTGACATCCTGATTTCAATTTCTTTGGATATGTACACAGGGTTGGGACTGCTGAATTGTAATAGTTATAATTTATATATTTTTTTCTTCCTCAGTTGTTTTCCACTTTATTGTTATTACTACTATTTTGGTTTTTTGAGGTATGGTCTCACTCTAACCCAGAAAAAAAGCTTTCTCCCTGAAACTAGAGTTCAGTGATTCAGCTAGGTTAGCTAGCCCACAAGTCCCAGGGATCCTCCTTTCTCCATCTTCTTTCTTGAGGAGGCTTCACATAGTAACTTTAATTTCAAAGTGGCTACATCATTTTAATTTCTCCTAATAGTATGCAAAGGTTTTAATTTCTCCATATCTCCACCTATATTTTGTTGTGGTTACCTTACCATGTGTGACATATTTCTGTTTCTTTTTTAATTTTTTATGAGAGAGAGAGAAAGAGAATTGGTGCTCCAGGGCCTCCAGCCACTGCAATCAAGCTCCAGATGTGTGCAGCACCTTGTGAGCATGTGTGACCTTGTACAGATGTGTCACCTTGTGCGTCCGGCTTACTTGGGTTCTTGGGAGTCAAACCTGGTTCTTTAGGCTTCATAATCAAGCACCTTAACTGCTAAGCTATCTCTCTAGCCCTTTAATAATATTTTCATTCATTTATTTGAGATGGAAGACAGAATGCAAGGGAGACAGAGAAAATGAGGGTGCACCGAGCCTCCTGATGCTACAAACTCTAGACACATGTGCCACATTGTGCATCTGGCCTTGGGTGTATACTGGGGAATCAAACTTAGGCTGTCAGGCTTTGCAAGACAGTGCCTGTAACCACTCAGCCATGTCTCCAGCCTTCTGGTTTTGGGTAAACCTTAATAGTTGGGCAGATAAACTACTCAACCCATAATTACTCTAAAAGATTGAGCTATATCATTGCATTCAGAAGTCCGGTTCTCTTTTTAAAATATTGTTGGAGACAAGTACTCACTACAAGGCCGTAGTTGACTTTGAATTCTAGTACTAATAGCAAAATAAAGGATTCTGTGCATATAATTATTATACCCATAATGTAGAATCAATTAATTTTCTAAAAATACTTTAAAAAACTCTTAAGGGTAATCTTCTTCAAACACTAATGTTAACAAAACATTAAATGACATAAATAACTGACTCTCTGAGAATAAGTCCTGCATTTTGGGCTACATTTGAATATATCGATTTTATAATACTGTACATATTTATGCTTTGTTAATGAAAATTCTAAATTCTTAATTTTCAGGACACAGGAATACTTCAAACAAACCATTTCTCTCTTCCCTTGTCTGCATGATCATTCTGCTTCCCTTACTTTTCCATCACTTATTACCTAATATCTTCTGTGTGTGCCTTCATTCCAAATTCTCCATGGGAACTTTTCTATAAACATTTCATATACATATCCCCTTTCCTAATATAACTGTTCTTTATTTTCTATCTTTAACTCAGGCCTATGTTGAGAAGTTTCTTTTTCTGCATTCATTATTTCATATTAGAGCAAAGAAAATATTCTAATCATGGCAAAATCAAGTCAGAGTGCTACAATGGTACCCCAGACCAAGAAATTAGGGTCTCTCAACTTCTATGATAACATAAAAACACTTTAATGGCACAGATTGTTTTTTCAAATTTCAATCTAACTTGCCATTTTGGATTAACTTAAACACATGCTCCATAATCAAGATATAAAATGAAAATTTACATGATATTAAATATTTCTGGTTTTCTCTAGTATTGTAACTACATGGCTTGCTCTGTTTAATTGCAAATGTAGATTATTATAGCTCTGTTATGTTTTTAAAAGCTCTTACAGAAATAATGAGGTTAACCATTGTGGTACTTTGAATGAATGTCCCCCAAATAGACTCAGGTATTTACTAAAACTTGGATTTTTAGCCACCTAGCTGGAAAAGGTGTCACAGGGTGGTGGATCCTGGGGTCCTCCAGCCTTAAGGTATGTTTTGGAAAGATCTGATTCCAGCCTAAAGGCACATATAGTACTCTGAACTCTGCCTGGGCCCCTGGTGTTTACTGCCTGTCCCCTACTCTTTTGCTGTCCAGTTTGTGCTTGCTTGTGGTTCTGTTTGGCTGGTGGTGGTTTTTCTTTCTGCTTGGATCTGTGATATAGCAATCTCAAACCCTGGACACAGCATATATAAATAAATAACTATAAAAGAAAATAAATCATAAAAATAACAAGTAGCAATGAAATTGCAATGATGTGTTTTACCAACAATATATTTGGGGCTCCTTCTTATATGTCACTTTTAATATTTAAAAGAACTCCATTTCCTGCATTAAAGAAGCAAGAAAAACATTTTACAAATAACTCACTGTAATTTTAAAGAAAGAAGAAAAACTACCACCATGGGGCTGAAAAGGTGTAACAGAATCCAACTCTATCCATAATGTCATCTCATGTTGATCTATATCTGATTGTGCTGGCAATGTTCAAGACATTCCTTCCTCCTTCCCTCTTTATCATGGTCTAGCATTTATCCTTACCAACCATAAACATTTCAGTATTCCACATTTCTTTCCTCTTTTATCTGCCAAGGACTGATGGCTTTCCCTGTTACTTAAGGCCATTTCCTTCCAACAATATAGAGGATAAAGAGTAAGTAAAACCTTCAATGAAGAAATTACATTTTGTAGGATGGCAAAAACCCAAACTGTTCCCTCATATTCCAAAAAGTAATGTATATACATCCTCTTATGCTCTCCCATGACTCCTCATATAAAATATGTTATAAAATTATGTAAAATTCTTTTATTGTTTGGTTTTCTGAGGTAGGGTCTTACTGTAACCCAGGCTAACCTGGAATTTACTATGTAGTCTCAGCCTGACCTTGAACTTACAGTGATCCTCCTACCTCTGCCTCCAAGTGCTGAGATTAAAGATGTGCTCCATTTTTTTATGACCTGGCAATCTTGAGTGATGATCTAATTCTACATGGTTCTGAAACTATCACCACAGTCCCACATAAGAATAAAGTAGGTAATTTGTGAAATATAAAGGGAGGAACTTCTTTAATTAGTACAGATAATCCACTACCCTCTACTATACCAACAAGGTACCACCTGGGTTGCAAATTGCACAAAATCTTTAGTGAAAACTCATGAAATAATGTATTCCTGCATGATGAAAGAGAAAAGTAAATATGCAACCAAAACCAAGACAACAACTTAAGAAACTACAGGAGATGGGTGTGGAGATTCAAACCTACATCCCAGTACTCTGAAGAGAGACTGAGGTAGGAAGATTATTGTGAGTTCATAGCCATCCTGGGCCACAGAGTGCTTCAGGTTATACTGAAGGATGTCCTGGGATCCAGGGATATCCACAGACATCGTTAAAGTCTGTCTCCCAAAATCAACCAAACAGGGTGTGCAATGTAGATATAGATATAGATAGATATAGATATAGATATAGATATAGATATATAGATATAATCAGACCTGGTCATTGAAGGCTAAATTCTCAACAAAATAAAGTAGTAGCAAGGCTCATTGCTATACAAAATGTGTGGGTGTTTGTTCTTGTCATATGTATGCGTGCATGTGTTGTGTGTGTTAACACTGAAGCCCTCATTTATTTCCACCCACATAGTAGTGATGAGTCTTTATAACTCACCTCGCTCTGAGCATTCCTTAATGAGTGCTTTGGATTCATGAGATAACTGATAACTGGCTCTTGTAGATGGAGTGAACACCAACTTAGATCATCTAAACCCTGAATTTCTGCCTCAGGAACCTCTCACTAGACTTTGATGACATGATTTCACTTAGGTCTCTGAACTTATTGCAAAGTAGTATTTTAAACTTGCTGATTTCAGTGACCCTCAAATTCATAGTTATAGAGAACTTAAACCTAATAATGTCATAATTGCAGACTAGGATTCACTCATACTATATTCATATTAGTTTATGTACTCTAATTTTTCCTTAAAATATATTTTAATCCATTTGTGGTCACTGCCTTCCTAAGAATACATTATAATCTACTTATCTTTGAACACATTATTGTCTACACTGCTGAAATGGGGATAGATCTCAGGATATTTTAAAAATTTTCCTTTTCAAAATCAAAGCCCAAAGTTGTACCATAATGTGTATTCAGTAAATTAAAATACTGAATCATAAGACATATAAGTTTTGGGTATTAATGGTTGCAATGATCATATATATATATATATATATATATATATATGTATTTGTCCTTATTATTAATCGAAATATATACTAGTTAATGCCAACACTATTTTAGACCATGGGTAAATAAGAAAGATGTTTGCTTTCCTTTGAAGGATTTGGTGTACAAGTCTGCAAAATCCTTGCATAGTATAAACACTTCAGAGAAAATACAAAGCACCATGACCAAGATGAAGTGGGGACTACCTGCTTTCACATAGTGATATGATGCTCTTGCTCAGGGACCATTGTGGACAAGGTGGCAGAAAGAAGGTAAGACCCAAAGAAAGCGGTGGAGTACTTTGGAATGCTGTCTTCCAGACACAAAGTAGTCATTGCTCTCAAGACCTCACAGCTGCTGAAACTACCTACATAAGACCTGCCTAATATAAGGGCAAAATAATGATAACATCAAAATAGAGGAGGGTGTAGTTGGAAAGAACAAGGAGTTCAGTGGGGAAGAACAGGGAATAGGGGACAAAAGAGAGTGGTAGGAGGGGCTTATAAGATCAAGGTACATTGTGTATATGAATGAAGGTTGTTAATAAAACGTTAAAAATAAGAATCACAGGAAAAATTAAAAGAAAGAATGATCTCTTGGAGACTGAGACCATTGATCTAAGGTGTGAAGTTTGTGGAAGAGTTGGCCATGGAAAGAACGTGTGTGTGTGGGGGGGAGGCAGCCCAAACATTGGTGACAGCAATTGAGAAGTCCTTGGGGAGTTATGTTCCTTCCTGTGTTCCATATACTAAAAGACTTGAGTGGCAAGAGCAGAAAATGACTAGAAGATGGATTCCATTGAGGATGGAAATGAGAAAAATATCGGAAAATAAACTCCCTGCCAAAGGAGGACTTTGTTGCCACTACTAATCAATCTCGGTGTTTGTGCACATTTTAGATTTCTTTATGCAATCACAAGGCAGTGGGTCTTTTTGGAGCCAGACATAATGGTATGTCTTTCAGTGTAGGTAGAGTGAACTATAAAGAGCAAATTACAGAATTGGAATGACCAGTGTGAGGTCTGCAGTAGAGGTTCAAGGAATTATGATGGTGATATGAAATAGCTTGGTGGCTATGAAGATGTTGTAAAGAAGGTGGTTGTGATCCATGAGAAAGTATAATGAGACACAGATATGTTTGGGTTAGGAGACTGACAGGTCTGTGTAGGCAGAACAGGATTGAAATGGAGCCGTGAGGAAAAGAGAATAAGTGACTTTGAAACTTGGTGAATGGGGGCCCACTTTTGAAGAATTGGAGACAGTATTTAAGGTAGAGTTTTAGGGGAAATCACAAATTACTTCCATTGTGTCATCTAAGCTGAACCTTTACCTTAATAAACATTAGCTCCTTTAAAGTATCATGATTTGTTTTAGAACAATACCATACAAAATATTCTGTCATGGGCTGGAGAGATGGCTTAGCGGTTAAGCGCTTGCCTGTGAAACCTAAGGACCCCGGTTCAAGGCTCAATTCCCCAGGGCCCATGTTAGCCAGATGCACAAGGGGGTGCACACATCTGGATTTCATTTGCAGTGGCTAGAAGCCCTGGCGTGCCCATTCTCTCTCTCTCTCTCTCTCTCTCTCTCTCTCTCTGTCACTCTCAAATAAATAAATAAAAATGAACAAAAAAATAAAAAAAAATCTTCTGTCACTTTAAAGTCATTTGCATATCTAACAGGAATAAAAATTAGATAAATATAAATTGTATTGTCTTTGAAAATGCAAACTGTGGTTGTTCTTTTCCTGTCATAGAGAAATGAATTGAACCAATCAAAAAAAAAAAAAAGTGCATAGTTCTCCACTGATTCTTCCTCTGAATTTCTTACTTTCTTTTGGTTGCCACAACTCAGCTCAGCAACAGGCAGCAAAAACACAGAGGTGTTATCACAGGATCCTATGATTACCTTCAGCCCCTGAGGTATCAAGAGGCACAGGATGCTTCTGGCAGAGAACCAAATCTGACTCAGCTTTCTCTGGTCTGAAGCACCAGGTAAACTGTCAGCCCAGCTCTGCACACAGGAGTCACCACACACTTTACACCCATCCTCAGTTAAAATAATTAGACATTGGATTCCTTCCAAATGGAAATCTCCCTTGAAGTCACTACCGTTATTTTAAAATTTTGTTTGCAGATTTCATAGAAACAAAGTTTGATTGAAGTGAAAACAAAAATATTGAAAATGTATTTATACTACCAAAATAGAAAGAAATAGAATTTTTTCTCCTATGCATGGGAGGAGATTCTAGGACAGACAGTATTTCTAAACAGAAATGAACAACCCTCCAACACACACTGATTTAACACTTAGTAGTTAAAAAATAATCTATCCCTTGTTTAGAAGTTTATGTTGATTTGGTCTTTGTCTTTTTTGAAATGAGATTAAAAAAAACTCGAAACTTCTTATGAAAATTGCTCTTACCTTAGAGAATATATTTACTATGAATGCTAGAACTTAAAAAAATAACGTGTAACACATTTACTATGATCTCAAGAGCTGGCAATAAAGTTTTTAACTTGATAATCTTGTTTTGATCTTTTGCCTCACACAAAGAACAGAAAGGGCTTTTTTTTTTTTTTTTCTTGTCACAGCGCACGGTACTTTCAGATGCAGCCGTACAAAAACAAAATGATCTAAACATGATCTGAATTTCACTATGAAGTGCCTATCGTCTTGTGGAAAAGGAATTGCGTTGAGATTGTGGCCGACCCATTCCTAGCAACAGTGAGCTCTAAATCAATGCCTGCCTGCATCTGGGTCTCCCACAGAGCCAGTCATCTAAACTGGTCCTGAGCTCTGGGCATTGCTCACGCGGATTACACCACATGAGTTTTGCTAGTAAGGAAATATGAGGTGGTCCCAGTACTAAAACCCATTTAGCAACTCTGCTGGAGTACACAGAAAGACACCGTAAACGCTAAGGTTGGTTTCCATTCCACATTTTCAGAATCTGGCAGCAGATTCACGCCATGAGACCAGGCAGACGAGCAGCTTAGCTATGGAAACAGTGGTCTTCCAGCTGGTCCTCTGAGGACCCGCGCCAGCTTTTCCTTCCTGGGCGCTCCAAGTGTCCTAATACACCCTCCACTGCTCAAGTCCTACTCCAGTGAAAAGGACACAGGTGGGTGTGGCAGCTGAGGCGGATACCGAGGCAGGCAACGAGTAGCATCCCTGCCCGCCACCCTAGAGAAACAGGAGAAAAGGCACTCACCTGTGACCTGGCCCGCAGGACATGCCCACACGGTGGGTGCACCTGCAGGATCTTGCCCAGGGGAGAAGCCTGCGCAGGGAACACGCCCTCTCTCCCGGGCCTCCTTCCCGCGACCGCCTCCTCTCTCTCCGCGATCCTGTAGCTCAGAGGGATGCCAGCCGCTGGTACCCAGGCTAGCCCAGCCCAGGGAGCTGAGCCCAGGGGATTGGAAAGCCGGCAGCCGCCCCTGGAGCGCTAAGGAGGCCTGCACTGACACTGCGCCCCTCCGGCCAAGACGCGCCCAGGGAGGCGGCAACCCCGCCCAGCTCCGTCTCCAGCGCTGCTCCCGGGGCACCCGGGTCCCCACCCCTCGTCCCTCCTCCCACTCCCGCAGGTCGCTCCGGGCGGGGACGGCGCGAGGGGACGCGGCGATGCCGGCGATCCCTTGTCCTCTGCACCGGGCGCTAGGGGAAGGCACGGGAGGGGGTCGCGCAGCCACCATCCACCGCCACCTCATTGGGTGGGGCGTGGGCGTGTGTGCGCCTGTGTGTCCTGCAGCCAGAAGAGCCCTTGCTCACCTCACCCCGCCTCCCATTCGCCCCTTCCTCCCTCCCTGCTCAGCAGAATCCGCTAAGGTTTCCGAGAAGCCACTTTGTGTGGCTTGGTGACGAAACCCCAGAAAACCCTGAGGAGGAAGAGGAGGATTAGATGGAGACCAATGGGAAAGGGTCGGCCGGACCGGGGCTGGGTGGGGAGCCAAATATCACTCGCCAATTGCTTCCTCGGTCCTGGAATTAACTCTTTCCCTAGGGTTTTGTCCAGCGAGGACTTGGGCGGGGTCACTTCAGACCTAGCTCTAGGCTGTGTGTTTTCTTTGCTTTTTTTTTTTTTTTTTTTTTAATAATCGACCTGGTTGCAGCCTTCCAGGCAGGCAATATGTCTTTTCTTTTGAAGGTGGAGTGAGAGCCAGAAGTTGTCTTGGGTGGCGAGGAAGACAGGTGGGAGTGGGGGGAGGGGAAGAAGCAGATTTTCCCAGACTTGGGACCCTCTCATCTCCAGAAACAATCAACCGTGTGGACTGTAAACTTAAGAGCTGACTAGGACTGAATGTGAGGGGGGGAAAATGTTATTGTGTGTGTGTGTGCGTGTGTGTGTGTGTGTGTGTGCGTGCGCGCGAGTATTGTGCCTCCATTGTGCGTTTGTGCGTTCTATAGCAACCGTGATGAAAGAACAACAAACAGGATGGAGTCATAGTGCTCGAAGAGAAAGAGGAAATACCCACCCAGAGGGGGCCCTGGGCCGGGGTGGGTTTCAGGACCGGGCCTTAAGTAAGGGCAGAGCACTGCTGGATAAACACTAGTGCGAGGCACTTACAGCTGCCTTGTCCTCCCCCCCCCCCCCACACACACATTTACTGCCATGGAAATGATGCTCAGTGTTAAATACTTAGGACTTGAATCCCCATTTCCTACCTTGCCCTGCTTTCTGAGCTGCTGAGATTTGCCCAGGGTATTTAGACTTTATATCCTTGACCTGTAAAATGTGCTACTCAGGGTAGTAAACTTCCAGTTTTGGAGGTGGTTCTGTGGAGTAGTTACTTGAGGATTTCTCCAAACCATTTGCCAGACCAGCTGTCTCTTCCCTAGACTTCACATACAGCAAGAGTTCAATTGCTAGAGGGAGGATGACAGGCCTTTGATTAGACAAGCAATGCATACTTCTATGTTTTGCAACTTTGTTTTTTTAGAGCAGTTTTAGGATCACAGCAAAATTTGAAATGAAGTTTCACAGGTTTCCTAAGTATCCCTTGTGCCCAGACCTGCACAGCATGCCCTCCTTATCAGCAGCCTTCACCAGAGAGGAGCGTTTGTGAAACCTGATGAACCTGCATTACTCACCATTAAAAGCCTTGTCCCTGGTACACAGTGGGCTCACTCTTGTTGGTGAACGTGATGTGGATTTGGGAATGTGTAAGGACCCATCCATCATTATGTCATCATACAGAGTCGCTTTGCTACCCAAAATATGATCTGCACTCCATGTAATCCAGCCCTACCCACAGCCCTTTGCAAACATGATCTTTTCATTTTTTCCATAATTTGGCTTTTCTCAAGCTGTCCTATAATTGGAATAATACAATAAATGACTATCCACGTTGACCTATTCCACTTAAAAAGTTCTACTTCTTTTTTTTTTTCTTCTTCTTCTTCTAATGACTTTCCATGGCCTCATACATCATTTCTTTATAATGCTGAAGAACACTCCACTACCTGCAGGCACCATAGTTTACTCATTCACTTACTAAAGGACATCTTGATTGCATCTAAGCTTTGGTGACTTTGAATTCGAGATTCTATGAACATTCGTTTAAAACTAAGTGATTAATTCTACGAGAGACTGACAAACCATTCCACTGTGGCTGGACCATGTTTGCAGTCCTTCTAGCAGTGATGATTAGCTTCTCTTGCCTAGCATTCCTGTCAGCATTTGGTGCTGTCAGTGCTCTGAAGTCTGACTGTTCAAAGAGGTATGGAGTAACAGCTCGTACATATTGTTGATACCAGAGGTATTGTTTTGACTTGCACTTTCCCAATGACATATGCTGTAGCATAGCGCATCTTCCTAATGCTTATGTCAATTACTTCATCTTCGGTGGAGTGTTGGAAAATTCTTTGGCTCATTTTTAAATTAGGTTGTTTTAGCCCTGATGCATTTTAGGAGTTCCCAGTACATTTTAGCCATCATTGCCTGATCAGATATCTTTAAGACTTTTGCCAATATTTCTTTCAGGCTGTAGGCTTGTTGTCTCCTGCTCAATACCATTGCTTTTTGCAGAAGAGAGGTTAATATGAAATGCAAACAAGGTATAACTTCTTCCTTCCTTCCTTCTTTCTTTCTTTCTTTCTTTCTTTCTTTCTTTCTTCCTTTCTTTCCTTCCTTCTTTCTTTCTTTCTTTCTCCTTCCTTAGTTCCTTCCTTCCTTCCTTCCTTCCTTCCTTCCTTCCTTCCTTCCTTCCTTCCAGGGATTGTGATTTGTGTTGAATAAAAAGTATCATCATGTGGGCTGTAGACACATCTCGGTATTAGATAATTTGCTTACCATATGTGAGGTACTGGACACCTCCCCCTCCCCAAAGTCATTACTATACCCAATCTCATCTGAACTTCTTGTTTTTCATCTTGCAAGAATTTTGTAGCATTTTTACATTCAGATCTATGATCCATGTTGAGTTCATTTTTGTGGCCATGTTCTTGCTGCCTTGCTTAAGACCCTGCAGCTAGTGTCACATGTCACACAGTCACTGATAATGAACAGCCACACAATCAGTCCTTTCTCTCACTGATCTGTAATTTGCATTCCAAGAAGGAATGATGGGTATGTGACTTAGAACAACTAGAACTGAAAGAATTTTAAATCTCTGTTGCTTATTTCTTTCCAGGTAAGAATAAATTAGAACATAAAACTCTCCCTGATTAAGACAACTAAGAAAAAAATGAGTAGTCCTTCCAAAATTATAAACTTACAAATATGATAAAGATTTTAGCAATAAATCCCATAATACAGTTAAAAATTTTTAGGGCCTGGTTATATAACTCAGTAGTTAATTTTGCAAGCTTTCCCACCAAGTTTTGAGCCAGAACTTGAACCCTCAGCAACCTCATAAGGCCAGATGCAACATAACATACATTTGTGATACCAATATACCTATGGCAATGGAAAGGGGAGCCGGGAGAATCCAAAAGCTTATAGGCCAGCTAGATTAGCCCTTCCAGTGCAAAACAGCAATAAGAGACCATGTCTCAAAGAAGATTGAAGGAGAAGATCAATACCCAAAACCACAAGGTTGTCCTCTGATATCATCATGTGTGAAGTGACATACACACACACACACACACACACACACACACACACACACACATGAAATCAAAGCAAATTTCAAAAGAAACCAAATTATTACATATATATGATGCATAGGATGTAAAATGAAATCTTTTAACTTACTATTCAGTGAAATAATACATAATAATGACAAAAATAGATTGAAGATCAATTGTTAATTGATAGTAACATGGAATTATAGGAAGTTAGAGTCAGATTTAATGAACACTATATCATTATCCAGAAAATATCAGTTAAGATAGTGACAGAATATTGGGGTGGATAATCCAATGATTTAATGATGTGTAGCAATTTAAAAATATCAATATTGGAGCTGGAGAAATGGCTCAGCAGTTAAGGCTCTGGCCTGATAAACCTAATGACCCAGGTTCAATTCTGAAGTACCCACATAAAGCAAGATGCACAAAGTGGTACATGCATCTGAAATTCATTAGCAGTGGCTAGAGGTCCTGATGCACACATTCTCTCTCTCCTTTTCTTTCCATCACTCTCTCTGTTTGTATCTCTCTACTTGCAAATAAATAAAATATTTTAAAAGGTATCAATGTTATTTTCTCATAAATATTAATATTAGCTGGGCATGGTGGTACATGATTTCAATCCCAGTACTCAGTAGGCTACCATGAGACTACACAGTGAATTACCAGTCAGCCTTGTGTGAGATCAAGACCCAACCTAAAAAAAAAAAAAAAACCTAAAAATCAAAAAATGAAAACAAATATTAATATTGAGTGGAAAGTAAAGTGCTTCCTGAGGACAATAAAGAGATTTTGTACCCTTTTTCATTTGTCTCTAAGATTACACAGATATAAAATATCAGCTACCCATCTTTCTGTAAATATTGTCTACTTTAGCCATCTATTTACAGTAATAGCTGTAAATGTCAGTTTCTTAGTGTTATTCACGTACAAAACCTTCTTAGTGAGTCAGAAATAGGTTATAGAACGTTGTTCATGAGCTTTCTGGAGAAGCATCATAAATATTATCCTTATTTCATCAGTTGTCTTTGTCTTGCAACTATTTATTTATATTTCCTGCATTTATATAGTCTATCATTTAAGTCCCTGGAACATCCTATATTTCTTTTAGTTTATGCTGTCTGTGCTTTTAGTTCTCTTTCAGCAGCCTTGATATTTTTATCAGGTTGAACCCAGAGAAAGGCTCTGTGAATCTCCTTAGAACATTACACAGATCGTCCTCTTAGCACTGAGGGTGGCACTTCATGTAGATATATAGAGAGTGCCTTTGAGAACATTCAAGGTAGGTTTGAATTGTGAGAGGCAGAGGATATCTAGCTGACTATACAAAGACCAAGAAGTTCCTAAGTAGACTCACAACTGGTTGTCTATAACTCAGAAATCTACAGTTCTATGTTTTTCACAATTGCCACTCCAACTTTTGGATTTATTGAATTTTCATGGAAGAATGACAGACAGCTATTAAATCAACATTAAAGCATTACAGCATTGAGATCTTTTTCCTAATAAAGATTATTACCAGAGTATGTTTGCTTTCCAATGTTTGGCATATGGCAATCGTTTTGAGCTTGTATATACGTACTAGAAACTAGTGTTCACAAATATAATAAGGTGATTTCATGTAGTATTGTTTATAAGGCAGTTTATATTAAGTTCTATGAAGATTAACAGGCATAAATGTAGATGTTAAAATAGACAAGAAATGTACTAATCAGGTAAAGGAAAGAAACAAAGTAGGGGTGTTTTCTACTATTTTTTTTTTTTTTAGAAAACTCATGTGAAGAAAAATAAATGTTCTTTGGTGATAAGTGCAGTAAATGCTCATTAATTATGCATCAAGAATTCTTTCCATAAGACCAGGCATCCATGGATGGGTCCCTCACACAACAGGCTTTTGCTAATCATAAAATATGTCCTGTGAAGTATTTCTTGATTAAAACATCTTGACAGGCCAAGAGATGGACCCTCAGTGTTAAAGGTGCTTACTTGTCCGGTTGTCAGCCAGATTTGGATGCCCCAGCACACACATAAAGCCAGATGTGAAGTGGCACATTCATTTGTAATTCCAAGACACCTTTGGCAACTGGAGGCAGAGCCAGGAGAATCCAGAAGCTCCCAGGCCAGATAGACTGGCACCTAAACAGTGGCAAAAAGAAGAGATAATTTGTCTTAGGCAATGTGGAAGGATAGAAAAAAATATGTAGAGTTTGTCTTCAGACCTTCATACATATGCATGCACATACCCACACATACAAATATCAAGGACATCCACACATATACACACATAATAAAAATGATTACTGATGCACCCACTTTTAAACAAAAAAGTCTTAAACAGTGGGAAACAATATGAACCACTAGTTTTCATACATTATGTAATGTGATGCTTGAGACTGATCACTACAGAAAAGAAATAAGGTGACCCTACAATCATCACATAATCACTGCCTCGAGGTACTTTTTAGAGTGAAACTCAGAAGTAGAGAGACCAGCAATTTCCCTGACCCAAGAAGAGATCAAGTTGAGGTTAAGAGATGAGGCAGCTAGAACTGCTAGGATGGCATACCAGTGAGGAGTGGAATTGTTGGGACGTATAGTATTTTTTCTTTTAGGAGAAACTTCCACTCTGATTTCATTGTGGATACAGCAGTCTATACCCCCACCCATTAGTAGTGAATAAGGGTTCTTATTTCCCCAATCTTTACTAGTATTTGTTGTCCTGATGATAGTAATTTTGACTGGGTTGAGATAGAATCTCAAAGTAATTTTAACTTGCATTTTTCTAATGGCTAAGAATGCTGAACACTTCACAAAAAAATACATGACTGTCATTTGAAGTTTTTGAAAAGTATCCACTCAGTTCATTAGAAAATTTATTGAATGATACTTTTGTTTTTCTTTTTCCTTCCTTTCTTCCTTCCTTCCTTCCTTCCCTCCTTTGTCTTTCTTCCTTCCTTCCTTCCTTCCCTCCTTTGTCTTTCTTCCTTCCTTCCTTCCTTCCTTCCCTCCTTTGTCTCTCTCTCTCTCTTCTTTCTTTCTTTCTTTCTTTCTTTCTTTCTTTCTTTCTTTCTTCCTTTCTTTCTTTCTGATGTTTAGCTTTTACACAGTCCAGATACTAAACTCCATTCTGAAACAGCTGGCAAAGATTTTTTCCATCTTATAAACTATTTGTTTACACTGCCAATACCTTAATTTTCTGTGCAGAAGCTTTTAAATTTCATGTAATCCAATTTGTCAGTTCTTAGGGTTATTGTCTGCTGTTAGTGCTTTGTTGAAAAAGTTCTTGCTCATACCTATACTGGTAGTTTCATTGCTTTGGATTTAAATTGAAGGCCATGGATCCAGTTTGAATGAATTGTCTTTAACAGGCTTAATCCACTTTTATTTATTTTTCTGTGTAAAATCTCTGTGTGGTAGCCACACTGGAGCCTGGGTCCTCTGCACTGAGACTCTGGCATGGGTTTTCACAAGATGGTCAGTGAATTCCTGGTAGGGAGACTTGGTGAACACAGTTTCTTTCCAGAGGTCAGGGGGTTAGATAGCTGTAGGTCTTGGAGATGGCATCAAAGGTGGCCTTAGCAAAGTTGCCCAGGGTGGCAGTGCAGCCCCTGGCTGAAGTGTAGCAGTCATCAATACCAGCCATCAGCAGCAGCTTCTTGGGCACGGGGCAGAAACAATACCAGTGCCCCTGGGGGCAGGGATAAGGTGCACCAGCACAGAGCCACAGCGGCCTGTCACCTCACAGCGGACTGTGTGGGGCTTGCCCATCTTGTTACCCCAGTAGCCTCTCTGGACAGGCACAATGGACAGCTTGGCCAAGATGATGACCCTCGGATGGCAGTGGCTACCTCCTTAGAGCACTTGACACCCAGGCCAACATGACCGTTGTAGTCCCCAATGGTGACAAAATCCTTGAACCTGGTCCGCTGGCCAGCGCGAGTCTGCTTCTGCACTGGCATGATCTTCAAAACTTCATCCTCAAGGGATGCGCCCAAGAAGAAGTCAATAATCTCAGATTATTTGATGGGCAGGGAGAACAGATAGATCTCCTCCAGGGACTTGATCTTCATGTCCTTGACCTGGCGTCCCAGCTTGGTGACGGGGACCCACTCCTTGTCTTCGCCTTTGCCTCCACGTGCCCCGAGGCCTCGGCCTCCGCCCTGACCACGGCCACGCCCACGACTGCAGCCTCAGAGACTGCTGCCCAACCTCGCTACTGGAGGCCAGGCCCCCGGACTTCCAGGCCCTCCCACTGCACCATCTGCCATTTGGTGTTTTCCCCAGGAAGAAGCCAGTTTGAATGAATTTTGTTCAAGGTGAGAGATATAAATCTAGTTTCATTGATTCTGCAGATGGAGATCCAATTTTGCCAGCATCATTTGTTGAGTACACTGGATTTTGTCCCCAGTATATGTGTTTTTACTCTTTTGTCCAAAATTAGATGTCTGTAGTTGTGTGTATATTTCTGGGTCCTTTATTATGTTTCATTATTCTACATGTATATTTTTGCACCAAAACAATGCTTTCTTTGTCACTATGGTTTTATAGTGTAGTTTGAAGTCAAGTATTGTTATATATATATATATAATTTATTTGAGAGAGTAAGAGAGGGAAAGAGGCAGACGGGGGAGGAGAGAGCAAGAGAGAATGGGTGTTTCAGGGCCTTTAGCCACTGGAAACAAACTCCAGATGCATGCTCCACCTTGTGCATCTGGCTTATGTGGGTCCTGGAGAATCTAACAGAGGTCCTTTGGCTTTGCAGGCAAGCGTCTTAACTGCTAAGCCATCTCATCAGCCCATATTGTTATATCTTTAACATGCTTATGATTCCTCAGGCTATCTATAATCTTTTGTATTTCCATATGAATTTTTGGAGATTTTTTTAAAGCTTAGTGAGGAATTTTGATGGGCATTACACTGAATTTGTAGAGTGCTTTTAACAGGGTAGCCATTTTCACCATATTGGGTTGGTACCTAGAAGTGGGGTTGTTACTGCTAAAAACTTGACTGTGGCCTTTGGCCTTCTGAACCTGAATTGCAAGAGGAATATGAAAGGTTTTGAAGCTTTGGCCTAAGAGAAACTTTACAGTGCTGAAGGCAGAGTTTGCTAAATATTTCTGGTTAGAGTTGAAAGACCTACGTGGAGTAAAAACTGTGGACTGTGAGGTTTGTCTTATGAGGAGAAGTAAGAGATTTCCCTGGGCTAATAGCAGTTTATGGGAGAGGCTTACCGCGTTATCCTGCGTCCTGAAAACATATGCAGAGTTGCATTGTATAGAAATGGACTGAGGTGATGTGAGTAAATGGATATGGCACAAAGAAAAGAAAGTTTAAAGCTGGAGATAGTACCCACTGAGCTGCAATTGTTTGAGATTAGGCCAGCTGGTCTGTATTGGGCAATAGAAAGAATGGTGATTCTTTTTAGAGTGGCGGGGGGGGGGGGATGCTGAAGGAGTGTCCTGCTCTTCAAAGTCAGCTTTATTCCAAGATCAATTAACAAATTTGTAGCCACCTGGTACTGTGGAAGTGTAACAAGTGCAGGAAAGAGAGGGTCATTGGATTTACGATGTGGGGTTGTTTCTTTTGGAACTGGCCACTAGGCAATTTGAGGTAGGCTTGCTGGAATGCCTGTGTGGATGCCTGATGGAGCCTGAGGGTGAATATGAGTTGTAGTGGGGACCCCAGCCAGGAGTGTAGGACAGTTGCAAAGGAGAACTGCTAGTTCAGAATAGTGTTTTCCTTAGGCTTGGAGCAGCCAAACTGGAGGGGCAGAATTAGAACTCCAGAGAAGTCATCATTGTTTAGACAAGTCTGACTTGAAGCTCCAGGATTTGATGTTTGTCCTGATTGTTTTAGATCTTGTTCAATCTTTCCTTGCTCTACCCAGTGACTTCATTTGCAGTGTGAATGTCTATTCTGTGCCATTAAATTCTTTTGGTTTTACAGGCTAACAGTTATGAGACCCTGGACTATGGGGATGTTTGAATAGTACTGGGATTGATAAAAAAAAAAAATGAGGACTTTTATACTTGGACTGAATGCATTACATTTTACAATATGGATGGTTATCAGTTTACAGGGTCTGTGGGGTAGAATGTGGTGGTTTGGATTAGGTATCCTCTGTAAACACATGTGTTCTGAATACTAGGTCCCCAGCTGGTGGCAACTTGGGAATTGAGGCAGGCTTAAGGGTCATATAGCCAGCTTCTCCTTACCAGTGTTTGGCTCACTCTCATGCCGCTGTTGTCCACCTGCTGTGGCAGAGGTGACGTCCAGCCTCTGCTCTTGCCACTTTCCCCTGTCACCATGGAGCTTCCACTTGATCCTGTAAGTCAAACTAAACCCTTTCCTCCCGCAGATGCTTTTGGTGCTGGTGGTTTGTGCCAGCAATATGAAGGCAACCACAGTATGAAGTCTTATTTCATGTGCATCCAGGAGCATGGAAATTCTTTTTATGATTTTCCGTCAATTTTTTCCATGTCATTGTAGAGATTTTTCCCATTATGTTTATATCTACTTTTATATATTTTGTTTATTTAAAACTATTAAGAATGGCCTATTTTTTTCTAATTTCCTTCTCCACAAGTTCATTGTTGGTAGATATAAAAGTTAATGAATTTTATATGTTTATTGTTTATCCTGCAATGATACTGACAGTGTTTAACAAAACAGAAAGTTTACTGGTAGAGTTAATGGTGGGGATAGTTTGAATTATTCCATTTCACTTTGTGTTGAGTATAATATTATATGAACATCTTGTCTAATGGCTATATTACTATTGGATTATACCCTTATCTTTCCTCTCCCTTGTCCCTTTTCCACTGAGGGCCCTGAAAAGTGGGGATATTAGTATTCACTATTGGGTCATAGGTGCAACTGTCAGTCTCTGTTGGGGGGGGGCAATGTTTCAGAGTAGTCCTTCCCACCTTTCCATTCTTTCCTCACCCTCTTTCACAATGTTCCCTGAGCTTTGGAGGACATGTTTTAAGTCTCCTGTATTGTTGAGCTCTCAGTTGCCCCTAATTTTCAGCTTTGATGAGTTTTGAGTTTCCTCATTGTTTACTGCCATCTCCTGGGAAGAGGTTCTCAGGCTAGAAGCAAGAGCAGCACTCATATTCAATCAGCCACGCCCTCTGTAATGTTCCCTTCTACAAGGGAAGGTTATATACAATAGATATCTTCCATCAAGGATAGAGATACAACTTTACTATTAGTTCTTATAGAGAAACAGATCACAGGAAACAGATCACATAAAAGATAATTCCACCAAATATCTTGGAGAACTGAGATACAGAGGACTAACCACAGCTGCCACTTGAGCCCCAGAGTTAGTGAGGACAATGAATTGGAAAACACAAAAAGCTTCTGATATCAGGAGCCCTGTCTGGAAAGAACCACAGGGGACCTGGGAGACAAGAACCCCTTTTGATCCTTTCACAGTCATTGAAAATGTCAATCTAAATGGCAAGTCAAATCCAATTGGGTGAGAACAAAGATTTTATATATGACACAGTGAAGATAGTCACCTGGGAATAACAAATTCTAAGTGCCAAGAATAAAGGCATATTTCCGAACTGAAATATATCCAGGGAGTGAGGTTATACAGATTAAAAACAAGTCAGCAGGGCCTGGAGAGATGGTTTAGCAGTTAAGGCATTTGCCTGCAAAGCCCAAGGACCCAGTTTCAATTCTCCAGGATCCACATAAACAGATGCAGAAGGGGGCACATGCATCTGGAGTTTGTTTGCAGCAGCTGGAGGCCCTGGTGTGCCCATTCTCTCTCTCTCCTTCTTTCTCTCTCGCTCTCTCAAATTAATTAATTAATTAAAAAAAAACAAGTCAGCAAAAGAAATTAAAGGACGAAGATATGGAGGAGGAGGGGATAGCTATAAAATAGAAGGTATGCTTACACTGGTCAACAAAAATAGTCTATTTTTTAATCATATCATATCTGTTATCTCTCACAGGTAAGACTTATGATGAGTAAGAAGGCATTTTCCAATGTGTTTATTACTCTAATGACATTGATATGTTGTACAAGGAAATATGTTGAAGCAATTAAAGAAGAGAATAACCAGATCATGAAACACTGGAATCCAGAAGGCATAACTGCTGGTTGCCTGACAAGTGAAATGCACCAGACCTGACAAGAGTTAGTGGAGCCCCTGTCTTTATTTATATCTTCTGGTCATAAAAAAGTTAGCTGAATGACTTTGAGACAGAACTACTTCACTGCATATATAGAGTGTGTGTTCCAGTGAGCTGAGCTGAGCAGTACACTTCTATATAAACCAAAGAGCTGAAGAATGCAGACACCAGAACAAGTCTCTTTCCTCCTATGACAAGAGCAAGGGGACAGACAGAGGAAGAGAAAATAATAGCTGATCCTTTAAGATCAGGTACTTCAGTACTTAGTCAGAGTGAATGTGATTACCATGGCACTTGAAGCTAGTCTGTTTGGGAGATTTGGCTATTGCTTTTCTAACCCTGACCTCACAGAGGTCACACAAAAGGCTGAGTTGAGCTGAGTGGTAGAAGCTCTATTGTGCATGATTCCATCTTCTCTATTAACCTGCTCCATTGGGGCCTCCTGCAGCTCAATCCCAAAATACTAGCCTGTCGTAATATTTATCTCACAGTACAAAAGATTCTATTAAAAATCTTTCTGAACCCAATGAATGAGTTCACACAATAGCTGTTGCTATCATCCCATGTTTTTTGTATGATTCCTAAAACAGGAGAGGTTAGAAACTCACTCTAGAACACATGTGTCCCCATAAATAACTTGATTCTGGGGCAGGTACTTATCACCTTGCTACTATAGGGAAGTGCCACAAAGTCATATGACATTCAAAATTTCTATCCAGGCAATTTGTCTGAAGATAAATTTTAATATATGCAGAAGACAAAAATAAATCCCCAATACATACACCTATTAGTAGGTCATTTATTCATAAATAACCCTTGTAACCATAGTCAGGTATGTCTGAAAAGTCAAATTATATTGTAATATAACAAGTGAATCCAAAAGCTGTTTCCTGGGATGCCTGTTACTACTGTGCCTTCGGCATTACAATTTCCTCCTACACAAACGGGAAACTGTATGTTAAATTATATCTTGCTGTATCCATCTTCAGCACTTTGGTTTCTAACTCAAAGCAAAATCAAATAGAATTTTGTTGAAACATATTACTTGATAGAAGTTAAGACACATGCTCAAAGGAAACTTTGTAGTAGAATAGAGGACACTGGATGAAATATGAAGTTTCCTAATAGCACTTGACCTCCGTTGTTTCCTTTTCAATACAAATTCTACTAGTCAATAAACTGTATATAACAGGGCTTTAAATAATAGTGTTCAAAGCGAACCTCTGATAAATATTTAATCTACTGCCACCTGGTGGTCAACAGTAGAATGTTTTGTAAAGTAACCTTGTGTAGCATGAATTATAACCAAGGGAAGACATGTTTTGCTGTTCAGACTTGAGATTAAGTTTTAGATGAGATGAAAGCAATTACGTAGTTGACAAGAGAAGTTTTCTAGAAGTTAATTTAAGATAGTATATTTCACAGACCTGATTTGACTTCCTCTTCCCTGTCTCCTTGAGATGTTTCCAACAGCATGTAATTATTATATCATTATTATATGGAATCTTTTGTTTTGAAATCTCACCAGTTTTATTTAAACATTTTCATACAAAGCAGGGTGTGTGTGTGACACATGATACAAGGAAACTTTCCTTGACTTATTTAATCATGAATAATACAATCATTATACTCTCTCTAGCATGTACAGCATCTCAGAAATACACATAAATTTGGGAAGAGACATATGGCTGGTGAATATTAGGAGTGGATATAGATATTGGGATATATTTCTTTTTAATTTTCTTTCTGAAAATCTAAATGCAAATAAAAATTTCAAGAGGAAAAACTTAGTTATTAAATAAAATATTTCAAATGCAATTTGTTTTATGACAACATTTTTACTTCTTCCATTACAATAAAACAGATTGGAGGAAATTTAGAATGAGGTTGGATAGAGGTATTAGGTAAAATCAATGGTTAGACAGATAGCCAAGGAATAGAGGGAGGTAAACATAAAGGACAGAATCAGTATTTGAGATCTAAGATAAGGTAATGGGAAAAGTGTGTCCCACTTTCCAGATAAGGAGGAGATGAGAGAGGTGTGTCCCCATTTTTCAGAAAAGGAGGTAATAGGAGAGGTGAGCCCTCACTTAAGGAGTAGATGAGAGGGGTGTTTCCCCACTTTCCAGAAAAGGCTAGTTAAAGGCAGGGCTTTGGCAATCTATCTTCTAAGCCATAATAAAATGAGTTCACTCCTGGGTATAACAAGGCTTTGTGTATTTTCTCATTATCTTTCCAGCTGTTATAATTTTAAATCCTATTCCTTAATTCTCTTCTCACTTTTCCTACTTCTACTAGTTTCTGCTCCTGATAGAAAGAAGAAAGGAAAGTGAAACCTCATGATAAGTAAAGGTAGATGAGGAGGAAGATGATAAACCATGTATCTTTTACTAAAAATCAGAAATTAGTAAGAAGTAAGACTGTGGAACCCTCTTGGACCATAAAGATGCATTAGATTCCTATCCTCTATACTTCTATTATGCTCTGAGCTGCCCCTCATCAAAGCATGCATCACATTTTATTGTAATTGCTTGCCTGAGTGCCAAAGGCTTCCCAGAAAAAGATATGATGCTTGAGCTGGTCCAGAGTAGTTGTTTCAAGAATTTGGTGGCTGGAGTTGGAGGATGGAGAAATTCAAGGCAGAAGGAGTATATTGTGCAATGACAAAGGCCTTTCTGAAACCTTAGAGCACTTCTGTTTCATTGAAGATGAAAGGAAAGATGCAATTGGGAAATAGGGGAAGAGGAACTCAGAGAGATGAAGTGATGTTGTCATAGGAGGTCTTGAATGTATCCTGCTGAGCTGTTTGTATTTGATCAGAAAGAAAGGCATACAAAATATTTTAAAAATATACATTGTCTCTGACAGATAGGATTTTTTAGAAGCATCATTCCTGTTTAAAAAAAGAAGAAATTTGGGCTGGAGAGATAGCTTAGTGGTTAAAATGGCTTAGGTGCATGCCTGGGAAGCCTAAGGACCCAGGTTCTATTCTTTAGGTCTCACATAAGCCAGATATACATGGTGGTGCAGGTGTCTGGAGTTCTTTTGCAGTGGCTAGAGGCCTTGGCATGCCCATTCTCATCTCAACCTCTCTCTCTCTCTCTCTCTCTCTCTCTCTCGTCTCTCCTTTCTCTGTCTCTAATAACTAAATAAAATTAAATCTTAAAAAAGAAGAAACCCATGCATGTCTATAACCCTGACACACAGGAGGCTGAGGCAGGAGGGTCATGAGTTTATGACCAGTCTAGGTACAGAGAAAGTTATAGACCAGCCAGGGCTATGAGATCATGTCTCAAAGAGACAAAAATGAAATTATTCTGTCAAAAATGCTGTGATGAGGGCTGGAGAGATGGCTTAGCTGTTGAAGCATTTTTCTGCAAAGCCAAAGGATCCTGGTTTGATTCTCCAGGACCCACATAAGCCAAATACACAAGGGGGCACATGCATCTGGAGTTCATTTACAGTGGCTGGAGGCCCTGGCATGCCAATTCTCTCTCTCTCTCTCATTTTCTCAAATAAACAATAAATAAAAATTTTGAAATGCTGTGAGGAAGAAGTAAAGACTTACAAAAATGAATGAAGTGAAAATAAAGCAGTATGGGAAGAACCAAAAGAGTGAGCATAATTGCAAAGAATGAAGAAGAAATTAACTGGATACATGTAGGAGGGGAGACAGAGATGCAAAACAGTTTTTTACAGCTTATTATTAAGTAGAAACTTTGTATGGACACATCATATGTTGGTATTATCATTTTCCTCTTCCCTGATGCCCCCCCACTCCACTGAGGACCCTCCTTAGTAGGATTACTGGTCTTCACTCTGGACAAATCAGTTTTAAGTGGCTGAGGTAGCTCAGTGAATACGAGTACTTTCCGTGCAAGCATGAAGACTTGAATTTGATCCGCAGCACCTACATAACCTACATAAAAATCTAGGCATGGCTGCACACACTTGTAACCCCAATATGGAGGAAGGATGGAGATAGCATGATCTCTGAAGCTTGTTGGTCGGTGAGCATGACATAACAGCAGCACCAAGTTTGATGAGAGACTTCCCTTTGAGGAAATGGAGTACAGTAAGGGAACTTGGCTTCCACTCTGGCCTCCACATGTATGTAGGGGTTTAAATGTCCTTATGCCTGAATGCAGATTAGACCCACCCATGACTCCATGGGGGAAGATACTGCACATGCCCTTTGTATTCATCTTCTCTGCTGCCCAGCCTTTCTTCCTTTCATCTGTAATTGTAGAGAGTACTTCTTAATAAGCTCAATAGAAATCTTTCTTAACTCCTTTGTATCAAAAGCAAATATACATTGCATAGCAATGCTGAAGAAAATGGAATCAGTTTTCATGTGTTAAATCATGGAAAAATTATAGGAGTTTTAAGAAAGACATTCTTGGGCTGGAGAGATGGCTTAGCAGTTAAGCGTTTGCCTGGGAAGTCTAAGGACCCTGGTTCGAGGCTTGATTCCCCAGGACCCATGTAAGCCAGATACACAAGGTGGTACATGCATCTGGAGTTCGTTTGTAGTGGCTGGAAGCCCTGGTGCACACATTCTCTCTCTCTCTCTCTCTCTCTCTCTGCCTCTTTTTCTCTTTGTTGCTCTCAAATGAATAAAAATAAACAAAAACTAAAAAAAAAAAAAGAAAGGAAACTAAACTTAAAAAAAAGAAAAATGGTCACTATTATTCTGACTTTTCAATCAAATGAAGAAAATAAAACTATTGAAGGCCAAAGAAAGAGTTGGCTAATTTATAGAATTGTAGGAATTTTGGGGAGGGGCCTGGAGAGTCCTGCAAGTCATGAAGATAACTGTTTCTAGCAAGGCTCTACACTAGAGGTCCTCATCCCCATTGCGTGGAAGCCAGAGGCAGAGATCCAGGGCAAATGCCTCACTGATGAGTACCACTTGTGGCTGACACTGACAGCTCCTCATCTGGAGACCTTGTTACTCTTTATGTGACCCTTTACAAAAGCCATTGTACTGCAATTAAAGCTTGGGGTATATCCAACTTAACCTGGCCATCAGAAATGTGCAGACCAAGCCCCAATTGACACAGTGGGTTTACTGCCTTCTTCAGCTGTGGTTCCACAATCAAGGATATCACCATATGCACCACCCTCACAGGGCACAGTGAATGAATGGAGTTCATGCTGAAAGAAGACTAAGTTGATGGCCATTGGTGCCGTGGAGCTTTTCATGACTGATTCAGTCAGTCCTAAGAGTCCCTACACACATTCTTGGCTCAAGATTAAGAGTACTTGCAACTAAAGTATAAGGCTCTGTGAATGCCTGAGTTTGATACCCCAGAACCCATGTAAATAACTGATCATGGGCATGAAAATTTGTAACCCCAGTCCTGTATGAGGACCCAGGGTTCTGCTCTGGTCTCGGCATATGCTGCATGGGGATGCATGTATCTGCACACATTTACACACACATTATATCACAAACCATACCACATACAGTCTACACACTCATGAATGCAAACAAAAGGACTTAATTTTGACCAGCTGATTTATGCTGTTTCCTTAACATTCTTCTCCCAATCATCTTGCTGTCTTTTTTTTTTTCCAGTAAATGTGCTTTGTAATCCAGTTCATGATGATCTTCAAGGTAGTGCAGATTTACCTTGTTTCTTCTCTACATTTAGGTTCAAAATTCTTATATCTATACAAAGTTGAATATAATTATGGTTGATATCAAAGAACATGTTTTATTCTTAGGTTTTGTTATTGCAGTGCTGAGGATCAAACTTAGGGCCATTGAAATGCCAAGCACACACTCTATTACTGAGATGCACCTCCAGCACAATGAACATTATTTTAAGAAAGAAGAATGAAATGATACCATGAAACAGTTCATATATTAACAGTGTTCAAAAGGTCTTAGCTATAGAGCTAGATGACACTTGTCAACTGTTTGACATGAGAGTCACTGACACATTCTGGGCTCTAGTTCTCTCATTATGAAATAGTAATGCCTGCCTTATACGAGTCCGTAAGGATTAAATAAGACCATAGCTGCATAAATACCTAAGATTGGGACATCTCATGTGGATATATGAGTTTATATAAAGTGAACTTTTTTTCTAGATAAAAAAGCCATGCCTGTGTTAAAGATTCTACAAAGATGACTAGCTGATCAGAATTTTATGATCGTGAAGTATGGGGTGGGAGGTAATTCAGCTCCAGAGACAAATGGTAGGCTATCTTTAGTACCTTGAAGCCATAGGTTGTTGCCAGGCAAGGGTTACTGTGTCCCCAAGTGAGTTGTTGGTCAGGGAGGCCCATGAGTTTACCCAAACAATTTCCAGTATTCGTGGTTGTGTACCAGAATTTCATGTTAAGAGCCCGTTGCTAAAGACAGCATGTGCTGGAGTTGCAGGATACTGAGAAATCCGCTGGAACCAAGCTGGTAAATCACCCCCTGCTGGCTGGCTGCCAGGTGCTGGAAAGTGCTGTGCAAGCTGCTGGGGAAGAAAAGTCATCAACAGCCTTAGCAAGCAGTGGACCCTACAAGTGACATAGTCAACCAGCCATGCAGGATATCTCAACACGTGCCATAGTGGCACATAAATTACAAGAACAACCAACTTGTCCCTATTTGGACATGAGAGCCTTTCAGTGACAGGTAATTCACACCTGGTACTGAAAAGCAAGTCAAAAGCCAATGGCTTGGGAGGACATAAGCCTTAGAGGGAAGGAAAATAGGGACATCAAAGCCATGAAATTCCCCTCCAAATGCATAAGCTTGTGTTCAGTTACATAATAAAAAAAAAATAAACCTCTCAGTTTTTATCAAAATGGCCAAGGCTCACAAATGTGACTAGTAGGGAAAGCACAGTGCTTAGCAGTGGGAGTGTCCTCTCTACCACACACTCCAGAGCTTAGGGAACATTACAGAGGGGGTGGCAAGAAGAATACAGAGGACACCGGGAAGACTCAAAAGTCAACAAAGCTGAACATATGAGGCTGTTAATAGCTCAGCACTAAAGGATACATCTCTGCTACAACCTCCAACACGCAGGGAACATTATGTAAAGAGGTGGACAAAATGTGAGGGACACAGTGTGGGAAGAAGTACTTTGGGCACTGTTGTCCACTGGGCATGAACTGATTTGTGCATTAATGACTGCACAGTGGTTTCTGTTACTCTCACATGATCTTCTCCATTCTGAAACCACCAACATTTTGACATGGAGAACAAGGAAGGATAAAAGGAATAGGATATAAAAAAAGAGAAAGGACTTCTTAGACCCACCAGGGTGCTTAATGGAATGGGTAGGGGAGGGAGACAAAAGAGGGTAATGGGATGGAAATGTTATTGAATTACAGTACGTTCATAGATTAAAATGTTTTAAAATAGCCATTTATTGCCCATCCCTGTGATTATTCTAACATCCTTTCAGGTGTCAGGAAAAACCTTTCGAATGTATTCACAAATCTCTTGCATCCACCAGCGCAGAAGCCAGGAATGTCATGAGATCACAGCTAAACCTATAGAAGCATTTTATCCACTTTGCTGTAAGCTGCTTACTGATACTTTTACCAATGGATTTGAAACATGCCTTGTTTTATGACTTTATTTGTTTTCATTTTTAGTAATTATAAAAGTTCATATAACAACTTCCATAATAGAACACCTTATCTTCAGCAATCTGAATCTGTGTTACTACTGCATGGTAACTCAAATTTGGCTCAGAAAAAAAATGACCTCTTATTCCTCTTGAGGTGACAGCTGTATTTTGTGTGTACACATGTAATTTCTTTTTCTCTGTTCCTTTTAAGTCTCCAAAAGAGTAGCAATCATTCATATATATATTTTTTTTTCTTTACTAATTAGTTTTGTATTCAGCAAAAATAGTCAGTTTGGTACCATTATTAGGCTTATCCGTGACCTACCCCCTCCCCTTAGCCCCTCATTGTTGAGGTATATGGGTCATACATTGTGGAGTTAGCCCACAGTTATGGGTAAGATAAATGTCTCTGTATATCATGACCCAGCATGTGACTCTGACATTCTTTCCGCTCCCTGTTCCGCAAAATTTCCCTGAGCCATATTGTGTTCATTTTTGGTATGCTTCAGTGATGAGGTGTTGGGGACCTCTGAGGCTCTGGCTCTCTGGCTTGGTAGGAGTTGATTTTTCTCTGTGTTGATCTCCTTCCCCCTTGTGCTGGTATCCGGTTCATCAGGAAAACAGCACCCTTGCTTGTTTCGCCAATTTTTCTTAGTTTCAGCCGGGGCCTTTTCGAGGTATGATGGGGTGGCTCTCTCCTTAGGATCTACATCTACCTGAAAAAGAGAAGCAGATTCTCCAACGGAGAGTAAGTTAGCACCAGGACAAATGAGATAACACTTAGTTTTTTTTTTTTATATAGAGAATTTAATAGGTGTAGGCCCTTTTGTAGCCCACAATTGATGGTACCTTGATATTGGCGAGTGGGCTTATGTTTGGATATGGTTCTGACTGTTTCCCAACTCAGCTATGGGTCCTGTACCACTGAGGGGATCAGTTAGCCAAATTGAGAGCAGTTGATTCCCCACCATAGCTGTGTGCCACTATTGCACTTGTGTGGGCATCACAACAAATTATTTACTGCTAAGTAGGTTAGACCATGAGATGCTTGGACAGATATTGGTCATTTTCCCCCAGTTGCCCATGTAGCACCTTCTGGTACCAGACGCGCAGACTGTCTAGGGACTGACTCTCTTCCAACTTCCAGCCATGCCATTCTATTTTGCATGTCAACCACATAAAGTGTCTTCAGCAGTAGGGTCTTACCACTAGCCTTTGATGGGTCATCAAGTACTATGACAGAAATCTGTCTCTCTTTTTATCTTTTTTTATTAATTAGTTTTGTACTTAGCAAATACAGTCAATTTGGTACCATTGTTAGGCTCACCCATTTCCTACCCCCTCCCTCTGGCCCCTCCTTGTTGAGGTATACGGGTCATGCATTCTGGAGTTAGTCCACAGTTATGGGTCAGATAAATGTGTCTGCATATGATGACCAACATGTGGCTCTGACATTCTTTCTGCCCCTCTTCTGCAAAATTTCCCTAAGCCATGTTGGGTTCATTTTTGGTCTGCTTCAGTGATGAGGTGTTGGGGGCCTCTGGGTCTCTGGCTCTCTGATTTGGTAGGACTTGAGTTTTCTCTGTGTTGATCTCCTTCACCCTTGTTCTGGAACCCGATTCACCAAGAAAACAGCACCTGTGCTTGTTTCGCCAATTGTTTTAAGTTTCAGCCGGGGCCCTTTTGAGGTATGAGGGGGTGGCTCTCTCCTTAAGATCTACATCTATCTGAAAAAACAGAAGCAGATTCTCCAATGGAGAGTGAGTTAACACCAAACAAATGAGATAACCCTTACTTTTTATAGAGAATTTAATAAGTGTAGGCCCTCTTGTAGCCCACAATTGGTGGTACCTTGATAATGGAGAGCAGGCTTATGTTTGGTGTGGTTATGACTTGTTTCCCAGCTCCAGCTATGGGTCCTGTACCACTGAGGGGATCAGTTAGCCAAATCAAGAGCAGTTAGTTTCCCACCATGGCTGTGCGCCACTGTTGCACTTGTGTGAGCATCACGACAGGTTATTTGCTGCTAAGTAGGTTAGACCATGAGTTGCTTGGACAGATACTGGTCATTTTCCCCCAGTCTCCCTGTAGCACCTTTTGGCACTAGATGCGCTGACTGTCTGGGGACTGACTCTCTTCCAGCTTCCAGCCATGTCATTCCATTTTATGTGTCAATCACATAAGGTGTCTTGAGCAGTAGGGTCTTACCACTAACCTTTGGTGGATCATCAAGTACTCTGACAGAAATCTGTCTTTCTTTTAGGAAAATTTGTAGGTCTCTCTGATCAAAAGCTCACTGTGGATGATAGCCACATGCTGGTACTGGGAGTTACAGTTCTGTGTTCACTAAGAAAAGGAAGAAAAATATAACTAATATAAAAGAGTTAGAGAGAAGAGAGAGAGAAAGAGAGAGAGGGAGAGAGAGAAGCTGTAGAAGATTAAGGCCAGTCTTCATCATACCCTCTCCAGTGTCCTGTGGCTCAGGTTTTCCCTCTAAGGGCCTGGTGAAGGTTCAGCCATTTGGTCTGCCTCTTAGGATGTAGAATTTTATGGTACCATTGCCGTTTGGGTCTAGATTTGTGTTTCCCACCCCCTCCATTGCCCTCCCCTCCCTACCCACCCATCCTAATGTCTAGTCCATGAGATGCTTGCTGGGAATGTAAGGCATCTTGGGTAGATTCAGGTTAGGTTCTGTAGATGAATGAGACTATGTGGCAGTTTTTTTTTTTTTTTTTTCTGTGATTGGGTAAGTTCACTGCGAATGATCTGTTCCAGGTTCAACCATTTTTCCTCAAATTTCATTGTGTCATTTTTTTCTTACTACTGTATAGAATTCCATTGTGTAGATATACCGCATCTTAGTTATCCATTCTTCTAGTGATGCACATCTGGGTTGATTCCAGCTCTTAGCTATTACGAATTGAGCTGCTACAAACATGGTTGAGCAAATCTCTCTGGTCTGTGGTTTAGCACTTTTAGGGTAGATGCCCAGTAAGGGAATACCTGAGTCTGTTGGTATCTCTATAGTCAGCTTTTTCAAGAGTCTCCATATTGCTTTCCAAAATGGTTGTACCATCTTACATACCCACCAACAGTGGATGAGGGTTCCTACTTCTCCACATCCTCACCAACATTTATTTTCATTTGATTTTTTGATGCTTGCTATCCTTACTGTGATAAGGTGGAATCTCATAGTTGTTTTAATTTGCATTTCTCTGATGATTAGGGATGATGAACCTTTTTTTAAGTGTGTGTTTGCCATTTGTATTTCTTCCTCTGTGAACTGCCTGTTCAGCTCTTTGCCCCATTTTGTGAGTGGGGTGTTTGACTTTTTAGTGTTTAGATTTTTGAGTTCTTCGTAGAGTCTAGAGATTAGGCCTCTGTCAGTTGGATAACCAGCAAATATTTTCTCCCATTCTGTAGGTAATCTATTGGCTTTGTCTATTGTATGCTTGTCTGTAAAGAAACTCTTCAGCTTCATGTGATCCCATTGGTTGAGTGACTATTTAAGATCGTGAGCTACTGGAGTTTTGTTCAGGAAGTCTTTTTCCATTCCTATATCATGGAAAGTACTTCCTATATTTTCTTCCAGTAGTAGTCGAGTTTCTGGTCTTATATTGAGGTCTTTGATCCATCTGGACTTGAGTGTACGGCATGGCGAAACGTGTGGATCAAGTTTCAGTTTCCTGCATATGGTTATCCAGTTTGTCCAGCACCATTTGTTGAAGATGCTGCCTTTTTTCCAGCCTATATTGTTCCGGCCTTTATCAAATATCAAGTATCTATAGTTGCTTGACCCAAAGTCTGGGTCCTCAAGTCTATTCCATTGGTCAATACTCCTGTTTTTATGTCAGTACCATGCTGTTTTACTAGTATGGCTTTGTAATATAGCTTTAGATCAGGTATGGTGATGCCTCCAGAGGTATTTCTTTTGCTGATGATATGTTTGGATATATGAGGCCTTCTGCTTTTCCATATGAAATTTCAGGTCATTTTTTTCTATCTCTGTGAAGAACACTGTTGTGATTTTAATTGGAATTGCATTAAATATGTATATTGCCTTTGGTGGGATTGCTACCTGCACAATGTTAATTCTGCCTATCCAGGAGCATGGGAGATCTTTCCATTTTCTCAAGTCCTCCTCAATTTCGTTTTTGAGTGTTTTCACGTTGTCATTGTTTAGATCTTTCACTTCCTTGGTTAACGTTATTCCAAGGTATTTTATTATTTTTGTTATTGCTATTGAAAATGGGACCATGTCCCTTATTCTTTCTCTGTATCTTTGTCATTTGCATATAGAAAGGCTACTGATTTTTGTGCATTGATTTTGCATCCTGCTACTTTGCTATAGGAGTTAATCACCTTCAGGAGTTTTGGGATGGAGTCTTTCACGTCTCTAACATATACAATCATGTCATCAGCAAATAGAGCTAACTTAACTTCTTCCTTTCCAAATTGTATCCCTTTTATTTCCTTCTCCTGTCTTATTGCTTGAGCTAGGACTTCCAGTACTATAATGAAGAGCAGATATGATAGTGGACAACTCTGTCTTATTCCTGATCTTAATGGGAATTCCTCCAGTCTCTCTCCATTAAGTATTATTTGGGCCTTTGGAGCTTTGTATATTGCCTTTGTTAGGTTAAGATATGAACCAACCATGCCAATTCTCTCCAATATTTTGATCATGAAGTGATGTTGAATCTTGTCAAAGGCCTTTTCTGCATCTATCAAAATGATCATGTGGTTTTTTTTTGTTTAACTTTGTTTATGTGGTGTATTACATTGACAGATTTCAGTATGTTGAACCACCCCTGTGTTGCTGGGATGAATCCCACTTGGTCAAGGTGAATAATGCTTTTGATGTGTTGTTGGATTCGGTTTGCGAGGCTTTTGTTCAAGATCTGTGCATCTGAGTTCATCAGGGAAGTAGGCTGGTAGTTTTTTCTTGTGGCATCTCTGCCTGGTTTTGGAATTAGGGTGATACTAGCTTCATAAAAGGAGTTGGGTAGCTGACCCTGTTCTCCAATTGTGTGGCACAGTTTGAGGAAGATTGGTTTGAGTTCTTCCATGAGAAGCCATCTGGTCTTGGACTCTTCTGTTTAGGGAGGTTTTTTATTACTTTTTCAATCTCAATGAGCATGATAGGTTTGTTTAGGAGATTAATCTGCTCTGAGTTTGGCTTTGATAGATGGTATGCATCCAGGAATTTATCCATCTCTCCACATTATCCAGTTTTGTGGAGTAGAGGTTTTTGAAATAAGTCCTCATGATTCTCCCAATTGCACTTATGTCTGTTGTGATCTCTCCTTTTTCATTTTGAATTTTGTTAATTTGAGGCATATCTTTTTTTTGCTTGATCAAGTTGGCCAGGGGTTTGTCAATCTTGTTTATTTTTTCAAAGAACCAACTCTTTGCTTTGTCAGTTGTCTTAATTGTTTTCCTTGTTTCCAATTTATTAATTTCTGCTCTGATTTTAATTACTTTCCTTCTGGAGCTCTTTGGGTTGGATTTTTCTTGCTTTTCCAGTGTGTTTAGGTGCATGGTTAGGTTATTGATTAAGGATCTCTCTGTGTTTTTTATGAAGGCATTGAGTGCTATGAATTTTCTCCTGAGGACCGCCTTCATGGTGTCCCATAAGTTTTGGTATGATGTGTTCTCATCGTCATTCATTTCTTTAAAAAAAAAATTGTAATTTTATTTTTTATTCCATCCACTATCCATTTATTGTTTAAAAGTGTGCTGTTCAGTTTCCAGGTGCCGTTTGGATTCTTGGTGGGTCTTTTGTCGTTAATTTCTAGCAATACAGCATTGTGATCTGATATCATGCAGGGAATTATGTCAATCTTCCTAAATATGTGGAGGCAGGCTTTGTGACCCAGTATATGATCTATTTTAGAGAATGTTCCATGGGCTGCTGAGAAGAATGTGTAGTCTGTGGATTTGGGATGGAAAGTTCTGTAGATGTCCCTAAGGTCTAAGTTATCTATGGTTTTGTTGAGCTCTCTTACTTCCCTGTTGAGTTTCTGTTTGGATGATCTATTACTGATAATGGTGTATTGAAGTCCCCAACTATGATGGTGTTGGTGCTTATTTCTGTTTTATTGTCAAGTAGGTTTTGTTTTATGAACTGTGGTGCCCCTGTGTTTGGTGCATACAGATTTATAATTGTAATATCCTCTTGATGGATCGTTCCGTTGATAAGTAGGAAGTGGCCTTCTTTGTCTTTTTTGATTATTTTTGGTTTGAAGTCTATTTTATCTGATATTAATATAGCTAGGCCTGCTTGTTTCTGATTCCTGTTTGCTTGGAATATTGTTTTCCACCCTTTCACCCTTAGGAGGTGTCTGTCCTTAGTGGTGAGGTGGGTTGCTTGAAGACAACAGATTGAGGGGTCTAATTTATTGGTCCATCCTGTTAGCTTGTGTCTCTTGATGGGTGAATTAAGGCCAGTAATATTTAGGTAATGACTGTGAGATTTGATTTGATCCCTGCCATATTGTGATGGTATATGTGGTTTGGTGTTTTCATGGACTTTGAAGTTCTTTGTGCCTACTCTGAGTTTGGTTATTGTGATCTGCTTCTTGTAGGCATTTGAATTTGATTATTTGTTTCTTCTCTGTGGAGAATTTCCTGAAATGCTCTCTGTAGGTTTGGTTTTGTGTTCATGTAATTGTAAAGCTGAATTTTGTCATGGAAAGTTTTTCTTTCACCATCTATTATGAGGGATACTTTTGCTGGGTAGAGTAGTTTGGGTTGGAAGCCATAGGTTCTTAGACTTTGCAGTGTTTCATTCCAGGCCCTTCTAGCTTTCAGGGTTTTCATTAAGAAGTCTGGAGTAATTCTGATGGGGTTATCTTTAAAAGTGATGTGCTGTTTTTCCCTAGCTGCTTTTAGGATCTTCTCTTTGGTGTCAATGTTTAGAGTCTTAATGACAATATGTCTTGGAGAGTTTCTCCTTTGGTCCAGTCTGTTTGGAGTTCTGTTAGCTTCTTGTATCTTGATGGGCCTTTCTTTTAACAGACTGGGGAAATTTTCTTCAATTATTTTGTTAAATAAGTTCTCCATGCCTTTGGTCTTAGTTTCTTCTTCTTTTGGTATTCCAATGATCCTGATATTAGGATGTTTAACTGTATCCCACAATTCCCTCATGTTCTGTTCACAGAAACTTTTGAACTTACTGAAATTTTTGAACTCTCTAACTGTTTCTTCCATCTTGTCTTCCAGATCAGAGTTTTTATCCTCCATGTGACTGACTCTATTCTTGAGAGCTTCTAGAGAGTTTTGGATTTCTTCAATTAGGTTTGCATTTTTTACTACTTTTCTATGTATAATTTCTATCCCTCTGTCAGGCTCCCTTTTCACATCATTTTCTGATTTTCCTGATGCTTCTTGGAATTCATCCTCGCATTTCTTTATGTATTTATTGAGTTCCAGCACCTGCTTTTTGAGGTCCTCTTTTTTTTTTTTCTCTCTCCCTCATATCTCTTAACTGTCTTTGAACTCCTTCCATTTTCTCATCTATTAGGTCTTGTCTAGTGATGGCAGCATCCACATGATTATTGTTCCTTTGTTGCTTTTCGGCAGGTTCTACTAGTAGCTTGGTCAGGGTTGCATTGCCCATAGCTTCATTTTGGTGTTCTGATCCTAATGACTCTTCTATGCTTTGATTAGAGGTGTTCATTGTAGGGCTGGCTGATCTAACTGAATTTTCTTGCATTTGATTTTTCATGTTATTTCTTTTGCACTGTGGTGTGCCCATGCAGTGTATGGGCACATAGGTGGGTGGATCAGCCTGGGCTCAAGCACAATGGGAAGCTGAAGCAGCCTAAGGTATTTGCCAAGCAGCCTGGGCTTTGGCTCTCACTTGCCAAAGCTGCCTGAGCTCCTGCCTGGCAGGGGCACCAACGTTGCATGAGCTCTCACGTGGTAATGCACCAAAGCTGCCTGCACTTACGCTAGGAGGGACACTGAGGCACCAAGTACTGAAGCAGCCCAAACTCTGGTGTGGCAGAACACTGGGACCTGGAAGCAGTCTGAGCTCACCTGCAACAGGACAATGGAGTTGGCAGGTGTGGTAGACAGGGAGGGGATGGCACCTGAGCTAGTGCAAGCAACAGACAGGGATAGTCTGAGCTCACATGGGGAATTGCAATGGGTCTGGGCTCGCTCATGAATGTGAGGTGGCCGGAGCAGTAAGTGAGCCAATGGGCTGGGCAGGCAAAGCTTGCACAAACAGGGATCGGCCTCGGAGGCGCCATTTGGTGGGCAAATTAATCAAAGGAGCCTGAGCTCCAATGGGACAGCAGGCATAGCTTGGCCAATGTCACTCGTGGGCAGGGGTAGCAAGGCAATAGCCCCTGTGCAATGAGGTAAGTGGAACTATGTTGGCCTGGGACCCTTTTCCTACATTAAGTGCAGGAGTTTTCTGAAGCTGGGATTCCTCGGCTGCTTGGGGTGAGGGGTGGACTACCCACACAGGAGGGAACCAGCGATTCCCTGTTTTTTCCCCCTCTGTGCCCTCCCACTGGCAATCTATTGGAGATTTCTCTCCCCTGAAAGACCCAGTGAACCCTTAATGTCTTGCCTTTCTTTCCCAGGGATGTGCAGCGCAGTTAGGCGGTCTCCATTTTGGCTGGAAGTCTATATGTTTATCTTGAACTGGCCTGGATTTACAATCTTGTCTAGAAGTTAACTGATTACGACTAATCACGAATAATATAGACTGGCAAATGTGTAAGGGCTCTTGTGTCCTAGGCTCAGAATGATATTGAGGAGCTGGAGAGAGCTGGAGAGATGGTTTAGTGCTTAAGGCACTTACTTGTGAAACTTAAGGACCTAAGTTTGATTCCCATGTGTCCATGCAAGCCAGATGTACAAAGTGGCACATGCATCTGGAGTTGATTTTCAGTAACTAGAGGCCCTGGCATGCCCATTCTCTCTCTCTCTCCCTATCTGCCTCTTTCTCTTTCACAAATAAATAAATAACTTTTTAAAAAACTGGTATTAAAGGCTACCCATTTTTATGGCCATATAGGATAAATAAAGTCACATAGCAAAGCTCAGTCTCAAGGATAGGGGAGAAAATGGAACCTACCTCTCTTGGGTGAGATGAACTGCAGCACCAACAGGAAAAGGACATTAATGCCAGAAAAAATGAGAAACTGGGAAAAAAACTGCAATCTACCACTTAAGTATTTTAGAAAGTCACCTTGACTCTGTTCAGGAAAAAACATATGGATACAAACAAATATCTATGAAAATATAAGTTTTTCCATATTCAAGAGACCCAAGTATGGAAACATTTCTTGTTTTGCTGAGAAACACTATAGTGGTAGTTATACACGTTTGAATATATAAGAAGAATCATCTAATAAAATCATAATGAAAACACTAACTTAACAAAGTTTTTGATAGGATTATGGAAGATAATGAAAGGAGAGTTCTTCACATAATGCTGCACTTACATGAAACACCAAATAAATTGATGATACTATTGCTGGTTACTCATGAGAGTGAGTGTAGAACACACAACTTTCAAACAACCACAATGTTTTCATAATACAGTGTGTACTAATGATTCTTTACATCTAATGCAAAGAATTCAGCATGGATTTATTTAAACAGTTTCTATAGCTTTTTGTCAATTTGGTTAATAAAAAATAACCCACAAATTATATGTTCCTTACATATTTATCACACAATGTAGGCTGGATAAAATCAAGCCATAAACAGGGTTAGCATAAGAAAAGTTTATTCCTTGGGCTGGAGAGATTGCTTAGTGGTTAAAGCTCTTGTATGAAAAGCCCAAGGACCCAGGGTCCATTCCCTAGTACCCACGTAAGCCAGATGCAAAAGGGTGAATGCATCTGGAGTTTGCTGTGGCTTGAGCTTCTGGTATGCCCATTCTCTCTTTCTATCTGCCTCCTTTCCTCTCTCTCAAATACATTAATTAAACATTTGTAAGAAAAGTTTATCCCAATAAAGTAAGCTAGTACATGATTTATAAAATCTCAAATATGTTAATAATCAATGATAACTATCTGATTGCTACTACTTCGTTACATCATAAGTTCAACAAGAGTCCAGCATGGGATCTATCCCATTATTTAAAAAGTATTACTTCAGAGATAATTCTTAATTTAAATGCATTTGATGGCTGGCCAAAGAACACTGACTGCTTCTGAAAAGTATTTCTGAAGTTATAATGTAAATCAGTGAAGGAGTATATGAGCAGTTACTACTTGGAAGATGGTTTTCTAATACCTTGGCTTAAGTCACTCTTTTCCATTATGGGGTTACATTACACACATAAGCAAAAATGGAAGGAATGCAGGCAGGAAGGAAGGGAAGGAGGGAAGGTGGGAAGGAGAAAAGGAATAAAGAAGGGAGAAATGAAGGAAGGAAAGAAATTACTCAGGGAGGGAGGGAGGATGAAAGCAAGGAAACAAAGATAAAAATGAGGAAGATACAGAGAGGATAAGTTGAATTTGTGGAAGCTGGAAAGAAAAAATATAGAAGGAAGGACAGCTATTCTTTATATCTAGGTAACAGGTTAATTTTTTTCAGTATTATCTTTACTATACTTAGACTTATTTATATAATTTTAGGACTTGGATGGCCTAGTTCCAACAGCAGCAGTATGAAAAACATTAATTGGAATTATTATAATATCATATTATGTTAATTTTAGTAGACTTTATAAGGTCTTACTATGTGGTGGTTTGAATCAGATGCCCCCCTATAAACTCATGTGTTTTCAATGTTTGATTCCCAGCTGGTGACAATTTAGGAGGTGGAGCCTTGCTGGAGGAGGTATATTACTGGGAGTGGACTTAGGAGTATTACAGCCAGGTTCCCCTTGTCAGACCTCAGCTATTGCTCCTATTTCCTACCTGCTGTGGCAGAAGTGATGTCCAATGTCTGCTCATGCCATGCTTTCCCCTGCCATCATGAAGCTTTCCTTCAAGACTTAAGCCAAAATAAAATTTTTCTGCCCATAGGATGCTTTTGGCCAGATGTTTTATCCTAGCAACACAAAGATAACTACAACAGTATCTAGGGTGGCTTTGAACTTGTGTTCCTCCCACCTCCACATTCCTGCTGCTCGGATTATAGGCATGTGTCTCCATCCTCATGGTCTTGCTCACTTATATAATCATGAATACTCTGAGTCATTTCATAAACTATATTGAGTCATCGCTCTTGTACCCAATACTACACTGTCTGTTTTGTGCTGACTTATTAATTATAACTTGTCTGGATGCCCACTTCTATATTATAGGTATATAACTCTGTCACTGAAACGTGATTTTATGTCTTTATGTGATGTATAGTCCTTTATTCTACTTTCCCTTTTCATTGCGATATTGAAAGCATGTCTTGTGAAATGAGTGCTTAACCATATTGAAGATGGTGCCACTTTTGTTTGTTCAGCATTTTGATTAGCCTGTTGCTCAGAGGTTGGCAGACACTAGTTGTTTAAAGTTGTTTTGATCATACTTGATATATAACTGAACATTAATGTTTTCTTTCTGTTAAAATGGCTTCTACTCTTTTAGTATTCTGATGAACTATGATTCTGATGGTCTTTCCAATGTGGAGCTGCCTTTATATTTCAGAGTGCACCTTAATTGAATATAATGTATCTTTCTGAGTATTTCCTCAGTTACATTTTAAATAGTTTATTTAATAATTTTCTTTGATATGTAGATTTGGGATTTTGTTTTATCCTCCTCTTGATTTGCCATTCTCAAAGTCTTATCATAAAATGGATTGGAGAGGCATTCCTCAGTTTTCAGAATGTGAACATTGCCCTTTCTTGAAACTTTAGCAAAATTTACCATCTGGCTTTGGTGACCTTTGTTGATCCATAGTCCAAAGTTCAGATGGCCAGGTCTGTTTATTTAATGATTTCCTTCAATACTTGGCATTTCTTACTGTTACCTCTGTGTATATACTTTCAAGAGTGGTCATAAAGTTATTCTTGTTAACTTATTTATTTTTTAAGTCATCATACAACATAATGGGCTTCATTGTGACATTTTCATGTATATATCATTAATCTTTATTTTTATTTACCATCTAATTCAAGTTAGATAATACCTAGATATTTAAACTTACATGAGTATGGTATATTTAATAGAAAGGAATGTCTTATAGGTAATTATTTGCTGTGTTATTGAAATGTATTGAGATTTTACCCAGTGTTTCAAAATCTCATCAGCAATATAGTGGAGTAGATGGGATGTGTCTTGATATTACCTCATATCAAGTCAACCAAATGTAATTTGAAAAACTGTGCATGAATGATACTAGAAATTCTAAGAAGAGATATAAATGTTTTCTTATATTTAAATTTTAATTGTATATGACATTGTGGTATGCAAGGAATTTTATACATGTATGCATTGTGCATTGAGCGTATTATCTAAAATCCTCCACCCTAACTTCTCTCCTCCTGCTCCCTCCCATTAGTCCCCTTGTTCTTATGCAGTTCCACTCTTTTCTCTTATGTAACATATCTATGAATAATTTTTTGTTTCTATATATAATCTAGGAACCGCAAATGAGAGAAAACGTTGCACAAAGACTGGCTTAATTCACTTAATCTCCCATTGCAGCATTTATTTTCTTGAAAATAAAATAAATTCATTCTTTTAAAGGCTAAAAAAATCCATTTTGTGTACGTACCATATATATATATATATATATATATATATATATATATATATGTATATATGTATATAATCTTGGGAACCTAGGTTGGTTCTGTAATTCAGCCATTTGAAAAGTATTACAGTTAGCTTTGCATTGCTGGTAGAAAACACCAGACCAAAAGTAGCTTGTGGAGGGAAAGTCTTTAGTTTGGCTTACAGACTCGAGGGGAAGCTCCATGATGGCAGGGGAAAATGATGGCATGAGCACAGTGTGGACATCACCTCTTGGCCAACATCAGATGGACAATAGCAGCAGGAGAGTGTGACAAATACTGGCAAGGGGAAGCTGAATCTAACACCCATAAGCCTGTCCCCAACAATACACTGCCTCCGGGGGCATCCAAGTCCCAAATTGCCACCAGTGTATGAGTTCCATGGTGTGCACATTCTTATCAGCATTGGTTGATGCTCATTCTCTTAATAACAGCCATTCTGACTGAGGGAAAATAAAATCTCCGTGTAGTTTTTATTCGTGTTTCTCTGATGACTAGTGAGGCTTGTATAATTTTTCATGCATTTATAACTATTTATATTTCATCTTTTGAGAATTGTCTGTTTATTTCTTTAGCCCATTTACTGATTGAGTTGTTTGATATTTTTGTTTACTTTTTTGAGTTCCTTGTGTATTCTAGACATTAATCTTCTGTCAGATGTATAGATAAGAAAGATTTTTTTTCCCATTCTGTAAGCTGCCACTTCAATCCATTGTTTTCTTTTATATGAGATGATTTTAAACTAAATATTGTATCATTAATTATTAGTATTATTTCCTGAGAAGCTGGAATCCTATTCAGAAAATCCTTGCTCTATGCCTATATCTTTGAACTTTTTCCTCTAGTTTTTACTTCTCTAAGTCTTCCATTAAAATGCTCAATACATTTGGAGTTGAGATTACATATATACATGCATATATATATATATATATATATATATATATAATTTATTTATTTGACAGAGAAAGAGAGAGAGAATGGGCATGCCAGGGCCTCTAGCCACTGCAATTGAACTCCAGAAGCTTGTGTCCCCTTATGTCTCTGGCTAATGTGGGTCCTGGGGAATCGAACCTGGGTCCTTTGGCTTTGCAGACGAGCGGCTTAACTGCTAAGCTATCCCTCCAGCCCCGAGATGAAATATATTTTATTTTAAAAGACTAAAAGTGAATATTGGAACTGATGACTTTTATGCATGAACTTCAACATCCCATTGCAACACTTTTGTGATCCAGAGCCTGAAAGAATAAGTGTACTTGAAGATAGGACACTTGAGATTATCCACTGAAGACCGTGGATAGACACAATGACCTTGAGCAAAACTAAAGCTGGAGGCACACTCCACCTGATAAAGAAACATTGAGCAACAACAATATGAAAATGGCTCACATAAACTTCAGTGGACAAGACAAATAATTTCACACATTTATACTCATCCAACTTTGGGTAACTGAACACATAATGAAGAGATAACAGTCTCTTCAAAAAAACACTGCTGAGAAAATGGGGTAGCATATTAAGATGAATGAAATTGGATTATTTCTCCTTTATATTAAGACAGGAGTTCAGGTAGTCCAGGATAACTTCTAACTTCCTCAGTACCAAGGATGACCTTGAACTTCTGATCCTTCTCCTTCACCAACTTAGTGCTATAATTAAAGGTATGTGTCACCAAGCCTGGTTAATGTGGTGCTGGAGGTGAAACATGGGGCTTCAGGCTTGCTAGGCAAGCACTCTTCCAATGTGCTATATCACCAGCTGCAAAATCAGATCCTATCATTCACAAAACTGCTCCAGATGGATTCAAAGCTGAAATTTAGTTCCTGGAACTATGTAAACTTACCAGAAGCAAACAGGCCGAGGGATGCATTTGGGCAGGGTTGGTTTACTGTGCTGCCAAAAAATATAAAACAGACAAAAATATAAAACAGACAAGTGAGATTGAACAAACCATGTTTCTTCAGAGCACATATACATCTACCAGTTTAGCATAGGGCTGTGCACTCAGGAAGTGGAAGATATGTGTGTACACCTTTGCTCATAGCAGCACTCTTGACAACAGCCAGGTCACAGTAAAACTTGGCAGTGGACACATTGAAAAGGAAACAGAAACAGGAAGTTTAACACCTAAGTGTTGTGGGGAAAATAAAATGAGCCCCATGTTCATAGGCTGAAGGCTTGCTCCCAAGATCTCTGTGCTACTGTGGTGGCAGAAACCAGAGGAGGCAGAGTATAAATGGAGAAAGTATGTCCTGGGCCAAGTGCCTTTGACAGTCATACTTAGTTTCCAGCCCCTCCTACTTCTCTCTGCTTCCTGTCTGCCATGAGGTTACCTTCCTTCCGTGGTGTCCTGCCTCACCGCAGGCCCTGTGGCAAAGGATTCTGCAGAATTTGCACTGAACCTGCTGAAATTGTGAGTCCACGTAGATATTTCTGTCTTTGTAGTTGTTTCTTTCAGACATCTGTTATACTGATGAAAAAACTGACACACAGGATGGCATTATGGAGCCTTACAAAAGCATGAAATCGTGGCCTGAGAGTGCTTCAGTAGGTAAAGTGCTTGCTGAGCAAGCATGGGGACTTGAGATTTTATCCCCAGTGCCTGGGTAAAAGTAGGGCATAGCCCGTGCAGTTGTAAGCCCAGCGCTTGAGAGGCAGCAACAAAGCAAGTCCCTGGGGTAAATTAGCTAGCTAGACCTACTAAATCAGTGAGCCTTGGGTTCAGTGAGAGATGCTGTGTTAATAAATACGGTGGAGAATGACTGAGGAAGACATACTTCATGATGACCTCTGCCCTCCAAAAACATGTGCACACATGTATACACAGCTACACACAAAACATGCATATACACATGCATGCTAAATATACATATACTAGTCAAATAAAAAGAAAGTCTTACTATTTTCCACAGCACTAATTAGCCTAAAGAACATTATGCTAAAGAAAAAAGCCAGATATGGGAAGCCAAATGTGATTTTAAGATGAAGATCAACACAGCTGGACATGTCTGCAATCCTACCTATTTGAGAAAAGATTATGAGTTTCAAATAAGGCTGGACAATATAGTGAGACCATCTCAAAATGTTCTAATGAACTTAAATAAAATAGTTGTTTTTTTATAGTTTCTTTCTACATAGTATAGGCTGACCTCAAGTTTATAATCCTCCTGCCTCAGGATCCCAAGTCTTGGGATTATAAGCAAATTCCTAGCAAACACTTGTATTCTGAGAAGCAGAAAGCAAGATGAGGACGACCTAGGGCTAAATATTGTTTAAAAATACAATGTTCCAAACACACAGAGTAATTTAAGTTTAGAGAGTGGTGATAAGGCTTTTGGACTGGGAGATGGTTCACTTGATAAAGTGCTTGCCTGAAACATGAAGACCTGAGTCTGATCCCCAGAACCCATGTTAAGAAAAAAAGAAAATGAAGCAAAGATGGAGAAGGGGATGTAGGAGGAGGAAGAAGAGAAAGCACAGTAGCCAGGTGTGCGGCATGTTTGTAATAATATGAGCAAAGGAAGCAGATCCAGGTGGATTCCTCGGACATTCACAACAGTCAACAGTCAGTCTGCCTAACTGGAAAGTTAAAGACAGTGAGAGGCTGCATCTCAAAGAAAGAGCCACAGTGCCCAAGGAACACGTGAGATTGTCCTCTGGTCTCAATACTTGTGTGGACATATACATGCACACACCATTTTGTATTCTTACAATTTTGCCCATCATTAACTCATATTACAAAAGGGCCTTTAATTTTAATGACCCTCTATCTTGATAATTTTATTGTATTTATAGCCTTTTCCTAAATATTGTAGATATTTGACATAGCGCGATGCTTTTGTCTGCAAACGAAGTCAGAGTTACTCCACCTTTCCTTTTGATTTCTCTTTCAGCCTCTGGGTAGTTTGATGTGGCTGACACTCTTTCTTTAAATGGAGGATTCCCCAAGGAGCGTCTTATTGAATACACTTTTTGAGGGGGTAGAAAACATGATTATGAAATTCCATCTTCACAAACAATTTGTTCAGACTTGCTTTATGACCTATCTTACTGTACCTCAGGAATAACTCATGTGTACCTGGAGTATCCTGTTGTCCTCAGGAGTGTTGTCCACGTCAGCAAAGTGGCTCGCTGCTCGCTCACATGCTCTATGTGATTTCTGCTCACCTCGCTGCTCCTCCTGTCCACAGCTGCAGGAGTGTGAACATCGGGCCTCGTGCTTGTGGCTCATCTGTTTTCCTTTCAGTTTCATCATTTTTCTCTTTGTGCCTTGAGGTTTTCTCCAACTGTCATCATTACCACTGCTTAAAAGTTTGATTCCTTTCCTACATGAAATTTACTTCCTTATCTCTGATAATGTCGTTTTCTATAAAATTTTACTTTCATTTCAGGAATCTTGCCTTTTTCAGTAATGTTTGCATAGTGTATTTTGTCCCTTTGTGCTGTTAATATAATGTAATTTTTAATCCCAATTGACATATTTTTTTTTTCTTGAGACAGAGGTGGGTATATAGCCCCAGGATGGTCTTGAACTCACAATCCTTCTGCCCCCTCCTCCCAAGTGCTGGGATTAAAGCGTGTGCCATACCTAGTTACATCTTTGTCTTTTAAATTGGGCGGGTCATTTACATCTGTGATATTTACATTGTATGGGTAAATAATATGTCATTCAAATTTACCATCTCATTATTAGTTTTCCATTTGTCTTACCTATTCCTTTCAAATTTTTTTTCTCAATTTTTTCTCTTTAAAATTTTAGTTGTAGGCTGACAAGATGGCTTGGCTTACTGGTTAAAGGCACTTGCTTACAAAGCCGGGCAGCCCAGTTCGATTCCCCAGTACTAAGGAGGCTAGATGCACAAAGTGGTACTTGCTTCTAGAACTCATTTGCAGTCAAGAGGCCCTGGTATGCTTATTTTCTCTTTCTCTGTCTCTCTTAATATTAATAAATAAGAATATATTTAAAAATTTGTTGCTTGAAAGATTTTACTATATCCTTTCTAGTGGCACACCAGTTTCTCGTTGTTATATATTTTTTGTTACACAAGAATTTACATATATTTAAGCCAGGCATGGTGGCACACTCCTTTAATCCCAGCAGTTGGGAGGCAGAGGTGAGTTTGAGGCCACCCTGAGACTACATAGTGAATTCCAGGGTAGCCTTGGCTAGAGTGAGACCTTACCTCAAAAAACAACAAAAAAAAGAATTTACATATATTTATTTAATTTTTAATGGATTGCTACTTTGGTATTTATAAGATATGAAATGAGCTTCAGTGTATCCAGTTCCACTCCTCTCAGTCTTTGTGTTGCCGTTTCTAAACAGTGAAATATGAGCATTGTAAACAGCATTGCAGGCTGTTAACCTGGTTTAACATGATCACTTGTAAATATGCAAGAACATTGTTTAGTTTTTACCCAGCTGCTTACAGTCTCTATTACTTCACTCTTGTTTTTATGCATTTTCTGGCAGCACTGTGTACTTTCCTCCTAAAGATTTCCTGACCTGTTCTGGAACATAGCACCACGGGTGATAAATTCAACTACCATTTAGAAGTATCTACTGTCATTTTGGAAACATTACAAGTGTGTTAGGTTGCTAGATATTGACCAAAAGGTCACTGATATATTGCACCTTTTAAGTTTTTCTTTCCCTGTTAAACTTGTACATTTCTGATCGCTACAGCTTCCAGCTCATCGATCTCTTCTGCAGTGTGTAATGTGCATCAAAACCCATGCAGTCTACATTTTATCGCAGAGGACTTTTTCATCTGTGGGTTTTTCACTGGTATTTAAAATATTTTTAATTTTTTTATCTAGTATTCCAGTGTTCCTCTAATCCATGCCCATAATTGTACTACCAGTAATATCCATTTTTACACTCTAATTTATATATTCTATCATTTATATTTTGACTAAAATTGTTTCTCCCTACCTTTAGGTAAAAGCTCTATTTCCTGTTTCTTCTCTACTTTGAATGTTTTTAGTTGAATGCTGGTTAATGCACTATATTTTGGACAATGCATTTTATTTCATTTTTCAGTATGGCATGTGTTCATGTACTTTTCAGATTGACATTATACTGAACAGTGCTCATGTTATGTCCAGGGAAGTCTTTAATACAAAATTTAGTTGTCTCCAGTTTTTTTTTTTTCTCTCATCATTTATAGTCTTCTGGGCCTACTATCCAATGTTTGAAAGTATTTCTTCCATACATCTATTCCATTTTCTGGTTAATATAGTGATAAAGTTAATTCAATTATAGTTTATCCTTCACAAATGTAACAGAAGATCCTGGAGTTATCTTTAAAGAAACTTAAATAAATCCTATTCCACCAATGATTACCACACACACACAAATGACAACTTAGCATTTACTTTTTGGCTCTTTCACATTAGCATATTTAATTTTTAGGCATTAAACCACAAAGAGTGAGCAAGCAATGATAAGAATTGGAGAACACAACCATAAGAGAATAGTGCTAAGAACAAAACCTTTCACACGTATTCAGCAACATGGAATGTAGTACCTAGGAAAAAGGCTCTATTATTCATCTCAAAGAGAAAATAAGCGCATAAGGTTAATATTACAGAAGAAATATTGATAGTCAACACTACTGAGATAAACCGGTATAAAACAAAGCTAAGCATAGACACCAACACTGCAGTGCAGACAAACAAATGCCTTAAGTGCTTTCTATTTAATAATTCATAGTATAGTTAGGGTAGCATGCCACATTTCCTTTTTTTTTTTTTTTGTTGAAGATTTATGTAAAGCTTAAGAGGCTTGTATCTGTAGTATGTGACCTAACCATGGATGTACCTGACCAATCACTGCAATTAAGTTTAGAAATTTTGCTGACTATTGGGGCTAATTGAGGTGAATGCACAAAGGCTGTGATATTTAAAGTCAGGCCTACTCTTTGATTGGAAAAGAGCCTCATTTCTTTTTATCTTAAATAATAAAAGGTAATGTGATTGTACTGACCTCATAATAGCTATTTCAGGAAGGTGGTTGGAGCCACTTGATAGTTCTTGTCCTTGATGTTAAGAAAATGGATGAAAGTGCATGCATGTCCTCCAAGCTGCTCCATCCACCTGAGCACTCTACAGTTACTACCCAGTTATGAAGTGGGTGTATGATAGATGTTTTTTTCCTCTTACATGCTCTGAAGTAGAAGAATTACTCTGAATTCTCATTCTTGAAACTTTAAAATATTTTAAACCTTTGTTTAGTATTGCTCTGCTGGATATTTCTCTGATATATATCATTATTTGCAGAAAATTATGCAGGTCAATGCCAGCTAATGCACATGCAATCGATGCCTTGCAAGGCTTTTAATCACACTTTCTTCCTGTATAGAGCAATCACTAATGAAGGTATCCAGTTTCTTCCCTCAGAATTTGTTTGGGAATAGCATTAAGTGAAGAGAGCTTGGAATGTCCACCTGTTTATGGCTGTGCATTATTAAAAAGACAATTTCTGCATGCATCAAATGTTGCTGCCACAGAGATCCATACATATTCCAGTTTTTTGTCACAATTTTGTTATTTTTTCATAGATTAGACATGTCTTAATGATGATAGTAGCTAGAAAAGGAACCTTTAAGTCAGGCATTATGGTACATGCCTATATCCTCTGTTCTCCAGAGGTTGGGGGTAGGGTTATGAGTTAGAGGCCAACCTGGACTACATGGTAGGGCCTTGTTTCAAAAAAACAAAAAACAGTGGGACTGGTGACTTAGCTAGTGGTAGGATACTTGTCTGACTTGTGTAATGCCCTGGGTTGCATCACTTGTCCTACAACATAGAAAAGAAGGAAGGAATATATACATATATACATATATACACACATATATATACATATATAATATTTTAATTAATTAATTAATAATATATATTTTAATCGTAACTTGTTTTTGTTTTGGTACTCCATTAATAGCACGTAAGAAGCAGGATAGCTCTATTTCTGCTATGTTAGCCCACTGTGACCATTAAGACTCAATGGCCTGGAGCTGGAGAGACAGCTCAGTGGGTAAAGTGCTTGTCTTATAAGTAAGAGGACCTGAGTTCCAGCTCCAGAACCCATGTAAATGCCAGTAATGATGCAAATCTGTGATCCCAAAACTGGGGAAGTGAAGAAGATGGACCCTTGGAGCATACTGGACACCAGTTTAGTATAATTACTGAACTCCAGGCCAATGAGAGACCACAGTTCCTGTTTCAAAAAGAGATGGACGGCATACTCAAGATGGTGTTCTGGTCTCCTCACACATAAGTGCACACAATCATCTACATACATGTGCACGCACGCCATATACAAACATAATGTGAGTTTAGAGTAATTGGTGAGCTCAAGACCAAGGAAATACTTGAGTTCTCATCTCCAAGAGAGTTGGAAGGCAAATTCAAGGATACCCTCTGGCTTACACACACATGTGAGTGCACACCATATACAAATTCAATGCCAGTTTAGAGTATTGGTGAGCTCCAAGCCAATGAGAGACCTCAGTTCCCAAATCTGGATGGGGTGGTGCACACCTTTGATTCTAGCACTAGGGAGGCAGAAGAGGAGCACAGAGAGTTTGAGGCCACTCTGAGTTTACATAGTAAATTCCAGGTCAGCCTAGCCTACAGTGAGACCCTACCTCAAGCAAACAACAACAACAAAAAAAAATATTCCCATCTCAAAGACAGTTGGAAGGCATTTCCAAGGATTTCCTCTGGCATCCACACACATGGGCAAGCCCACCATAAACACATACACATGCTCCCCCAAAAGACTTAATATCTGGGGCTGAGAAAATGGCTCAGCACTTAAAGCTGTTTCCTTGCAAAGCCTTCTGGCCTGGGTTCAATTCCCCAGTATCAGCATAAAGCCAGCTGCATACAGTAGCACATGCATCTGGAGTTCCTTTGTAGCAGCTTGAGGCTTTGGCATGGCCATTCTCATTCTCTCTCTCTCTCTTTCTCTTTCTTTCTTTCTCTCTCTCTCTTTCTCATATCCATCTATAATACCATGAAATATTTAAGAGTAAATTAATTATAGGGGTTGAGATAGCTATGCAGAAATTATAAATGACACAAGTAAGCTGAAAGATATCCTGTTTGTAGGTTTAAAATTAAATTTTTAAATAATTTGAATCATATTAATATGAAAATATTCTCAAAATTCCCATGCTATCCAAAAATCTTAAGAAATATTCGTCAAAGCAATCTTCAATAAAGATTAAACCTGGAGGCATCATGATAACTTCAAAGCATTAGTGGTGAAAATAACAGGAGAAAAGCAAATAAATGGAAAAGAAAATTATCCAATGAAACAGAGTAGAACACCCCAAAGTAAATCCATGTGTTCATAGTCGATAGGATTTTGGCAAAGTTGCCAAGCATACATGTAAGCTAGTGGCAGTTTCTAAAGTAAACAGTGTCAGGAAGACCAACTATCCTAAAGCAGAAGCATGAACTTGGATCCTTACAACACATCATATGTAAAACTAAACTCTAAATAGATTAAAAAGTTAAGCATAGATATAAAATTGTAAAACCATTATAAAACTCATAAATGAATGAGTCATGGCAGTCTGGGCAAAGACTTTTTGGTTATGACTCCAAAAGCATAGGAAGTAACAGCAGCAGCAACAACAACAACAAAATAATGAAATAAAACAGGATTGCCTCAAACTGTTTCCAAATCACAACACAGTGAAGAAATGAGCTATGGGCTGAAAACAATCTTTGAAATATATATATATATATATATATATATATATATATATATATATATATATATATATACATAAATCACATCCCATAAATCTAAGGAACAAAACTCAATAGCAAGGAAAACACAACACTTAAAATGTGCAAAGGAGCTCAGTAAACCACATATCAACACATTTATGAAAAAATACTTATTATCACTGCATAAAATTTAAAGACAGTGAGGGGCTGGAGAGATTGCTTGGTGGTTAAGGTGCTTGCTTACAAAGCCAAAGGTCCCAGCTTCAATTCCCCAGGACCCGCTTAAATCAGATGCACAAGGAGGCACATGCATCTGGAATTTGTTTGCAGCAGTTAGAGGCCCTGGTGTACACATTCTCTCTCTCTCTCTCTCTCTTAAAATAAGTAAATAAATAAACAAATATTTTAAAATTAAAAACAGTGAGACTCATCTCACCATGCTTAGGATGTCTTTTACCATGAAAATCAAAGATACTAAATGTTGGGGAGGGAATGAAGATAGGGGAAAACTTGGTAGGATGTAAATACATAGAGCCATCATAGAAAACAATATGTGGAGATTCCTCAAAAACTACAAGTAGAATTATCATTTGTTCCTCAGCAAGTCCAAATATTAGGCATATATCTAAAAAGGGTGTTGAAAAAAGTATAGCAAGGAGATGTCTGCCCTCTCAGGCCCACTGCAAAATTATTCACAATAACTCAGATATGGATCGACTCAAATATCTATGATCGGATGATGGGACACAGAAAATGTATCATGTCTGCTACCTTACACATGCACAATGGAATCTATTGAGCCTTAAAAGAGAAGCTCTTTTTTTTGTCCCAATATGGATAAACCAGGAGGACATTATGTTAAATGAAGTATACCAGGCACAGAAAGACAAATACAAATGTTTTATCTTACTGTGAATTCTGACAAGGTTGGCTTGTTAGAATTAGAAAGCAGAATGGAGCCGGGTAGTAAGAAGAGGCTGGGATGAGGACTAGATAGGGTAAATGGGAATATTGATCGAATGCAGAATTTCAGTCAGAAGAAAGGGTAAACTAGAGACATACCATATAAAACTTTGACCATAATAAATGATAATGTACATTTCTGAATTTCTATATTAGATTAAACTTCAAATGTTCTCACTATAAAAATAAAAATGAGAGATACATTTATTAATTAGTCTGATTTATTTCATATATCAAAACATCATATTATACTCTTAAATATGTACAATTATTCATCAATTTAAATAAAAAATTATCAACCCCTCCCAAGAAAAGCTGGGCATGATGATATATGCCTTTAATCCCAGCACTTGGGAGGCAGTTGTAGGAGGATCACTGTGAATTTGAGGCCAGTCCTTAAACTGCATAGTGAATTCCAGGTCAGCCTGGGCTGTAGTGAGACCTTGCCTCTAAAAACCAAAATATAAAATAAAATAAAAATTTTAACATAACTTATTGTTATATTCCTTAATATGAGACAATATATTTTATTTTACCCATTTTCTATCCCCCTCCCCCACTTTTCAACCGTTTAGGCAAAAGACTGGCTTCCTTCTTGTTTTGTTTTGCTTTTATTGAGGAGGAGTCTCACTCTAAACTCATGTACATGTCAAGCAAAAAAGTAAAATAGCCTCTAAGGACTGTGGTATTTGTGTTCAAATAATCTATTTTTTTAAACTTAAAACATTTAAGTAAATTCCAAAACTGAAAGAAAACTATCCTATAAAAACAGAGAAGGGATATAACCTTTTCTTCACTAGAAGAGAGAAAAAGATTCTCTGTGTTAGATATAGAAGTGGAGGGCTTGTTTAATGGCAGGGTCATGAGGTGGAGAGAAAAATCTGCCATTTCTCTCCATATTTATTTTGCCTATCCCTTATATTCATATGTCCTTTTCTACTCACCAAATCCTCACCTATCCATTCTATCATTGTGAGCAACTCTGCCTCAAAAGTGGCACAAAAATATTCAGCAAAGCCTAATTATATACTACATACTCATAAGGTATTCTCCCTCTCCTCTCTCCCCCTCTTCCTTTTTCCATTTATTAAGCATAAATATGATTTAAGATTACTCTGAGGAAAACGACTGCAGTTGATAGTATTTGAAATATGTTTTAGGACTACTTAAAGTTCAAAAGTATAAGCAACAGCGATTAAACTACTAGTAGTGGGAAAACTGTGACATTCCAAGGAGAAAATCTGAAGGACTTTTAGCTCTTTTAGCTTTACATAGGTAAAGCTTAAGGAAAAAAAAAAATCAAAGGATTTTCTTCTAAAAAGAAGAGGAGAGTAGACATGTTTGTGAGAAAAATTGCTTACCTAAATAGTGGCCAGAAGCAAAGAGTGGACTAAACAAAGTGATCTGAGGTAAGCAAGCCCCTGATCTGGGGTGAGCAGGCATGTGATTTTGGTGATTGGAATAAGCAAGCACGTGATCTGAGGAAAGGAAACGTGATCAGGGGTGTGATCTATAATGAACAAGCACCTGAGGCATTGTTTCCAGTTGGTCAGACCCACTCAGAAGCTGGAGTTCAAAACAGCTGATTGAAGCAGCTCTGTGAAGATGCCTGTAAGACCTCAGAGTAATTGGGCATCTATCCCTACAGCTAACTGTGTATGGTTAGATCCACCATTCTGACAAATTGCACTTGTTCTTCAGATAAGTGTTATTGAACAGAACTTTGTAAGGCCACAAAAAATATAAGAAATGTGTACTATTATATAATTTCTAGGCAGAGTCATTTGTTGAATTCTGGAATCAGGAATAGTACAATTTGGAAAACAATTTAATTTTAAATTCAGCTTTTAATTTAAAATACATTGTAAGTTAGCCTGCTAAGGAATTAAAGCTTAAGTAGCCACCCATGTCTACCAGCGTAAATGTAGACTTTTGTTTCTTAAGAATTAACATGCATTAGAATTACCTGAATGACTTGTTAACATGCATGTATTGTGTCCTACCCTCAGATTTTCTGATCATATGTTTGGGTCTCTGAATTTATATTTGTGAGAGGTTTCAAGAAACATCACTACTACTATTATAATTATTTATTTCAGAAACTCAAAGATACAGAAAAATCTTGAATCCAGTCCCCAAGAAATGAAACATTGTGTATCAGGGAATATTGATTCAAATGTCATTAATTACTCATATAAAGTCATGGAAGCCAAATGAAGAAGGCAAATACATTTTTATTTCTTGTTTTTAAAAATATGTACTTATTTGCAAGGATAGGGAGGGGGAGAGGAGAGAGAGAAGGAAGAAGAGGGGGAAACTTGACAAATTGATCTTAAGTTGATACAGCTTTTAAGTTGATTCGGTGGCAGGGCCAGTGTGTTGCATGAAGGTGGATTCTCTAATTGATAATGCCTTCCTTTTTAGTTTCAGTGTCCTACCTTACTAACTTGTCAAGTTTCCAATCCAGAAGTCATCCTGTCTTCCTGTATATGCATTTTAATTATCCCAAATTAGTAAGTTACATGGGTTGTCAGGAAGGTTCTCAGTGTCAGATTTATCCTTACATGTGAATATCTTCTGAATTTTCCCCTGGCATTCAATAAGTGTTGAATGGCATATGTCTATAGTTGTATTCTTTCTAACTCCACTTTTTAAAAATATTACCTCTGCTAGTAAATTCCCTCCACTAAGTGGGTGGGGGGAAGAAAAGAGAGGAAAAGCAAATAAAGAAAGAAAAAGGAGGATAAGGGATGAGAGGGAAAACCTTCAATGCCTGTGGAACTACCTGGTGATTCAGGGTCCTGTCCGTATCACATATAGGTTCTACGCCATGCAAAGGCTCTTATAACTCTCTACACTATATATTTTAGTTCTATATATAAAGAATGATCACTGCTTTAAGCAGGAAAATTATTTACAACAAAACTAGGTCAGTCAGGTAAATGAATACTAGCTATTAATGTTATCTTTTTAACCATTTAAGTGACTATTTATCAATAAAGCAGAAATTAAAAATTTAAAGGAGAAATTTTTAATTATTACCTTAATAACTTTAATTCAGGCCAGGCATGGTGGCACATGCCTTTAATCTCAGCACTTGGGAGCCAGAGGTAGGAGGATCACCATGATTTTGAGGCCAGCTTGAGAACTTCATAGTGAATTCCAAACCAGTTTTGCTAGAACAAGACTCTACTTTGAAAAACCATTAAAAAAAAAATTCAGAATTGTCTTCCAAAAAGTACATTCTAATAATATTAAGGCATGTATTGTACATGTAACTATATAATATATAAAATTATAATTGTATATGCATATATAATTATAATTTCAATAAGAAATATTCTTTCATAGGCACCATGGTAAACTTGCTAATATTCTCTTTTCAATAGTGAAGTGATCAAATGGGAACCTAAGAATTTCAGACTTAAGTTGTGAGTCTGAATAAATAAATGATTAAATAAATGTTAGTTTTTAAATGGTTCTTTACAAAGTTGGCAACCTAACTTCTAAAATTACAAAAGAATAAACAAAGTTGAGTATGTTTAACAGATTGCATTTATTATTTTCTATAGTACGTCAAAAGTAGAATATATAGTAACAGTCTGTTAAAAATAAATCTTTCTGCAGTTGAGAATACTTATTGGCCACAAATGTTTATAAGTAGAAGCAACAATTTTTAAGGTAAAATCAGTTTTTGTCTTCATGGAACTTTAGAAGCAAGTTGTGATTCAGTTTAAGCATCTATATCAATTTCCATGCAAAGCCCTCTCCAAGAAATAGAATACCTAGAAGGCTGGGCAAAGCACCAGCTCTCGCTATGTTACAGTTCCCAATACATGACAGAGCAAGAGAGGCAAAAGGGAAGAGACAGTATAGATACACCAGAGCCATGAATCACATTTACTTAGGAGATCCTCCAAAGGCATCTTGGTAAAGTTATTAAATTTCTGAGGAGCAGAAATACATAATATAATACTTAAGGCTCAAGTACATGCATTCATAATAAAATACAATTTTTGATGTATAAATGACATTAAGTGTCATACAACATATTTAAAGCTTGTTATTTAAGTCAACAGTAACCACTTTTTTTTCTTTTTAATCCTTTAGGACTTTTATAGGCACAGTGAAATCAGTTTTCATAAAAATGGAGTAAATATCAGTACTCTTAAACAACATGGAGGAAATTGATTACACTTTATGAATAAATCAAAAAACAACTACTTGTGACAATTTTAAAAGTAATTACAATATTGAAAATTAATATTTAAGATTTTAAAGATTCCCAAATACAAAATATTTATAAAAGTACTTATATATGGTGAGATTTAAAAAGCAAAATACTTGAAAAAGATATCATCAAGAGAAACTCATTAGCATATGCTAATCTTATAAAATAGCTACTTACATTTTTTGTCTCTTAGTTCACAGTTTTTATAGTATGGATGATAATTTTATTGAATTAACAAGTGACATAAAGTACAGTGAAAAGTATGTTGAATTGACTCTTTTATCAATTAAAGATCAACACGAAAAATCTCTAGACACACTGGTAGTCGTCTTCTAATTCATACTGTAGCATGCATCTGTTATATAGATAAATGGTAAAAATCTGCTATATAGATACATGGTAAAAATAGAGCTGTTTTTAATAAGATAAAGCTTATGTCTATTAACATATAACCTATCGTAATTTTAGTAAATGTATACTTTTCAAAAAAAGTATAAATATGAAGAAAATTGAAAACATGAGGCCATATGTTTCTTGCTTTATGAATCCAACGTTTTTACTATCTGGAGCTTAAACCGAGCTGGCCAGAGAGATGATACCCCTGGAGGGTGAGAGTCATGAAGAAATGCTCTCACTTTCAGAAACACAGACAGTAACTACACCAAAATCAAAATATAAAGAAAGACAAAAAATATGTATAGGGCTTCAATCAGTCTTTTCAAATGTGGTTTAAAGTGGCCCCAAACTCTCTATGATTAAACTCAAAAGCACTTTCTACATAACTGTATTTTCCCTTCCACCAATTTAGCATCTGTTTTTTTCAAGTTTATGACTTCATGTAGTGTTTTTCTATGTATGAAACATTTCCGAATATCAAAAATTTACTCACATAACTAAAATAGTGTTGACCCAGCCCATTAAATTGCACATGAAGTTCTCAATGAAATCTCTTTTGTGGCTAATCTTTACAATCTCCCCCTGCCATCCTCAACCATGTCAGGTTTTCAAATGGCACGTTGTTTCAACTAACTTCAGCAGTATTAAAGGAGTGTGTTTCCTGATTGGTTAGACTGAACATAAAAATGTGGAGGAAAATGTGGCATAGAGACTTGTGAACATACAATTAACTTCTATCACTTAAAATTGATCATTATTTCTACTTTCTGATCATTGCCCTAGTATCGTACTTAAGCTTTTAACATTGTGGGGATATATCAATAATGAAGGGGCAGGAATCAGGGTCAGATCTGGCTTTGAATAGCTGACTTTTCCTTAGTTTTGTAAAGTTGGATTCCCTCTTTAGAAGGATGAGCAACTCTGTCATCTTCTATTACGTGAACATCTGATGCATTTTTGTCATTTTGCCTCAAGCGGTAACTTTTATAAGCACGCTGAATGATGGTGGCAGAAACTGCCTCTTGCTTGCGTTTCAGAGTACTTGTAATTGGTTCGTACGTGATTTTGAAAGGGTTAGCTGACATATACCCTGATTCTATCTCTGACAGAAGTTTCTCTACCCTCGCATCTTTTCCCATAACTCTTTTTGTAAAGGCAAGTAAGATGTCAAGGCAATGAATTCTGTCTCCAACTGCCATCGGTAGATCCATAGCCACGAGCTGGCCCCTGTTTGGCTTGGCCATGAAAAGGGGAGGATCGAGAGCAGCTGCAAAATCTGACAGCTTGCTAGAGTCTATGTACTGGGTCCTATCAGGATCAAACCTCTTCCAAACCTGAAAGAACTTCCTAAAATCATCTTCACTCAAGGTCCTAGCTTTTTTCTTAGAAGAAATACTTAGAAACTCCATGATCACAGCGATGTACATGTTGACAATGATTAGCCATGATATGAAGATATAACTCACAAAATAGAAAATCCCCACTGAAGGGTTACCACAGTCTCCTCTAACTTGGGTCCCAGGGTTAATTTTATCAGGATCACAGTCAGACCATTGAGTACTAAAAATTGCATCCAGCATCCCATCCCAACCAGCAAATATCATCACTTGAAAAAGACAGAGCATGCTGCTTCCAAAGGTTTCAAAGTTGGACACATCATTAATTCCCGCTTCTTTCCTGACATAGGCAAAGTTGTACATTCCAAAGATGGCATAAGTAAACATGACCAGGAAGATGAGGAGACCGATGTTCAGCAGTGCTGGCAGGGACAGCATCAAAGGCAGCATCAGGTCATGGAACACCTTTGGTCCCTTCCCAAGTCGCAGGATATGGATGATCCGTGAGAGAAGAATTAGTGGCACAAGAGAAGGAGGCACAAAGTAGTATCCTATTGTCATAGGCAGCAGAAGTCCTTGGTGTGGGAAAGGATAAGAGAGGCAATAAAATTAACCAAATTCAACTATAGTTAGAGGAATATGTTATTTTCCACTTCATGGTTTTTGTTATTTTATTAATTCTTTATTAATCCATCTTATTGTATTAATCTCCCATCTTCCCTTAACAGTATATCGGAAGTTTGCTTTAGCTCAATATTAATTGTATCAACAACCAGGATGTCTACCAAAATTTATTCGGGAGGCATCCTAACTTAACTGTAAGAAAATTGATCTGTTCCCTCACCACTAAAGTTTGAAATTGCTATTTGTTTGACTATCCTGATGACATTGTTTCCTTTGTAACATTTCAAGTTGCAAGTTTCAGACAGCTTATTCTCCCCTACTCCTATTTTGGGGGTGGGGGTAGTATATGCATCCGTCTTTCTTTCTAATTAGATCTGTAGAGATGTTGTTGTCCCATCATCTTCATTAAGAAATAAGACACATTTCTGACTCTCTGTGGATTGTGCTGTTCAATTACTTTGTTTCCTACCATCCCTTAACTTTGATCTACACATTTGACCTCATTTATAATCCACTGAAAACTTTAGTAATTGGCTCACTGTCTGCTATTTCTTCTATTTCGTCTCAGTGTCTACCATCAATATGCCATTTGAAGGCTAGCCTTCCAATCTCTAAATATATCAACTTCAGTAATCTTTTTATATATGTCTGTCAAATATTTGTACATATATAGATGCAAAATAGTGAGGTACTCCTTTTGAGAGTAAAACAAGCTTCCACATTCATTTTGCTTCTTAACAGGCCTTGCAACAGTTTGCATGACTAAATCAAGCCTTACCTGTAATGGAGAAAATGACCACCATAAAATCATAAACATTCCAGAAAATGGTGAAATAGTAGCAATGGAAGGCGATGAGCTTCAGTATACATTCCAAGGTATACAGCATCACAAAAAAGGAATTCATCCAATACAGAGCAGCTTTCATTTGTGGGCTCTGTTCGTCATTTTGCATCATAATGGTCATTGCTTGGAAACAGATAAGGACTACCATGATAGCATTAAAAATGTGACTTGTTACCAGGTCAAAAATGAGTCCTTGGAATTTGTTCTGTGGGTGAAGAAAATAGTTGCAATACTTATTAATAGAATACTTACTCATATAAGCAATCTTCAGAGCCTGCATGTTCCCTCTTAAGATAATTAGGAGAATAAGGTTGGATCTAGGTTTTTACCCAACTACCGTTTCATTATACAAACAATAAAACATAACTAATAAAAAATAAGAAAAAATTAGAAAATAAACCATTAAATTGTGTATAAAGGTTTATATTCTATAATTATTGTCAAAATCATTTGTTCAGATTTTCTGTTTGTTTACTTTCAGAGAAAGGGTTTCAACTAGCTCAGCCTGGCCTCAAATTCACTATGTCCCTGAGACTGGCCTAATACTCCTGATCCTCCCACCTTCACTTTCCTAGTGCTGGGATTATAGGTGTGCTCTACCATGCATTGCATATTTTCCAAGAATTACAAACCATATTTTTATTCATAAAGGAGTATAAATAGAAGAAATATGTTTTTAAAGATTCAGAATAATTTCAATATGTTCTTACTCCTGGCCGAGGTACTGGTCTTGGAGAGTCTTCATACATCAGTCGCTTCAAGGCACGGTATTGTTTTTTCTGTTTTACTGTTATGAAGATATTTGAACCTCCTTGGTAAAAAAATTAAAGAAAAAGGTATGAAAATCTCATTTCATCCAAAATTTCCCTTGTTATGCATTTTAGAGAATGTGGCAATCACTGACTTAATTCTTTACAACCTCATGTTTGGGCATGCTGAACTTTCTATACAAAAAAATCACACAAAATATAGGATAAATAGGATATTCAACAATCTTTCTGAACTTTTCTATTTCCTGTCTGCTGAAGCTGTCCTACTAGAGCTGAACAAGAAGCAAAGGGGATACAATGAAAGCTTTACTAGGAAGAACTAAACTCAAGAAATACAGGTAACATTTGAGAATTTTAACTAGCTGAAATAAATACAATTGGTCAAATATGCATCTTTTGTGTTCAGATATTGCCATATTTTAAAACTATCAACAGATTCTTTCAATATTCTAAAAGTGTCTGGTGCTTATATCTTCAGTTACTTTTGTGTTCTGGTGCTAACTCCTGTATCTCATACGAAATACATAAAGTGAAATAATTTTCTTTTAATATAGGAAATAATAACCGTAATACCCCAAATCAGATCATGGTTACTAAAAGGAATAAGAACCACCAATATGAATCCCAGAACCAAATCCTATAACATCAATCCATAAGGAAGATAACCCCAGGGAGCATAAGCCTCCAATCAAATCAAATTTGGAAGCATCCAAATCAAGTGATGTTTGCACTGAATTCTCTACTTCTTCCTGATTGCAAGTAGTAATGTTCATCTGATGTTCAATATGCCATTACTTACAGAACACATCCAGAAATGTAAGTGACTTATTTATTTATCTGACAGGAAAAGAGGGAGGGAGAGAGAGAGAGAGGGAGCACACCAGGGCCTCCAGCCACTGCAAATGAATTCTAGATGCATGCGCCCCCTTGTGCATCTGGCTAATATGGGTCCTGGGGAATTGAACCTAGGTCCTTTGGCTTTGCAGGCAAAGTGTTTAACCACTAAGCCATCCCAGCAGGCCATAAGTGGCTTTTAACACCCACTTTTGTATAAATAGATTTTGAATATTTCAAATGCAAGGATGAACATTTGACAGTGTACAAGACCATCAACTATCATTCTTCTCTGTGCCAAGTAAAAATGACATTTAGCTAAATCCAAAGACAATTTCTTGAAGCAAGGCAGGTTTTAAAAGATATCTGTTTTTTTTTTTTTCAAGCTTGTAGGAAAAAAGATACTTATACTTATCTTTATTTTCTGCTTGTTGAAATTAGCAATAATATTACCAATTAGCATACTCAGAGGGAGAAATAATCCAAATATAATGAAACTGATGAAGTAAATATACATGTAGAGGTTGTATTCAAAAATAGGCTGCATATTTACCTAAAATTGAATTTAAAAGTAAGTAAATATTGATTTTTTAAACATAAAATTTATGACAAAAGTTATGACCAGAAAAATCTAATAATGTTAATTTGAAATAAATGTTTCTTTGTGAAACAATATTTTTTAATTTAATTCATAATTTTATTTATTTGGTGTAATGAATGCTACAAAAGATGATACTTCCTTGAGATGAATACTGGGATCTCAATCATTGCATATATTACAAGAAGGATTACATTGGCTGTGCAATATTAAATCTGAAATATATTTAAATTGTTTGTTCTGTACATGAAGTATAAAAGTGATTTTGCTTAGATATTAACTATATTATTATTTTTTAAATTTTTTTTCTTTCTTTATTTATTTGACAGTGACAGACAGAGAGAGAAAGAAGAAGAAGAAGAGAGAGAGAGAGAATGGGCATGCCAGGGCTACCAGCCACTGCAAACGAACTCCAGACGCGTGTGCCCCTTGTGCATCTGGATAACGTGGGTCCTGGGGAATCGAGCCTTGAACCGGGGTCCTTAGGCTTTATAGGTAAGTGCTCAACTGCTAAGCCATCTCTCCAGCCCCAGTTAACTATATTATTAAGAGGGACAGGTACTTACACCAACAGAATCTATTGCTGAGTTCATAATTGTGAGCCATCCATTAAATGTTGCCTGTTAAAAATAAGATAAGTCTAATTTGTATAGAAAATTGTTTCACAGTAAATAAGAACTGAAAGCCAATTTATTATTAGTAATTTAAAACCCTCAAGAACAAGACTTGTCATAATTCGATATAGAGTGGAATTATGGTACTTAACATTTTCATTATTAACTTGTGTTAACTATTCTACTTAATTTATGTAAAAGTAACAAAAATACTTAGCACAGTTTATACATAAAAGGAGAGTGAAAGGAAAACAGTAAACTGATAAATCAATATGTACTTCTAAGTATCACAATTTTACTTGTTACTCTTATACATATGATTTTCTGTTAGGTAAATAAGAAAATATTGGTCCATTTTCATATATGCTATAGATTGGTCCACTAGATATTTGTTCCTTAATGTATCAAGAAACACAAAGACAGTAGTAATTCCAGATGGATTAAAGGACCATAATCCTATGACATGACAAGTGATGGAGAAAACAGGGTTCTCTAGGACCTGCCATTTCCCTTGTCAGTCCAACTAAACCTTGCTTCTCCCATAACGAAAGGGTATGTAGTTCTTTGTATTTCTAAAGAGGTTTAAGACATTATGCACCCCACAGCAGTTATCTATTGATTATCACTAAATTATTTTATAGCCAAGTATACTCAGCATCCATATTTTGACCTTCCCATTCAAACTATGGTGTGCAGGAACATATAACCGACTTTTTAAAGGTCAAAAAGAGTACTTACTACTTGAAGCAGAGCAAGGAAACCATTTCCAACATTATCAAAATTCAGTTTTGCATTCTCCCATGGCACGGATTCATTAAAAACAATGCTTTCGCATTGACTCTTATTCATAACCTCAAAAACATGAAAGATTTCTCCACTAGTTGGGTCAATGCATTCATAAAAGGTGCCAGCGAATAAGTGGACTCCCATGATGCTGAAAAGCAGCCAGATAAACAGGCAGAACAGAAACACACCCAAAGAGGGTAAAGTTGTTTTGATCAATGCTCTCACAACCACCTGCATTATAAGAAAACAAGTATGCAAGCTTCAGATAAGAAATGTGAAGATATTTTAGTTTCTGATTGCATTGAATGTACCAATACATATAATGCCACTTTCAAGTAAACACAAATAGCATTGATCTAAGTTTTATTCATGCATATATAAATATCAGAGGAATATAAATAACAATTCAGATTTATTTATATTTATTTGTGTGTGTGTGTGTGTATGTGAGAGAGAGAGAGAGAGAGAGAGAGAGAGAATGGGAGTGCCAGGGCCTCTAACCACTGCCATTCAGTTTTAATAAAAATATACAAAACATCCGTATAATTGCAAAAGTTTGCAGTGAAACATAATCGACAGACAACAGAACTGATTATTACAAATATGATGATAAATCCTTATATCATTGATTTAACATATAGTTATTATACTGTGTCAAAAATGGTCAAGGTAATTAAAGCTGAGGATATGCACAAGATTATCCATAAAGTACATAAAATGGGAGTGGGCTGAGATATAATAAGGATTCTGACTTTAAGAAGAGTAGATCTGAAAAGGAGACAGTGATGAAGCGGTATGGGATATAAAGTCTAGATCCTATAGTATAAGTCAACAAAGGCATTAAACTGTTTAGGAAACCCTGAATGGGCAAGTATAGCTCCCACAGTCTGAACCCTCCTCATTGAACCACAATAAGCCACAGATAGGTTACTAGAAGATGGATGTACATACTACAGCTGAATATCGGAAATGCTAATCATTACTGTTTTGATTTCCTCAACTTCTTTTAACACTAAAATCAGAACTTTATTCTTATCACTGCCATGAGTAGTGTGGAAAATATGATATAGCTACATAAAATATAGCTAGTTTCTAAGAGCCCTTTCAATATCTATCATTTTTCTCCCTGTTTTGGCATTTATACTTTTGATTTCCCAGAGGTACCAACAATTCTTATATCTCCTCTCCTCTCTCCCAATCTAATGATTTTTCTTTCAACCATTATTTGATACTTATATTTTGCCTGTACTTTGTCATTGTTTTCTACTTTGAGAAGCCCAGTACTTATTTTTGTATAAAAATGTTCCTCATAAACTCTACATATATGAGAACAAAAAAATATCAGGATTGATATGTTTGCACCTGAAATTTAAAACATTAATTTTGTAAGCTTGTCGCCCAATGATAAAACTGCAGTCACAATTGATGTACAGAGCTTCCAGAACTGAACTGAGGAGGAGGGTGGATCTTATTTTGACCTATGTTTATGGCTACCATTCTCTTTACTTCAGTGTCTGCCATTCTAATGAAGGTATGGCATCAAATTATACAGGAGTAAATCTCTAACAACTTGTTTATTTGCACATTTTTGTACTTTTTTGGCATATTAGGGAAATATTTTGCTATCACTTCATAATATGTTTATGTATGTGTGAGTGTTTATGTGCATGGGTGTTTCATGTTCACACTTGTGTGTTGATACCTATGATACCATCATATGGAATCCAGAGAACAAACTCCATTCTTCAGGCTCCTTTCATGTTTTGTTTTTTTTTATTTTAATTTTATTATTTCCAAACAGAGAGAGATAGGGAGAAGACATAGAGACACAATGGGCACACCAGGCCTCCAACCACTGTAAACAAACTCCAGATGAACGTATCACCTTGTGCATCTGGTTTTATGTAGGCACAGGGAAATCGAACTTATGTCGTTAGGCTTTGCAAGCAAGTGCCTTAACTGCTAAGCCATCTCTCCAGCCCCATTCATTTTTTCTAAGGTAAGGTATTTTACTGTACCAGAAGTTGTCAAGTAGGCAAGACTGGCTCCAGAGCTCAGCCTTCCCAGTGTTAGGATTAGTAGCACATGCCACCAAGTCTGACTGCTTTCTTTATCATGGCTTCCAGGAATCAAGCTCAGGTTCTCATGCTTCCAAAAGTAACAGTTTACCAACTTACCTGTCTTCCCAACCTTATCATCTCCTACTATTGGTTACAATGCAGTAATTTATTTTAGTTGCATGCACTTGAAGTTTGCATATGTTTTCAACCAATAGGCTCTCTGTAGTTTTTATTCTGTAGTTTTAGTTTATTTGCTTTTGCTAAAAATATTTCATTCATTCATTTATTTATTTTAGCGAGAAAGAAAGAAGGAGAAAGAAAGAGGCAGATAGAGAGAATGGTTATGTCAGGACCTCCAGACACTGCAAACAAACTCCAGATGTGTTTGTGCCACTTTGTGCATTTGGCTTATGTGGGTACTGGAGAATCAAACCTGGGTCCCTAGGCTTTGCAGGGAGGTACCTTAACTGCTATGCTATTGCTCAAGCCCCTATTCTGTAGTTTATAATTGAATACACTATGATGTTTCCTTGGAAATTTATCTCTTGTCATTTTTCACCTTCAAGTATTAGAGATATCTTCAGTGTTTTTCTCTGCCTCGGCTTGTTTTCGCTTTCTTTGGTTTAAATGGCTAACGTCACCATGTCATGAACATGACATGAGACACTGTTTCCAGGAAACAAGGTGAATGAGCAATGGAGAAAACACTCTCCAGCCTCCACAGGCATGCATACAGGGCGTTCACATCTACACACACACACACACACATGAATGCACTATACACACATATTTTGCACACACCAGTAAAGTAAACTACAGATTCATATGTATTGCAATACCAATCACATGCTTATTCCATATATTAAATTATAGTTAATGTACTTTTTACATTATATGTATATACTAATGATATATATTAAAGTACTACTGTTAAAATAGTTGAAATATTTTGTAAAGTATATATTTTAAATTATTTACATTTATGCTATATTTATTAAAATTACTCAAGGTTTGGAATAAACTATACTTGGATATAAAAATAAAAGCAAACTGTTCACTAAGCAGAGAGAATTTAAGTGTATAGAATCTTATAGCAGTTTAAACATTACAAAGTAAAAGCTACAGAGATACATTAACCCAACTATAACATTGCCTCTGTGACATCAAGAAATATTAGTACAGACAGAATGATGTTAAATATCTACATAAATAATAAATATTAGTACAGACAGGATGATGTTAAATATCTACATAAATAATAAATGTCAAATCCCAGAAATGTATGATATAAAATATACAATTAGATTTTTCTTTTTATGTATATTATTGAGGCCTATATAATGTATACTATGTACTTATACTGGTTGTAGTGATCATAGACTGTACTGGCTATTTTGTGAAGTGGAATATATTGATTTTCCTTACATTGGTCTGAAAAGCCTTTAATATGGGAGTGAGAGAGAAAAGATGGGTAAGGATTAATAGTGTGTGATATGGTATTTTAATATAAATTGACTTATTTTGAAATTCAAATTTTTTTCAATAAGTGCATATTGTAATATTTTCTTTGTAATTTTTATAGAGGACTTACTGAAGTTTTATTTCAGTTGAATTAATTAAATGGAAACAATGTCATAGATATTCATATACATATATTTGGATTAGAAAGATGGCTTTTAAAATTATATTTTCCTCTCAATTATTAGTTTTTGTTTGTTTATCTTTAACACTTGACAATAAGGACCTAAAGTATTAAAAACCATAACATAGCCATTCCTCTTTATTTTCATGCACTGGGAAACAAAGTATTTGTCATGCAAGACTGTTAAAGAAGACAAAAAAATTTGGTACTTCATGGAAATTTAGTAATCTCAAAAAGCAACCTATAGTTAAGATTTAAAAGGTTTGCCTTACCTTCATTCTTTCAAATTGAGAGAGAACTCTGAGTGCTCGAAGGAACTTAATGGAAGTCAGTGGCTTTAATTCTTCCCGAGTTTTGCCTATTAGGCTAAGACAGAACACCTATATATATATTTTAAAAAATGTTAATATAACCATATATATTGAAATATGTAAAATATTTACTATGTCCAAGATACACATTACAGAAGATACACATTTTCTACTGATAATGAATTTTAATATAAATATTTCCATATTTTTATTCTGTGATCACAATTAATATTTATGGCTTTTTTACTTTGAAATAAGATTAAGAATTACTTTCATGATTATTTGCAATTTGGCAATCATATACAATGTATTCATTCCCACAAAGTTTAGAATATACTCATATTCATCTCTGTACAATTACAGTTAAGACAATATATGAAATAGGTGATCAGAGGTCAGGTATCAAGAAGAATATGAATAGAGTTAAAATAAGAGCTTCAACTATAAAAGTCAATGATTAAAGTGATTTTTACTATAACTTTATATTCATAAAATGAATAAGGCTCAATAAATATTAACTAAAATGAAGCCAGGTTAATAAAACCATGATTAACCTTATATTATGTCTCCATGTTTTCTATGCTATCAAGTTAACATATATGACAACTTTTAAAATTTTTGTACTAAGGAGATAATATTAAAGTAGGCTTTAAAGTGTGGGGCTTATTTGCTTAACATATAGAGATATACACACAAGAATAATGACTAGAGTATTTTAATTTGCAACAACTAATTTAAAAGACAAAGTTTAGCTACTGCAAGTTATTAGTCATAGACAAAAAGCATTTATAATTCTTCATAGAACAGAGAGCCATTTGTTCATTCAGTATAAATTCTTATTAGCACCTGGTATATGGTAGATAGGTTGACTTTCAGACCTTTAGTCATAAAGTCCATAGTTTCTGCCCTGAAAAAGATAGGGTCTAATTATAGGGAACATGAAATGAGCTGATGTCTGCTGTACAATGATTACTATGGTTGCTATGTGGAAAATAACAAATATGTGCAGGAGTCAGAATCATGGTAGCAGTTTAGAATTTACTGTAATGATACCAGTGAGAAGTCCTGATAGCCTGGATGATGGGAAAGACTGAAGTAATTAGTCAAAGTGTGGATATATAAGTTAAAAGATAAACCAATACATTCAAATGTTTCAGGATGGAAAATTTTTCATCGTCTTATGCAACCAACTATCTCACGGTCAGTAAACTCACGAGGGAGCCATAATAGTAATTCAATTATAGTGTTGAGCATTTCAAGTTTTAAAATTATAGGACATGGCAAGATAGACATTACAGATAAAGAAAAAAATGATGCTCTGATGGTACCAAAATTGTATGAAAGGAAGAAAAAAGGACAATGGAAAGTGAAAGGCAAGGATAAGAAAGAAAGTAAGTAAAATAACTTTAGATTATTACTTTAAAATACATACAATAACAATCATGAAGTCCAGCTTATACCAGCCATTTGCGAAATAGGCTTTAAAGCCATATGCCATCCACTTTAGAAGCATTTCCAGAATGAAGATGTAAGTGAAGATCATATCAGCATATTCTAATAAGATTTTAATAGTTTTTCGCTGATCAATATATATATCTTCAAAAGCCTGTGCACAAAACATTGAAATATTAAAAAATACAATATTTCTAGAAATACAACATACAGGAAAATAAATCAGAACTCAATTTAGACAAAATATAAAACTAAAAATGAAAACATTTCACAATGATAGAGGTCAATGTCAGAAGTACACGTATGTATGCACAAAATTGTGTTGTGGACATATTCCTTTTTTTTTTTACAAAAAAATGAGATAAAATAAAACGAGTTATGTTGAGATCATTTTACACAAACTTTTTTAATAGATCATACCACAACAGACAAAAGTCCTCCATCAAAGTATTAACCAGGAATGACCTGCTTAGCTTCTGTGTTCAGTGAGATGGCCATATCCCAGAAGGCCATCTCTACTATATAAACAAGCATATACCAGTTGGGGAGAAATGAAACTATTGCATACAACATGTCACATGTGTTATATGGCAAGTTTCCTCTGCACTGAAAGGTGTAAACAACTATTGCCAACTTAATCAAAAGTAGCTGGGTCAAGTCATGAGAGAAGGCATGGGGAGGGCCATGAGACACCACTTGTCATCAGGTATATCTTTGCTCCAGCTGTATCCAACAACTGCATAAAGTCTCATGACCTCAAGGGAAAAAGGGCAATAGATCAAGGACAATGATCTGCTTCGGTGTCCCTGGAATTTCCATGCTCTGTAAGTAAGCCCTCACTCTGAGGCTGAGGGTGGAGCATCTGCAAGGGTAATCCTGATATAGTGAGGCCCACTGAAGGGCTTCTCTGTGGTCTCATATTCCTGGACAGAGACAAGGACCTTCTGAAAGTGGCCACAAGGAAGTTGGCATTCAGGGTAATGTGAGACTTCCTGGTGGTGTGACTACTGTGAAGTCCCATGCTCTGTAAGTATGCCCTCAAACTGAGACTGAGGGAGGGCACCCAAGGAATACTCTTGACATAAGACATCAAAGTGGCTGCTTTGGAGTCTCCCCATTTTTATAAATCACTCCTCTCCATGCTCTGTAAGTGAACCCCAATAACCTCCTTTGGTTCACCAAACGGTTATTGGTGTAATCATACTTTGTTCTATCATCTGAGCCTGGGTAAAGATGTGTGTTCATGTCTCCCTAGGAGAAAGTTTCCCAGTACACATGGCACATACTGCATGCTGTATATTGCCATTGGTACTGAAGTTGTGTTTCAAATAGCCTCTTTATGCCCCCAGTCTACCTATTCCACAGCAACTGAGTGTTGCTAAATAATTCACCATTGAAACTGTCTCTGGAGAGTGTCTCTGTTAAACAGGAAGCTCTTCATCCAGAAGGTAATGCATTCACCCCTACAGTGACACATGTCAGTCACTGGGTGAATGACATGCAGATTCAAAAGTCAACAACCTTTTCACTCAGAGCTAAAGCCTGGGGCATCTTGAACTCCAGATCATCCAGTAAGTTCCAAATAAACCATGTCTTGCTTGAGGAACATAAAGATTTCTTCAATGAGGAAGGCAGCTCAATGAGCTGTTGGTAAGGAGACTAAAGAGGCCCCTAAAACAGCGCAGGCTATGATCATTGTTCTGTGTTGCCCATCAAAGCTACGTGCTAGGTCCCTATAGCTGAAGACACCACACATTTTGATTGCAGAACACAGCGGAACTAAGTTACAACAGCTAGAATCTACCTCCCTGCTTCCTAGTTCTCTTTGTGTCAGGTGTTATACAAGCTGCTGAGAGAAAATCCATCAATAGTCCTACCCTGCTGTGGACCCTATATAATCCATAAATAACCGGCCAGACAAGCTATGCCCACTGGTGCAACAGTGGAATGAATTCTTGGCAGAGTGCTGAGAATAAGCCATAACTGTGTGCAAAGACTCAAACAGGACATCTAAGAGACTCTTCCAAGGCTCTGTGAAACTCATGGAAGAGGGATGCAAAGAATGCAAGAGCAAGAAGATGGGGAGGAGGGCTAAGCTGTCTTCTGGATATGACATAGTCATTCCACTCATGAACTCACAGAAGCTGTGGTTCCCAGCACAAGATTGAACGTGACAATACTTCACCATCAATGGATGATAGTTACATGAGGCCCCGTGCCTCCCAGAGTGGCTAATGGCAGTGAATGGTCGCTAGAAAAGGGGGGAGGCATGTTTATCAGTGTTCAAGTGGCTAGAGAATTACTGATGGATATTGTTAGGGAAATAAAAGAATAATATACCAGAGGACGTGATACCTATGCCTCATATTGTAACATGTACTAGAAGGAAGGAGGAAAACATAGTTGGGAGTGAATCTTGAAGAGCTATTTAATTGCTTTTCTAGATCACTATAAGATCAATGTCTGATTAAAAAAAATAAAAACATAGTCTTGGAATTCTTTAAGTCTGAAGTCAGTTTCACTGGACAGAAATCAGTGTCTGAAGGCTTACTTCCCTTGTGAGGCTCTGAAAGTAGAATTCATTCCCTTTCCTTTTTAGCCTTTAAAGAATGACATTTCTTGATCTTGTAGCATTTCCCTTTCTCTTTCCAATCTCTGATTATGCTATCATATGATCTACCTGCTGACTCCAATGCCTGAATCTCTTCTGTAAGGATCACTGTAATTACTTCAGATCTACCTGGACATCCAGCCTCATCTCCCCAGGCCAAGATCCCTAATTTAAGTCAACTTTGGAGACCCTTTTTCCATTTAAGTTAGTATAGATACATTCTAGGGGATATAATACACACATATTTTGTGCCATTATTCAGCCTATTGTAAGCTAGATCAATGAAATGGAATATATATATATATATATATATATATATATATATATATATATATATATGTAGTGTGTGAGTATATATATATATATATGCATTGCTCTGCAATCATTCTCCAGTGACACAAGAATTTGTATCAGTTTCACCTATTTTATTGATTACATTATGGAAACCAGACGTTATAAATAAACAAGAAATGGAAAGTTCTTTAGATGCTGTGGGAAAAAAATTAAGAAACCATACCAGTTAGACAGAAAGACAATGTTTTCTGTCTCTTTAGGCTCAAAGGAAAAAAAAATCTCATCTTTAAAATACTGATACAGTCACTTGACTTTCATTTATTTTTTCAAATGAGCCTGGTACCAGAAAGCACTTTAATGTCAGTGAGCTATGTTCCACGTGTCCTGTCCATTTGAGCCGCATGAAGATGTCATGATACTGGGAGAATCTGTGATGGAGAAAGAAACAGTAAGGAGCACCTGGCCATCCTGCTTGGCATGTCTGTGCTTTCTATCCTGTCTTCTGCAAGATTAGGAGACGTGGAGGTATTTGCTTCCCGAATAGGGCATTGGAAGACACGGTGTGCATCATTACAATTCAATCTAAGATTTCACCTGTTCTTGGGCTTTTTGTCTAAAATTCCTACAAGCTACTAATATGAAAAACTGAGTTACCAGACAATCAGAGATGATTGGCCCCTATCATCATGGCACAGGAAATGCTATGACAGAGTAGGAGAAAAAATAAACCAGCACATACTATTTAAATCTACTTTGGTTAAGATCAAAAATGGTAAAACTAATCTTAAATCCTCTTACTTGCTACCCATATGGAGAAGGAAAGTTACTAAGAGGGTCAGAGTTTAGTTCTGAGAATATGGTAGTGTTCAGGTTGGCAATCAAGAGACAACCACACAAACATAATCTTTTTATTTATTTATTTATTTATTTGGTTTTTCGAGGTAGGGTCTCACTCTAGCTCAGGCTGACCTGGAATTCACTATGCAGTCTCAGGGTGGCCTTGAACTCACGGCGATCCTCCTACCTCTGCCTCCCGAGTGCTGGGATTAAAGGCGCGCACCACCACGCCCTGGCACATAATCTTTTTATGAAGATCATTCATGCTGGACAGTTTCCTAATACCTGTGCACTAAATGTCAATACAAAATTGATTTTAGAAATATAGACATTGCCAGTCTGTATACCAACCGCGACTTCATTTTCTCTATTCTTATGATTAACTAGTTTTTGATTCTCTTTTTTCTGATCTTCATTATTAAAATGAAAATTTACTACACATTTTAGTTTTTCTCCTTTCTTACATGAAGTGCAGCATGCTGCACACTTGATAGTAGAACTTTAATTTTAGTCTGTAACATTTCTTGGAACACTACTAATTTTAAAAATTATTTTCTACCCACACAAGACCCTCATAATAGGAGAAACAGTTGATGACATCAAATTAAAAGAGAGACTAATGGACGGAGGGAGGGATATAATGGAGAGCAGAGCTATGAAGGAGAAAGTGGGGGAGCGGAGGGAAGGGAAATACCATGGTTTGTTGTCTGTACGTGTAGAAGTTATCAATCAATAAATAAATATATGTATATATGTATATATGTGTGTGTGTGTGTGTGTGTATATATATATATATATATATATATATATATATATATATTTTCAAAAGTAGCACAGAATTCTGTTGGATTATTGTACCATAGTATATCCAGATATTTACCCATTATGGATACTTCCTCCCACTAAACCTTTGTTATTACAAACAATATTTCACTGATTAACCTTGTACATGCAGTTAGGACATGTGCATAGATTTTAGGATAATTTTTCACACTTAAGATTAAGGCATTCAAATGTAAAATCATGTTTCTCTTTTCCTATTGAACAATAACCAGATTATCAGCATACCATAGCAATTTCTATGTTCAAACTATTAAATTGATTCATAAATACAACTTCATTCAAATCTAAGAATCAAGTATCTACTTTTCATTCCCTTTTTCCATCAAATTCCTGCATTATGGAGTTGTGTTGTTATTTAATTCTGACATATGAATTTAATATTACAATTAAATATCATGTATTTTCCCATTGATCCAGTAAAAATATAAAATTAATATAATATAAATAATAATATCAACATTCAATTTAATATTGAGTGATGTCTAAACAAACTTTCTGAGAAAACAACATAGAATTTGTGGGGCATGACATCATAGAATATGAAACCTGGTGCTGTAGTACATGTTCTAAGCAAAGGACTCTGGCAGGGTGACTCTCTGTGTCAATGGACCTAGAGCCAACTTGTTTGGGTGAAGATGTGACTCACACTGAGTGTGCACTCACCAGTGTGCCTGTGCTGAGCAGAGTAACAAGTCCAATGAAACACTTAAACCAAGTGTTTTCTACTATCTTGCAGCAGGTTTTCCTTATATTCTGCCAAATTTTTCCTTTCCTAGATCCTCTACTGATTTGACCAGATGAAGATCTTCGTCCGTGACCTGTTGAGAATAAAAATTGTTAGAAGCTAAGACCAAGAAGACATGAAAACTAAACATTTTAAACATTGTATAATAGTTTTTTTAAAACAATGAGTTATTTACTGACATGGGTTGTCTCTGATGTAAAAAAAATATTTTAAGTTTTATCTCTCTCAAAGTGACTGCAGACAGTGAGGAACTAAAGAAAAACTTAATTTGTAGGTTTGGAGGAGGAGAAGAAAATAATCATGACATAAAAATATCCTTCATTCCGCAGAATAGTCAGAGAATAGAACTAATCCCTCACTTCTGCCAGCAAAAGTCACACACACATACAATCACTTGAGAATATTACTTTATTTTTCAGGAGACTTTAATATACCAGGTACTAACAATTATTGATACATTTATCCTGTCTATAGAACAGTCAATATTTTAATTGCTAATTCTATTTTCTTTATTAAATATTGTCACTTATTTCTTAGAGAGAGACACACAGAGAGAGAAAGTTTAAGTGTGCCAGGGTCTCCTGTCATTGAAAACTCTAGACACACGTACCACTTTACACATCTGGCTTTATGTGGGTACTGAGGAATATTACCAGGAACATCAACTTTTACAAACAAGCTCCTTTAACCACTGAGTTATCCCTCTGGCCCCAATAATGTTATATTTTTATATATCTCCTACAAATTCATACTCTGAAGATTCACTTGGAATAACAAGCATTTCTGGCTAAAATAACAAATACGTTTCAGTCAATTACATTTATTTGATTTTAATTGTCAGATAATATGGTGAATAAGAAAATAGATGGAGAACTTAAGTTGTTTCTAGAGAAAGGTTTGTAACTATTACATTAGACTGTAGGAACGAAGGTCTTTCATTCTTTCTTTCCTCTCTTTCTTTCCTTCTCTCTTTCTTTCTTTCTTTCTTTCTTTCTTTCTTTCTTTCTTTCCTTCTTTCCTTCTTTCTTTGTGTGTTTTTGAGATAGGGTCTCACTCTACCTCAGGCTGACTGGGAATTCACTATGTAGTCTCAGGGTGGCCTCAAACTCATGGGAATCCACCTACCTCTGCCCCCCAAGTGTTGGGATTAAAGGCGTGCACCATCATGCCTTCTTCTTTCCCTCATTCTAAAGTTGACCTTTATCTACATTGGGATATCAGTCAGTAGATGTTCATACATCTCAATATGTATGCAATCTTTGCAAAATAATAAATCTCTTTAAGACTAAAGGTAAATGCAGTACAATCATTTTGGTATGGAGAAATTTGTTTGAATAAATAGTAAGTAACGTTTACCTACCATTCTTAAGATGCTTTGGCCTTTCACGTTCATAGACCATATCTTCTTCTTCAGAAATAGCAATGTCAACAGTGCTACACTCAGATGAGCTAGATTGCTTTATCTTCTAGAAAAAAGTCACGCCCAAAATTTTGTAATGAAGGTTTTAATTTTCTTGTAGTTAAGTAAGAAATAAGGTATAAAGAAGAATATTAGCAGGCTTTAAAAAACTTTCAATAAATTCACGATTGATGTAGAATGTATTAAGTTGTTTTTGAAAGTTATTTTGAAATGCTCAAATTAATGTGACTTTAGATTACAATTAACATTTATTTAAAGGTCTTTATTCATAAAAGATGTGTACACTGCCTTTAACTTATGAAAATATTTGAGTTTCAAAGGTTTCTTAAGACATTCTCAAGTCAAAAGTACTATTTTAATTAGATAGCATCAACAATGATTTTTGATGTTAAAGATGAATGGACAATAATGCAGTTCAATTTTATTGTAAAATTTGGTCCAGACAGCTCATCATCATTGGATGGAATGGATGTGAGCTTACTGAGCACTACACATACATGAATATCCAAATTACAAATCATTTTTATTTTGGTTGAAGATTATTAAGTGACTAGAATATGTGACATTGATATACTATTACATTGTAACTATTTTCAAAATCTAATATAGATTTTTCTATTTTAATTATACATACATACATATGTACATAATTTGTAATGCAAGGTTAGAAGTGCATAAAAATGCTATACTGTTGATTAGATTATATGTGGTTTTCAGGTATCATTGTTTGGTATATTTAGATCAACATATATTATTCATGGATGACATAATTGATAAAATATATAATTTTAAATGTATATGCATACATATAAATAAATGAATGAGTCTTCTGTGAGTAGTAGCTAACTAACAGTGGCAAATAACTGCAGCATTAATGACAACTTCTAAACTTTCAAAATTTGCAGTGAATTTACATTACATTTTAATGATGTATTTTTATCCTCCCAACTATTAGTGATATTGTTAGCAAGTTTCATAGATTCCCAGTGTAATGTGCTATGGTAAAGAGCAATTTTATCCAGAGGTATGTGGGAGGTGAAGTCTTCACAGAAGATAGAGAAGTATGAGGGGAGAGGATTCCCATTTTCTTGTGGATATGTTGATTAAAGGAAAATAAATCTGACATCATTATACGTGCTAAGAAGCAAAAAAGGGTTATCTCTAGCAAAAATGACCTCAAGCATGCAAATTAGAATGGCATGGCTGGAAGTTGGAAGAGAGTCAGTCCCCAGACAGTCAGCACGTCTAGTGCCAGAAGGTGCTACATGGGCGACTGGGGGAAAATGACCAATATCTGTCAAAGCAACGCATGGTCTAACCTACTTAGCAGCAAATAACTTGGTGTGAAGCCCACACAAGTGCAGTGGTGGCACACAGCCATGGTGGGGAACCAACTGCTCTCAATTTGGCTAACTGATCCCCTCACTGGTATGGGACCCATAGCTGGAGCCTGGAAACAAGTCAGAACCATATCCAAACATAAGCCCACTCTCCAATATCAAGCTACCATCAATTGTGGGCTACAAGAGGGTCTACACCTATTAAATTCTGTATAAAAAAAAAGTAAGGGTTATCTCATTTGTCCTGGTGCTAACTTACTCTCCGTTGGAGAATCTGCTTCTCTTTTTCAGATAGATGTAGATCCTAAGGAGAGAGCCACCCCATCATACCTCAAAAGGGCTCCGGCTGAAACTAAGAAAAATTGGAGAAACAAGCAAGGGGGCTGTTTTCCTGATGAACTGGATACCAGCACAAGGGGGAAGGAGATCAGCACAGAGAAAAATCAACTCCTACCAAATCAGAGAGCCAGAGCCTCAGAGGCCCCCAACACCTCATCACTGAAGCAGACCAAAAATGAACCCAACATGGCTCAGGGAAATTTTGCGGAAGAGGGGGCGGAAAGAATGTCAGAGCTACATGTTGGGTCATGATATGCAGAGACATTTAGCTTAGCCATAACTGTGGACTAACTCCACAATGCATGACCCATATACCTCAACAAGGAGGGGCCAAGGGGAGGGGGTAGGTCACGGATGAGCCTAATAATGGTACCAAACTGACTGTATTTGCTGAATACAAAACTGACTAATAAAGAAAAGAAAAAAAAAATGACCTCAAGCAGGTACTGACAGGACTCTGGAAAATTGAAACTGAACTTGTGTAAGAAGACAAATTTGACATACTGAAGACCAAACTTGCCAAACCGGAAGTGCTCTGAGTGAGGGAACTTTGGCCCCAGCCAAAGTGGAGACCTGGAAAGAGACATATCATATCCTTCCCCAGGGCCTTTGAGAGATCTGAGAAGATTACTGATTGAGGCTTCAAGCAAGAAGCCCATAGCGCAGAATGCTCTCTAGAGGAATGGCTTTCTATGGACTGATTCCTTTTGCTAAGTTATTAAGTTGCTTGTATATGTGTGTAAATTTTAAACGATACATGAAAAACAATATATGACCTTTAAAAAATGTGACCCTGACATCTTTTTAAGCTAATATTTAGCAAAGCTGTCAATGTTCACCATTGGAACTACTGTTTTTTAAAATTATTCCAGTTCAATCTAATTGTATAGTTTATGTTTTAGTAATAAATGGTCCTACAATTATTTCCCATAGTTCATTCCCATATTTTATCCCCATAATTTGTTCTTTGTAGTTAATTCCCATGAGAAATCAACTGGACAGAACTTTTGTTTAGTTTTTCTTATCCAGCGTCACACTTTGAAAATGATAAAGCCTAGGAAATTTGAATAACCCTTCTAATCATTCACAACTGATTCTACAAATTTTACTTTATTATGTTTAGTACATTTTTCATTACCTTAATTTCCCTTATTTATTTACAGAATTTCACAATTATACTATTTAAGATCCCTAGAATACTAACTATATGCCAGATAAATTATTCATCTCTTGATATATCTTTTCTTCCTCCTCTTTTTCCTAAGAAATGTAATTGTATCCTTATTTACAAATGAGGAAACTGAAGCTGAGAATTTTATGAAATTTGATCCAGAGCATGAAATCACTAGTTAGCATTTGTGGAGCTGGGTTGAATGAGGATCAAACTCTTATTTCCAGTGCTGATTGACTTTTTAATGAATGAAACTATAAATCAAGTCCAAGTAATCAGGATAAGCAAACACCTTACCTCTCTGCTGTCTCCATTGCCTGACATGCTCTGAATCTCTTTCTTATCCAGATTTTCTATATCAGATTCTCCTGAAGCAATAGGAACAGTTTCTGATACGCTGGGGCTCGGGATTAATGACTGGCTCTCAGTTTCAGTCACTGGAGTTTTCTCTGTACCACTGCTCTTCTCATTCTCCTTGAGAAAAACTTGGGTGTTGCTCAGGTCAGAAAGTGTATGGCCAGACACATTCTCGGTTGCATATGTATCATTTGCATGGTCCGGAGTTTTCTTTGGAGCATTTTTCTCTCTGCATAGTATTTTATGAAGTCCTTTCTTTATCCTGGCCATTGCAAGCTGGATATTTTTTACTTCATTATTCTCTTCTGTTGTTGTTTCCTTGGATGAACTAAATGAGCTCACCAATGCCACAAACAGATAAAGCATCTTTAAAAATAAAGTAAGATAAAATGATGCTAAATGTGTCTCATTTTGTTTTATTTAATGCAATAAAAACAATCCTCTAAAATATTTGATTCTAGCATTGAAATATGAATGTGTGAATTACAGTGCTATGCAGTTCGTATTACTATTATCAACATGTGTCAGGTGTTGTGCCAGATTACTAATTTTGTGATGCAAGTGTGTGTGTGTGTGTGTGTGTGTGTGTGTGTTGATAGAGATCGAACACCCATTAGGCAGGCACTTTACAATTCAAACACATTTATAGACTCACCATGACTAATTTTAAACTCACAACATGCTTACAGTATAATATGCTTATCTTTCAAATGCAAAAAGGGAAGGCTTACAGATATCTATGATTACCATAGAGCCAGACTCCTTTTCTCAAAGTGAGAACATGAACTTCTAACTGTAAGACATCTGGCTTTATACATTCCAAGCAAGCAGACTTCTAACTCAGCCATATCATTAGCCTCGAAATGGTTTCCACTTCAAACCTATCCTAGGAAGACAATGATTCTTGAGGAAGGAATGCAGGGATCTGTCCATGGTTCTGTAGCCCACATGGGAATGAGCATGCAAGCACTAGGTAGATTAATTTACTCTCTCTTGTAATACATTAGGACAGATAAGAAGTTTATAGAATAGTCATTCTAAACAAGTTATTTTAAAGTAAACGTTTCAAGTTTTGGCCTTATTATCTTTGAGATATATGATCAAGGTCTGTTCAGTTCGTAGGAAATCAGACTTTAGTTTTCTCTGGTAACTGTTGTGCATGGATAATATTTTTCAAGCATTGAATTAAAAAATTTACATTTGTCGCTCTATGAAACTCAAAGAGATAATTATTTCCTTTACATATTTGAGCTTTTGATATTTTTTTCATAATATTTTATTTTGTATTTATTTATTTATTTTAGAGACAGTGAGAGCTAGAGGGAGAGAGATAGAGAGAGAGAGAATTGGCACACCAGGGCCTCAGGCACTGCAATTGAACTGCAGACACCTGTTCCACCCAGTAGGCATGTGTGACCTTGTGCTTGCTCCATCTTTGTGTGTGTGGCTTACGTGGGATCTGGAGAGTCTAACATGGGTCCCTAGGCTTTGCAGGCAAGCACCTTAATGGCTAAGCCATCTATCCAGCCATGTATACTATTTTAAACATAAAATTCCTAATTGTATGCATTTTGATTAAATATACATTGCATTTAAATTTAAATAACACTTTACTACCTATACCAATGATTTATTCATGTATAAATGATTTATTTTTCAAAATATATTTACCAACTGCCTATATTTATATGTTTAGTTTTTCTCTTTGGGATAAGTAACAGGGGTACAGTGTAAGCTAAGAACAGGAGGTCATGTCAGAGTTTCTTTTCTTATTCACTGTATGTACAGACTGTCAAAAATTGACAATGCCAGCTGACTATATTGGGGAAACTTCTCAAATTAGCAATAATCATGCCTCAGATAAACCTCATTAGCTATGATACTGCCACTGCACAAAGCTTGAGTTTCTTAACTATTATTGTCATGTGAGAGCAAACATACTATTTCTTAATTAAATAAGGAGTACACTTATAGGGAAGAGTAGGTAATACACAATAAATTTGTTGAAAATTAATGCACAAATTAAAATAATATATTTTGTTCTGTAATGTATAATGTAAGATTTCTCATATATAATTCACATAAATACAACCATATGTCCACTGGAGTTCACTTAGAGTGCTAAAAAGCAGAAAATTAATTTAATCTAAACGTTCATAATGCTGGATAACAGTTGTACAAGGAAGGAATTTGTAACACTCCAGTCAACCGCTTTGTTCAGAAGTTTTAAAATTTTAAATATCCTTATCTTTTATGGAAGTAAAAAGAAGAAAAATAACATTAGTGGCATATAAATTATCAACATTATAGAGGGTGGCTTACTTCCAATTTTAACATTAATTTAACTCAAAGGAGGAAACTTAGGGAGTTTACGGTATATACTTAAAGAAAGTGTTTTTGTTGTATTTGTGGTGTTATAGACAGGTTTAAATGAATTATTGATTGTTTGTGCTTGAAAGAAAAAAATATATATACATGTATTTCCTGAAGTTTACTGCCACTCTCTTTTAAAAATCCACATATAGCCAGGCATAGTGGCACATACCTTTAATTCCACAATTTGTGAGGCCAAGGTAGGAAGGTTGCTATGAGTTCAAGGCCAGCCTAGACTACATAGTGAATTCCAGCTCATCCTGGGCTAGAGGGAGACCCTACCTTGACCAAAAATAAAACAGCCAAAAATATCCACACTCATTATTAAGGAGAAATGAGCACTCACACCCACATCAAATAGTATAAAAAAGAAAAAAACATAATTCAAAATATAGATATTTTCTAAATATGAATAAAGTCACAAATATACATTAAGACTATGATGTTGAGCCAACAGTTGTAGTGCACACCTTTAATCCCAGCACTTGTGTGGCTGAGGTAGGAGGATCACTGTGAGTTTAAGATCAACCTAGACTACAGAGTTCCAGGTCATCCTGGGCTAGAGTGAAAACCTGAATCCAAAATAAACAAATAAATATCTTGTGAAATTGAGCTATTAGTTAGGAAAACCCATAAGGCCTTCAAACCAATGAAGGCTATTGCCAAAGCATTTGTTTACATGCCAGAGCTAAATGGTAAGATACTATTGCAAAGGTAGCACAGGCCAAGTGCAGAGGACATTGAGAGAGCATCTGCAACCTGGAAGCAAGACACCTCCCTGCTGGCTTGCCATAATAGTGCTGGAAAGTGCTATGCAAGCTGCTGGGAGGTAATAGGAACTAGCAGTGTGAACACTGCAATCTGCCAAATCAACCAGCCAGACAAGATGTACATACCTGTGAAATAGTGGTACACAGGCTACGCAGATATTGACGTCTCTTTGATTAGATATGAGGCCCACTCAGTAGGAGAGAACTCATACCTGATACTGAGAACCAAGTTATAATCCCATGAATAGAAGACCATAGACTCCAGACAGAAGCTCCCACTGGCCTTTAGCCATATACTTCAGAAAGTTTCTTAAATAACTATGTTTACCCCCTTTACTGAATGCTGGTCTCACACTTGGTTGGAGAATCTGCCTTTTTTTAAACAGATAGCAGTGAAAAACAGGGAGAACCAAGATCCATAAATAGGACAAGAAAATGTAGGCACTGTCTAGCATGAGATTAGTTATCTCTATCATATCTCCTATGGCCCAAGAGACAATCCTGGGGTAGTGATGATTAAGTTATTAGTGCTACTCTCACTGGTAGCTTGAGAACTAGCTCCAAGAAGATGACAATAGACATTGAGAATACTCAAAATTCCTCAAAGTAGAAATTCCAAGGTCTCAGAGAACTTATCACTAAAGTAGTCTAATCTTACACCTGCCAAGACTCAGGGAACATTGTAGAAGAGGGGTCAAAAAGATTATAATAACCACAAGGTTGGAAGGAGCAACCTGTGGCATTATCCTCCCACAGAGACTGATTGATACATCATGACTCCACAGGGAACATCAATAACCCCAATGAGGAGGGCCCTCAGTGTACTGGGGGCAAGGGAGAGAAGATGTAAGAGTATTACTTGATGGAAACATGACCAGCATCCTATAGGGTCATACAATAATATTCATAATTAATCAAAATAAAGAAGATGTTCAGTAGAGAGGGAGAAATGAAGGGTGGTGGGAAGGGATTATGATCATGGTATATTGCTCATTTTTATAAAAGTTGTCAATTCTTACTTCTTCAAAAAACATTATGAATCTGTTTAAACACATTAACAATGCAGAGATTAAGTGACCATTCAAGATCTATTAGGTTTACTTTTATATAATAAAAGCAAAAAATAATTTTGCATGTTTGACTTTTCACTTTATATACTCTTATAAAAATATTCTCAACTCATATTTTGATTGATGTAATCAGCCTTACACATGATGTGTGGATTCCAAAAAGTTCTCACACTTGTGAAGCAAGTGCGTTATTCAGTAAGCCATCTCCCAGCCCTACAATCTAAGCTTCTAGAAAGTCCATTTTTGAATCAAAAAAACAATGGTCTGGAGTTAGCCCACACTTATGGGTAAGCTAAATGTCTCTGCATATCATGACTCAACATGTGGCTCTGACATTCTTTCCGCCCCCTCTTCCGCAAAATTTCCCTGAGCCATGTTGGGTTCATTTTTGGTTGTGGGCTAACTCCACAATGCATGACCCGTATACCTCAACAAGGAGGGGCCAAGGGGAGGGGGTAGGTCACAGATGAACCTAATAATGGTACCAAACTGACTGTATTTGCTGAATACAAAACTAACTAATAAAGAATAAAATAAAATAAAATAAAATGGTCTGGCTCAAAAATTTAAAAAACTAAACAGATTAGGGACAGATTAGAAGAAATGTTTTCTAATACTCCTATTTTAAAAACCAAGACTGTGAAAGACTCTAAATCAAAAATTTGTGAATGGTAGCTGAAATGCTGTCAGCTCTAAGACCAGTGCAACATAAATGCAGTTGTTATGCATAAACAACTCAAAATTAAAGTTTCTAATGGAAATGTCGACCAGTCATAACTACTAGACATCACTGCCGCTGGACTCCACTCACTTCAACCAGCACACCAGACGTGCACATCTGACAGCCAGAATGTTTAGAAAAGTAAAGCTATCGACACTATAAATAAGGAATATATAAATAAGCTAGCAATGCCAGAGGCACTGAGACCATTAGAAAAAAAGTCAGATGTGATGTAAATACATCTCATCTGCTAGTTTCCTTTGTTAAACCACTCTCCACCGATTTCTGAAGCTATGGTTTTGTAGCTCTTCTAAGAAGGAACCATTTTCTACACTGTCGTGTGCAGTCATTTCACTGCACGTTCTTGACAACAATGCAATGTTCACTGTCTCTTGCCAAGCTTGGCACCTCATCAGCACTTCTCCGGGAAGTTAGCTTGTCATGTTTTCAGCAGCCTTCAGGGCTTCAGTAGCCTTGCAAAGCTCCTTAATGACTGATGATAGAGCTTCTGGGTTAATTCTGTGTTCACAATACCGTACAAATATGGACAGGTTTTCCATACCTAAACCAGTATTCAAAGTCCTTGAAATCTCAAGTAGAAAGTCCATGGTCTCCCTCACCGCCCAGGTTTGCCGGGCCGCCGCTAGCCATGAAGAAGGTTGAAGATGAGGGAGAACGGCCTGACCTGGAACTAGGAGCGCCGGCCGCTCTCCCCCTAATTTTCTATTCATTTTATTTGCATGTTTCTGTCCCTTTTGGGTGTATATAACCATAAGCACACAACAAATTCAATTTAGCGACTACCTAAATCATAAATACACCTGGAAGGAATTGTGTTTGTAAGAAATAAAATTATGTAAATTAACAAAAATATCCATACAAATATGTCTCATGGCATTGTCCATTTCTTCATTGGGCTAACAGTAAAATAGGAAAAATGAACAGTTCCATCAACAAATAAGCCCAATGCCAATGTAACAAATGTATAACAGTATCATTTCCAAAATAAAATAGAAGCAACGAGAAAGGGCAAACATAAAAATTAGTGTGGCCTGTCTTTTCTTTATATCATTGTTTCTTGTGTTTTGGGAAGCGGGATTTATCTTGAAAAAACCATTGAATTTTTATTTTTGGTAAGAAATGTTTTTTTATAAACTAGTTTTTTTTCTTATAAGTAGTCAAGGCTCATTATTTAATTCATGTAATATCAGTTCCATTATTAGAAAATTTTAAAGGAAAGCTTTCTCTCTCAGATAATACAATTATATAGTTCACTGTTTTACGATCTTTGTCACTGTATTTAGTCAACTAAGAATTTGAAAAAAAATTAATGTTCTTGACATGTCCATGTTTCAATAATTCCACATCTCTGAGAGTGCATCAGGACATCAGCATGTTACAGATAATCCTCAGATAATGCAAGTATTTAGGTAGCTTTGGCAACTAATGTCATATTTAAGTGCTTCTTCAATTTAATGTGCATACAAATCCTCTGGAGATATTGTTACTAGATATGCAATGCTTCCATATGTTTTTCAAGGTAGGGACTCACTTTAGCCCAGGCTGACCTAGAATTCACTACATAGTTTCTGGCCTTGAACTTCTGGAAATTCTTCTATATCTGCCTCCTGAGTGCTTGGATTAAAGGAATGTTCCATTATGCCAGGCTTCTTAATATTATCAATATGCTTAAAATATATTGTTTCATATAAAACTGTCAATGACATAATATAAAGTTATTTGTAGTAAAACTTCAAATCTAGTGTATATTTTACATTTACTGCATATCTCAAATTGGCACAGCCATAATTCAATTGATATCAGCCACTAAAGTAAAGTGCCCACCACACTGGACAACCAACCACAATTATAGAACACTGCCCACCAATCCACTATCTACAAATGCCACAAAGTTCTACAAATGCTCCACTAAACAAAGGGTTCTTTTTTTTCAGGAAAAATATGAACACATGGATTACTCACCAATAAATTCCCAATACAAATGAACATCACGTAAAAAGATATACACCAGGATTGGCCTGCCACTTCCATGCAGTCCCATAAGGTCTCTATCCACTCTCCACAGAGAATTCGAAACATGTTCAGATAGGAGTGGAAAAAGTCACTCATGTGCCAGCGTGGGAGTTGACAGTCTTTGTCAATGCGGCAGGCACAAGCTCTGTAACTCTCACCAAACAGTTTCATGCCAAACACAGCAGAAAAGTAGACAAACATGAATAACAGCAGGATCAAGTCCTTCAGGGCGACAAGTGAGTCAGCTAGAGTCCGCACCAGAGTCTCAAATGCTGGCCAATATTTCCCTATCTTGAAAATTCGCATCTTAATAAGATACAAAAATTCAAAACAGATAACAAGAAGGTCAGTATTTTACAATATATACTTTTATCAGAATTAAACATATATGCATATATGGTTTTTAAGAAACTATTTTTGAACAGTTAACAATCCACTGCATACTTATTTTATATATTCTGAGGGCACCTTACAAATGCTAGACATTTATACACTAAACATATACATATTGTTTGACCTACTTGTTAATTCCTACTCAATACTGTACTCTTATCATTACTATAGTTCTGTATTTTAGTATCTGGTAGGAAAAATATCCATTTTTGCTTTGTTTTTTTGTACAAATATTATGGGGAACTTTCCACATTTTTTAATACAAAGAACACATTGGCAAACATTTTCAGGTTAGGATCTTAGAAATTTAATCCATTTCAAAATGACTTATCAGTATTCCAAGTTTAGTCTAATTATGCCCCTTGTGGGCAAATATGATAAAGAATGATATAGACATGTAGAAATGTCATAAAATAAACAATTATTTTGTATGTTGACTAAAACATGAAAAATATCCCTTCTTTACATGAAATATTTTATTTGTATTTATTTATGCAGCATGAAATTTCTTTAATATTTTTGTCCATTATATCTCAGTGTCACTCTCTTCTTATAGTCATATAAATCCTACTCTAGCATCTTATAAAACACATTCTATATTTCCCAGTTGTTCTTAACCCACAAATTTGATGTTGGAATCCTTTATATACTCATTAGAAAAGATGATGGTTGAGGATTTAAGCCAGGATTCTAAAGAGGTTGCCTTCCAGAACAAAATTGTTTAGGTCAGGTCAAAATTACTTACTAGTTCTTGATTCTTTCTGCAGTCCATTACCACAATATCAAAACACATCACCTATCAAATACTTGACTTTTCCATTACTACAATTGCAATATATTATGTCTTTGCTGAATTTTCCACTGTTACCACTTCCATAACCTTTTCATAGTAACATTCTACTGATTGCATTGATCTTTTAAGATATATTTTTTCTACCCTATATTTAGTTCTGATTTGAGTTACTCCATCAAATATCTGCATTCAACTTCTGTGTCCTTTCTTTATCTTGCTTTTAAAGCATTCAGTCTCATGGGCTCAGTGTTTGTTCTTATAACTATATATCAACTTTCCTGCACAATTAATCTTATTTATATCAATGCTTTACTCAAATAGCTGTGCTGAAAATTGTCTATACTTTCACTAAGCTCTTTATGAATTAATCCACCAGTATTCAGGAATGTTCTAGTGAATATACCTTATGTTCTAATTGTCTCATTTTATGGCTAGAAAAGATTGATAATTAAAAATTAGTCGTGGAGTTTTACCTACCATCCTGAATAACCGAAAAAGAGCCATTCCTTGAAGATTTGCCAGAAAAATTTCTGCTAATCCAAGGAACACAATTATGCTATCAAAAATGTTCCAGTTTATTTGAAAATACTCATATGGATGCATGGCAATTATTTTCAAAATCATTTCTGCTGTAAAAATTCCAATGAAAACCTGGAAATAAACAAAACACATGGGTGAGGATGATTCCACTGGTCATATTAAACTTCTGTCAGAGACAGGTATATATACTGTGAACTTTTCATGCTCACATTCTTTATTGTTCTACATCTAGTATCAGGTTAGTCATGGAGTCTATATAATAATAGTCATACACTTTACTTTCTACTGACAGTCTTTGTGTATGGAATGTGGCTATTTAATAAGAGCCATTCACAAAAAAGAAAAGAAAAGAAAATTTCAATGGAAAGCAATGCATTTAAAATAGCTACCTTTGAAATATGGACTACACAGTTAATTTAAAATTTAATTAACTTTTCAACCCAGAAAAAAAATTAAATGAATGTATGGGCCAGAAAATTTCTAGAATAAATCCATGAAAATATTCATTCTAAAACAGTCCTGACAGAAATAACTATGTATGGTTTCAGGATCTAGCAAATGCATAATTTGAAATGGATAGCAGTTTGGTTGTTTGTATCACTTCCTTGCAACTAAACAACAAAATAAACTAAGAAGTTTAAGCAATATACATTTGTCATACATTTGTTTGAATGTCTACTTGTTCTTAAAGTCATAAAAAGTCTGTTTTGTCTTTTGCGTTGTTATGTGAAAGAGAGAGGCAAAACTCAAAAAGACATTGTCAAAGTGATTAGCTCCAATCTAAAGTCAAGACAAATGGCTAGAAGAAACTGGGCCAGGTTCTGATATAGTCAGGATTAAGATTTCAGAATTAACTTGTGATACTGCTACTCCACTTCCGTCCTACTCCAATATATCATGTAGTTCTACCAAAAGAGTGTGTAGTTGGGGAGGATGAAGCAATAAATAATTTCAATTTAATTTCGCTGTCAAACAAAAGCCCCAAATATAAATGATAGAATTTTTAACTCCAGCTGTATAACTGCCAATGAAACAATGTTTACATGACAGATATTCAGGGGTTGGGTAAACATGACATGAGCTCATTATCATATAACAATACAACTCATGTATATTGCAACATAGTGAAGTTACCAAATAATTGGGATAAAAATGGATAAATAAGCTATAAATGAAAGTAATGTTTAATGAGAGTCTTACCAGATTTCCGATGCTGAGGAGACACATAGTCTCTTGACTCATAGGAAAATGTTCCAAAGCCAAGAAGCATATATTTAACAGTATGCATGTGACAAGGAAAAGATCAGTAAAAGGGTTTGTTATAATTTTATGGACAAATTCCTTCAGTTTAATCCAACAAGGACAGCAATTCCAAATCAACAAGGTTTTAGCAAATTTATAACAGCACAATGGGCATTTCTTTCTGGATGTTTTAAGCTCTATAATACAAACATTTTAAAAAGTTAAGCATTAGAAAATTATTTCAATTCACAGAATAGAAAATTTTAACTTTTTCATGCAAAGGGAGGACTGAAATAAAATTCTAATTTTAATAAACAAACAGAAATATTATATGCTAATAAAAAACATAATTAAGTGACCAATATTTTGTTTATGTTTGCCTAGTTAGACAAATGAAATGAAAAGGAGACAGATAAAAATAAAGGAGTCAGATCAAAATGTAAAAAAATCTCTCAAGGGACAAATATATATATATATATATATATATATATATATATATATATATATATATATATATGACAACATTATGACTTTTAATTTCTATTAATATGCCTTTCAATGTTATGTCTTTTGATAACGTTCATAATAAAGCACTGGCATATGTATAAACAACAACAGAGATGATTCTAGAAAGGATCTTGAGATATGAGGATTATATAGATAATGTTTGAATAACACTGGACTTAGGACAAAGACCTATATGTACTCAAAAACCCAGATGTAACTTTTGATTTCCTTCCAAATATAAGTAAAAATTTCTTGCTTGTTTTCAATAATTTGAGCTCTCAAAGTGCCCTTGTAATGTTTTTTCAAATTTGTCAGAAATTTCCTAAGAATTTGGCATGTAAATTAAAAAGTTAAGACTTTGTTATAGAAGAGTCAGTGCTATATTCAAATTTCTGTTTTCAATCACAATACTTTATTGATTTTAATGTTATAGAAGATTCCTTAGTACCTTATAACACAATTTTCCTATGTTTAAGACATTTTTTCTTCTGAAATTTTTATATGTTGTTAATCCTAGTATTCTCATCCTTTGTATTACTCCCAACTAAGATTCTGAAAAAACTGCATAATTTATTTATGAGTAAAGCTTTGCAAATCAGACTTCCATAGTGAGTATCTGGACAGTTTTTACCTTCCTCATGTTTGACAGTAGCCTCTTCCAATACATGCAATGATGCTTCCAGGGAAGTTGGTGACCTTTGCTTCATTTCTATTTGTGTGGTTTTTGTCTGCAAAGAAGATTAATAAGCTAAATACTGTCTAGTTATCACCCTCCTTTACAATGCCAAGACCATAACTATAAAAAGGGGTATAATCTTTATAACATGCTGATTGCTTACCTCCAGAGTTCTTTCTTCATCCTACCATGCTACTCTCTATATTATAGGTAACATTAAGCTGATTTAAAATTATTTTGAAAATGAATGTTAAAATCTGCATCCAGTCAAATTTCATACTATGAGCTAAATAATAAAATGAGTAAGAACCAGGGAATACTAGTGTTATTATTTATATTTGAGACATCATTCAATAAGTATCTTAGAATTATTATGACATGTCTCATGACAAGTGTTGCTTAAAATACAAATGATTTAGATAAAGGATGATGAAATACATCTTGAAGAATATTGGGTAATGGAAGGAACTTAGAATGGCTGCTATGATAGAATATGCATGAGACTAATTGAGTACAGCTGAGTGGCTTTGTAAAGGAATCATATCTTTATAATTTTATGTCCTTTAAGTAATGTGTTTTATCTCAGGCAAACCCAACAGACTGGCTTTTTTGACAGATAAAAAGAGAGAGAGATAGATATATATATATAGAGAGAGAGAGAGAGAGAAATGGGCATGTTAGGAACTTCAGCTCGCTATAACAAACTCCAGATGCTTGCACCCCTTTGTGCACATGTGCAATATTGCACACTTGCATCACTGTGCATCTGGCTACGTGGGACCTGGAGATTTGAATATAAGTGCGAAGGCTTTGCAGGCAAGTACCTTAACCTTTAAGTTATCTCTCTAGCCTGCAGACTATCCTTTTTTATGAGAGAGCATATGTGAGCACATACACGAGAGAGAAATAGAGGTAGAGAAAGAGAGAGAGAGAATTGGTGCAGCCAGGGCATCCAGCCACTGTAATTGAACTCCAGATGTGTGTGCCACCTTGTGTACATGTGTGACCATGTGCATGTGTCACTTTGTGCATCTGGCTTATGTGGGATCTGGGTAGTCAAACATGGGTCTTTAGGCTTCATAGGCAAGTACCTTACTTGCTAAGCCCTCTTTCCAGCTCTTAAGTAATATTTTTAATATTTTATTTATTTACTTGAGAGAGAGAGGGAGGCAGATGAGAGAGAGAAAGAGAAAGAGAGAGAGACCAAACAGGTGTGCCAAGGCCTCTCCCACTACAAATGAACTCCAGATGCATGTGACACTTTGTGCATCTAGCTTTACCTGGGTGCTGGGGAAGCAAACTCAGGTCCTTGAGTTTTGCAGGTCCTTAAGTTTGCTAACTACTAAGCCATCTCTCTAGCCCTTACATAATGTTTTTTTTAACAAATACTCTGCTTTGTTCATATTTTTAGCAGGATTAAAAAGTATTCTTGGGCTGGAGAGACGGCTTAGTGGTTAAGGCACTTGCCTGTGAAGCCAAAGGGCCCAGGTTCAATTCTCTAGGACCCATGTAAGCCAGATGCACAAGGGGCACATGTGTCTGGAGTTTATTTGCAGTGGCTACAAGCCTTGGTGTGCCCATTCTCTCTTTGTCTCTCTTCTCTCTCTCTCTCTGCTTGCAAATAAATAATTAAAAGAAGTATTCTTGTATAGGAAAGGCTTTAAAAAGATATTTCAAATCCATACAATTATAACAGTCACAAGAATCAAAGTTGCTCCTAATTATCATGTGTAAAATTGTATTCATATTTGACCTATAACAACATGACAAGGGTGGATGATACTATAGGATGGTCATTCTGAAATGTATTTCTCTTGAACATAGACAAAATGATATTTTCCTGTGGTTAACTTGTATATCTAGGTAAAATTTTCCTTTAATAATCTTCAAACCATCATGGGAGATCCTAGTGCCCAAGCACCTATATAAGAAGCAGTTGCATCTTCAAAAACCCAAACACTGCACATGGTTGGCAAATTTTGCTATAGTAATGTGAAGTGGAAAACTAAATATCAAAAGAATTATCATAATCATCTCAGTACTAGTCAGGTCTTTTCAAATTTCATAAACACTAGAACCAGACAAAATTAGGACCAACCACATTGCACAGTGAGTTTCACCAGGAAAATGAGGTTATGTGGGATTACATTCTCTGAATATTTTATTAAGTTGAAAAAATAAAGTAAGATATAGGATGAAATGTTAGTTATTTAATTAAAGTATGAATATTTAAGAAAATATTTTGGCTTAATAACTAACTTAAATGTGATTACAAATTTTATAGAAACAAAATCCAACACAAGTAAAATTTATTATTAAGATTGGATAAGAATTCGCTAGGTGTTTATCTTCACAAAGGTGATACATTTGGGTAAAGTGCAAAATATATCCAGTAATGTCTTTGTGTATATAAATTACTTATTAATCTGCTTTTTATAGTAATTATTTGCTTGAATCAAGCCAAAGAGCAATTCAGTAAAAATAATTATCTGGTTAGGAGTGTGAGGAGTTGGTAGGGTACCCAACATCTAGCCTCGATGATTAATTACATTATGTTCTTGTTTTATTTTTCATTTTCACTGTAATTACTGAATAGTTTAAATAAAATTTATATAACATAGTTTTCAGATAAGTTTTTTTAAGAATGTAGCACAATACAATTTCACAATAGCAAAATTAGCAATTTCATGATATTATTCAAAATAGAGTCAATTTTATCTCATTGATGACAAATATTTCATTTATACTTGATTTGTTCCAAACAAAATACAAATATTGTTTATACATTGTATTTGTTTGGTAGGCATATTAATTGTTTTATAATTTTAATTATTTTTCTCTAACTAATTTGTTAAAAATACAAAATTTATTTATGCTATAGAATTTTCTACATACTTGATCTAGCAAATTAATTTCTTTGACAGAAATTTAATATATGCATCTCTTTCATATAGTCTCTGTGTAAAAGGCAGTTGGATCAATAATCTGTTAGACTTAGCTTGGATTTTGGCAAGAAGATAACGTACATACAGAGCCACACGTTGGGCCAGGATACGCAGAGACATATCTCCTACCCATAACTGTGGGCTAACTCCACAATGCATGACCCATATACCTCAACAAGGAGGGGCCAGGGGGAGGGGGTAGGACATGGATGAGCCTAACAATGGTATCAACTTGACTGTATTCACTGAGTACAAAACTAATTAATAAAAACAATTTTAAAAATAATGTACAAAGTACTATTGTTCCTAGTTATAACACCAGAACACATGATTTCCTGTTGTCCTAGAGTTACAGTTCTGTATTTATAATAGTTTCATAGCTTATCTCCCTATTAGACAAAGAACTTCATAAAATAGATTTTGTATTTACTTTTATTAAATTTATCTGTAGTGTTTAGGTAATTATCAATCATGTTTTATTTAATTCATAAATGTTACAAAGATATTAGCCTGATGATCAACTATACTATTAAAATCATTTGCACTACTAGGCTTAAGCATTCAATTCTCTTCCTGGACTTTCACTAATAGATCATAATACATAGAAGAGTTTTTCCTGACGAATGTGTCATTGCTGGAATATTGTTCTAGAACTGGGCCAGAAGAAAAAGGAGAATTTCTAATGATAAGTTCTCTTCCTCAGTGGTGAGAAATTAGAGTCCAGTGTGCATAAATAAAACAAAACAGAAACACCTAGACAAGAATTAAACTTGAAAATTAATAAGGACATATCATATGCCTGACACATAATTGCAACTCACCTTATGTGCTGCTATAATTATTATCATTTAAATTATGCAAACTTGTCAAAGACATGAAAATTTTATACTGATGAACTTTTCTCCATTGAAGTTATTGTGTACTTTTGTGTTTTCATGTTTTTGTTCCCTATAAATAACCATTTAATGGGTATAATCTTTACTAGATGTGAATCACATTTGATATGGAACTTAGTACTGCACAGTATTTTGCATGCAGGTGTGTTTCATTTGAACATGTCAGCCAACTATAAGACAAAGAATTTACATTACATATATTTTACTTACAGGCAACAGTTTAATAAGGCTAATAGTGTTGACAAATATACTTGGTTAGAGTAGACTGAAATCCATATTTATCTCACTGCACCATTGCTGTTAGCCAACATGACCCTCAGCTTTCCTACAATGTGAGAATTAGGTGCATGTATGCCATCTTTAACCAGATCCATCACAAAAAAATCCTCAGCAGCCTCCATTTTGAATTTTCTCTCCCAGTGTTTACTTATGTGAAATACAAAGAAAATTTTAAAAAAGGTACTGTAAAAGAGTTTTTATCCTCATTTCCCAGAATAAACTGCAAGACAAAATGTTCTAGGATTCTTTCAAGAAAATAAAAAGTCCTTACAATTGAAAACTTTTAATTAAAACCAAGAAGGCTTTTAAAGATCTAAATTAGCAAAATGAGATAAAATATTGGGAAGTATCCAATTTCTTCATAATCAGAGCTAATAGAACATTTTATTTTGGGATAAAAGAGGTATTGTTATGGTGTTAGGGACATTCATATGTAGTGACTAGCCCTTGAGATTCCAAATGCCACTTCAAAACAAATTACACATTCAACATGCCATTCAGGCTCTAATCATTAAATCTGAAGGGCTTATTTGTGGTGACAGAGTTTTTGTAGTTTCATTTTTTGTGACTCACTCATCAGTGATAATAACCTCTTTTTGTACATGTTTACTTCATACAGTCCATAATTGCTCCTTGCTCAATAGTACACATGTTATGGACACAGGATCTACCAAGGCATTGAGTACACTCCTCCATCTTGTTACTCAAGCCCCACTATGGTATAATGATTACTTTCAGAGTTTCTTTTCTGATGATGACTTTATGAAATGTCTGTGTGTATGTCTGAGTTAGCCTTTTCCTGCTTTTTAACTCAGAAGAGACACTTGGTATTAATGAATCTCTTAGCCAGCTTTCCTACAATTTCTGTTTAGCATGAGACTGTCTGCCAGCCCTCGACTTTTCCACACCTGTTTTATCTTCTTTATATGGAAGGTGTACCAGCTGGGTATCCTCTCTAACTTTAGCACTCTGTCTCAATTTAGTTCCTTTATCATCATCTAGAAAAAACAGTTCAAGAAGTGTGATAGCTTGGAAGATAAGAAAGTTACTTCTGGTCATATTTCTCTACGCTGCTATCATTTATAGCACATTTATGGCATACTTCATGGTTTTCTACAATACAGTTAGCATTACACCTTCAGATTTGTGATCTGAAATATTTATATGACATTAGCAATCTGAAAAAGAGAATTTATATGTAACTCTGGGAAATTTAAAATTACAGTAACACATTACCAGTTTTTATTAGTCATAAATTTAATCATCCTATGGATAAAATAATTACATACACCATGATATACCATATATTTTCCTCTTGAATAGATGAAAAAACTCATTTTTATTATTTTTACAACTTTAGAACTGTACCTTTGTCTATTATCTTAGTTTATTATAACTGTAGGACAGCACATCATGTTAGAGTTGAACATATTTTACAAAGTTAATTCTGTTGTTCTTCCTGAAGCAAGATTGAGTTAATAAATTGCACCTGCACTAGAACAAACCAAGTTCTAAAAATGCAATATATTCACAGTTCATTAACAATACAAATTTGAATAAAAACTATATATATTTAATATTTAGGCCTATTGGTCACTTATCACAATAGATATAAAAAGGTGAAGATCGTGTCTCCCACACAGGCATAAATATTTATTAGAAAGGAAAGCACTTTAATCTCTTAAAAAGTTATTTCTAACACCGTGAATCAAAAATGCATAAAAGTCTTATACCTCAGATGCTTCATTTCCTGCCTCATGTTCTTTTACAGTCTGTTGAAACTGGGATCCACTCTTCCTGGGTTTTTCTGTAGCTCTCTGCCTTTCTTCTTCATAGAACATAGCAATTATGCCCAAGAATAAACTTGCCATGTAAAAGGCAAACCAGAAACTTACAGCAACAAAAAATACCATGTAGACTTTTCCAGAAGCATAAAGGATCTACAGAGAGTTGGGACACAGAAGAAAGATGGAAATATTATTTATTTATTCTATGCATTCTCCCATTTTAAGATGAAAATTAATTTTTCTGTTGAAAATAATTTCATTATTAATGGAACTTACTGTCAAGACAGTTTAGTAGGAAATCCCAAAAGTCAATCAATACAATTTTTATTAACTTAGAACATTAGACTTAAAAATATTTTAATAACCTCTATTAATCCATTGAGACAGCTATTTAGGATTTCATAATTTTTACCACTGAATTAGCTGTTATTTTCAGTGATACATTCAGCTACCAGGAATGGTCATATAGGGTACATTGCAGACCATGCACATAAACACCTTGTGTTTGTTCTCTCATTGTATAATATTTCACGTTGTTTAAATGGGCAGAGGAAATAACTATCTTGAGCTTAGACCTAGAAGGGGATTGTTTTCTCCATTCTATGATCATAGTGCAGCCTTGTTTTCCTGAGACAGGTTGTCACTATGTAGCTGAAGCTGTTAGTTTCAAATATGTCCACCTCCAACCCTCTCAGTCTTTCAAATGATGGGAATAATGATTTGCACCACCATGACCAGCCTGAAAGTATATAATCTTGCTATCATGGGAAAAAAATCTCCTTCAGTCTGAGCTGGTGCCTTATTTTTACAGGTTTGGATGAAGATGAAATGAAATAGTGCATATGAAGATCTTATCACAAAGCAGATACACAGTAAATGATAACTATGTTGTTAAGCAGCTCCACTAGGGTTGGCATATTTTACTCATATCTGTACCCATTATATATCAAGAAATACTTGGGCCAAACAACTACTAATGAAATATTTGAATATAATCTTCTCTAAAACATGAGCTACACAGCTCAGAAATAGCTGAAAAATTTCTTCAGCTATGATAACTTTAATTTAGGGAAATGCTTAGAGTAAAATCTTTAATGAAATCAAACCAAATCCTACACAATGAAAGACACAGAAATGAATGCCTTGGTAGACTCCAAGTCCAAATACTCTCAAACTTGATTCGACCTTCACTGTCAAAAGAAAGGCTTCACCTTTAAAATAATGTTAATAACTAGACCAATGTATAATGCGCTTTTGAGTCCATAAGAAAAGTAAGACTTTCATTAGTATACAAATTGATGTATCCTAAAGTATTGGGTTTAATTGTGTTTACTAAATTAAAATAGGCATAAAATGTACTAGGTTATTTATCTGCTGCGAATGAGAAAATTATCTGAACATATATTTAAAATATCACATCTGAGGATATTAGAGAACACTATGGGATTTAAGGGCAGAGTGTACTGTACTCTGAAAGGAGCTGAAGAGAAAGTTCAAGAGGTTAACTAAGACCTGAAACAAGAAGGAAAACTTGAATTTTGGCATAGGTCAAAAGACAGAGCCGGGCGTGGTGGCACACGCCTTTAATCCCAGCACTCGGGAGGCAGAGGTAGGAGGATTGCCATGAGTTCGAGGCCACCCTGAGACTACATAGTGAATTCCAGGTCAGCCTGGGCTAGAGTGAAACCCTACCTCGAAAAACCAAAAAAAAAAAAAAAAAAAAAAAAAAGACAGAAATAAGAAACTATGAGGAACTTTCAATTAGGAAATAATCTTTTCACATTGGGTCATCTAGAAAATGAATCTGGAGAAGTATACAGAGCCTACATCTTAACAGGCATTGTTTCATACATATAGAATTTCAGCTAAATTCCACCACAGAAAAGTAAAAAGAATTTTCAGGAAGATAAGTTAGCAAAATAGTATTACAAATAAACAGTTCTTCATGCTATGGATGAAACACTGATACATGTCACAAATATTAGCAAATAACCATGTAAATAATAATATGACAAAGTTAGAAAAGCAATTTGCATAAATAAAAATGCATCTCTTTTAGTAATTTTATCTCTTATCAAAAACATAATTGTGGAGGCTGGAGAAATGGCTTAGCTATTAAGGTGCTTGCCTGCAGAGCAAAAGGACCCAGGTTTAATTCCCCAGTATCCACATAAAGCCAGATGCACAAGGTGGCACATGAATCTGGAGATCATTTGCAGTGGCTAGAGGCTCTGACACACCCATCCTCTATCTCTCTCTCCCTTTCTCCTCTCTCTCTCTCTCTCCCTCTCAAATTATTAAATGAATAAAGTATTTAAAAACCACAACTGAGGGCTGGAGAGATTGCATAGTGGTTAAGGTGCTTGCGTGCAAAGCCTAAGAACCCAGGTTCTATTCCCCAATATCTACCTAAGCCAGAAGCAAAAGGTGACATATGCATCTGGACTTCATTTGCAGTAGTTGGAAGCCCTGGCATGCTTGCTCACTCTCTCTCTCAAATAAATAAAATATTTTTTAAAACACAACTGCACTACTTGTTTTACTTAGAGATTTTTAAACATTGTGCATAAAATATACTACATTATTCTATCATTTTAATGATATGCATATACACACACAAACATACTACAATTTATCTAATTACAATCAAAATAAGCATAATATGTGTGTGTGTGTGTGTGTATGTTTTAAAAAATAATATACTCTCATGCACAATATTTGATTGTGATTGGATGGCGGCTCTGCTGCAAAACTAGTATTTCACCTGTAATAATTTATCAATTGAAAGGAAGGAAAGAAGGAGAAAAGAAAAGGAAGGAAAGGAGAAAGAAAAGGAGGGAGGGAGATGGAGAGAGGGAGGGAAGGAGGGAGGAAGGGAGGGAAAGAAAGAATATTCTCTGAACTATAGAATCTTTCAGAATATAGGGTGTGATTTCTATCTAATGACCTTTAATATTGACTATCCTACTTTGATAATAATTCATGTTTTATGGCAATGAAGCTTCATATTGAAGAAAAACCCAAATCTTCATAGTTATGATCATTATATCATTTTTAGAAACAGAGGTACACATAATTGGCTATTAAAAGAAATTCTCAGAAATTGAAATTCACTTTTTGAAATTCACTTTTGATAACAGTGAAATCTTTATAACTGGGGCATTATTTAATATAAAAATCAGAATAAAAAGAACTAGAACTTTATTTGTATTTAAGAAATTACTACTTCACAAATGGTAATCATTCTTTCAGAACATTTTGACTAAGCAGTTATTACCCAGAAATGCTCTTTACACATAACAAATGAGTTACAAGCTTCAAGCAAGGCAGTAAGTTCTTGCCTCACTCAGGTCTAAATACACAAATTCCTGATTAAATGAATTAACCTGTAAACTTCATTTCTTAAGAGAAAAAGAGACAAAGAATAATATACATTTATAGATCCATATCATCTGTGTCATCTATCATATATCTATCGATCATCTATCTATATCATTAATCTATCTTTAATCTTCCCTTGAAAAAGTACATCTCTCCTATGTATTATGTATGTATGTTATAAATTTGGTAAAGTTACCCAATTCAAGTAAATTTAAGAATCTCATATTAAAAAGCAGGTATACAGACAGTCTTTTCAACTAAGTATGGAGTTATATCGATCTCAATATATTCATTCTTTACTAAACATGTTGCCATTTCAAAATGCCTGCCAAACATCGCAAGCTTACCAACACAGCATACCCTAGCCAAGAGAGAAGGTAGGTTTTTCTCCTTAGGAATGTGTATCTGGTCAGCACTGAGGTTGTTTCTGCCTAGAATAAACAAGTATTATACTATGAAGGGAAATATCATAATTCAAAACTGGAGTGTGATTTCTATTGAAACTGTATCACTTTGGCAATATTGAATAACTGAAAATTCATAAGTAAAACCATTGTATTGACTCTAAATAAGAGATCACATAATCACACAGAAAAACACACCTGCAGTGCACGTTTGGGCATTTAGTAATTGTGATTTTTTTTTTTTTTTTTTTTGCTTATGTTCTTGAATTCTTCTCCCCAGAAAGTTAGTGTGGTGGTTTGAATAGAATAGATGGTCCCCAATATATTCAGTTGTTTATTTGTTTGTAGTTTACATCTTTAGCCACCTGGCTGGAGGCAGCGCCATTGTGTAGATCTTAAGGTGTGGTGGTGGGTTTGAGATTTTAATCTAAAGATATGCAAATTGTGCCTAGCTGGAGTTCCTGAAGTGTGCTGTGGCTTTTGACATTTAGGCTTGTACTTCTTCTCTCTCTCTGCTTGGGCCTGTGAAGGCAGGCCAGTTTCTTCTGCCATTATGGAACTTCCCCTGGATCTGTAAGCTTCAAAAAATATCCCTTCCTCCATAACTGTGCCTGGTCTGGAAGTTCATCTCAGCGAACCTGAAGCTGTCTGCTACAGTTAGCAAGTTTATTATACTTGGTTTGTTTCTTGGAAGGGAGGGCAAGATAGTATTTTAAAATTGTAGTGCAAATTCTCTGTATTCTTACCTGGTGATAAAGTGCTTCTGGGTAATCCTGGGTCATTAATCGAAATAGGGCAAGTAAGGCCCAGCCAAAATTGTCAAAATTTGTGAAGCCATGGTCTGGATTTGTGCCATCTTTTACACAGATATATCCTTCAGGACACTGGCTGAAGGAGACAGAAAAGGGAAGGACTTAGCAATGATAATTAAACACAGTCTCGGTCGAATTGAAGATGCTGTGGGTTGATTATACACAAATGCCTGATTAAATGAATTAACCTGTAAACTTCATGTCTTAAGAGAAAAAAGAGAAAAGAATATACATCTATATATCCATATCATCTGTGTCATCTATCAAATAACTCTATCTATCTATCTATCTATCTATCTATCTATCTATCTATCTATCCATCTAATCAATCTATCTCTAATCTTCCCTTGAACAGGTACATCTCTTCTATGTATGAGGTAATTAATCTTTCCTCCAAAACTATAGCTAAAACACTAAGCATGACCTATGATCTAGAGTTCAAGTTACTACATGAACAGTGTTATAATGGACCCCCAAAAATGGTTTTTGCAAGGCTTTTTGTCACGTATGTAATGTGATGTGTTATGTGAGCTATGCATATGAATTGTCTATGTGTGCTCTGTGCTTTTGCCTGCAGCAGGTAGTGCTTTCCTATGGTGGGCTTGGTCTCCACTTGTTCTCATTTTATCCAGAGTCTCTTACTAATCCTGGGGCTTCCTGTTTTTTTTTTTTTTTTTTGAGAGCCCTGGAGATACTCTGGTCTATGCTTCCCACAGAACTGAGGTTAAAGGTGTAGGTAGTTATTCCCAACTGTCTATGTAGGTCTTGGAGATTAACCTGAGTGATCTATGAGGTCTCCTCAGGCTTTCATGTTTGCACCTACTGCACTCTCTCTAGTCCCCACAAAGTGTTTTTGTAAGCATTGATTAATGCATTTGTTCAACAAAATGGTATATATTTAAAAGCAACAAAATGTATACCTCGTTGAATGGCTAAATAGAAGTATATCTCACATATATAGATACTTATAGTTTTGTGGTGAGAACACAAGATAGATATGTTATCTTGCCAATTTCAAGAATATAGTGTATTGTTATTAATTTTTATTTTACTCTTTAAAATTGAATCAGAAGGACTAAAGATATGTCTCATGGTAGAATACTTGTCTAACATGGGTAAGTCTCTAGGAGTGACCCTCAGAACAGCAAAAATAAAATATAAATAAATGAAATGTGAATAGCTGAATGACACAGTAGAACTATAACTGTCAAAAATAGCACTGATTTAAAAAATACAATATTTCAATAGCTGTTAATTTTCAAATGATTTCATTTCAGCTACCTCAGTTCCCATTACTTAAGTGTGAGCAAATGTGTTTTACATCAATAATTGAAAAGCAGTTCCTGCACTTAGGGAGAAAAGAATAAGTTACATGTTTATTTCCTTTCCTTCTAGGGAGTTCTGAAACTTTTATCTATGGAGGGACATGAGTCATGGGCTTATAGTAGTATTCCAACAGAACACATTTCCTTCTATCTATAGCTTCATAAAGTTCACTCCCACATTATTCCAGGATTGATCATGTCATATATCTTAGACATACAAGGAAACAAGGAGCAGTTTTTAAAAGACACTTGTGAATTGAGGCTTGCTTATCTCCTAAGCTACTGATTTTCAGCAAATTACTGCTTTTTATATTAATCTATTAAGTTTAGGAAATAGTTTCCTCTGCTGCAAACTATGATGTAACAGGTGAAACCTGGTATAACTTTTTCTTCTTGCCTTGAAGTATAACAATGTGTTCTGAATAATCACAGCCAGATATATTTAAAGTACATCAATGGTTATTATTGCAGTGGTATGAATTAGGTGTCCCTCATAAACTCATGTGTTTTGAATACCTGATCCCTAGCTGAAAGCAATTTGGAAATTGGATCCTTACTGGGGGAGGAATGTTGTTTTGTTCGGGGTGAATTTATGGGTGTTTATAATCTTCCCCTTGCCAGTGTTTGGCACACTCTCCTGATGCTGTTTTTCACCTGACATTGGCCAGGAGGTGATGTCCACCCTCTGCTCATGCCACATTTTCCCTTATGACCATGCAGCTTTCGCTGGAGTTTGTAAGCCAAAAGAAACTCTTGCCTACAACAAGCTGTTTTTGATAGGATGCTTTGTGCTAGTAATGTGCTGAGTAAGTAAAGATATACCTAAGTCAGCCCAATTTAAATAAGCTATACAAGTACAGTGAATCCTCCCAGGTGAATTTAATCAATGGTGCCAGAGCCCTGGAAAAAAATAAAAAACACCCGTTTCATTGATGTCGCATTCTCTCAATTAAACAAAGCAACAAATGGCAATCACTCAGTCCTTTACAGCTGATCAGAGCCTTATTTTCAGTTTTTAATTATTCTATTGGAAATTGCAAGGCAGCAATACTGATAGTTTTTTTTATCTCAATGTATAATGGATTTATTAATAGTTTCATTTATTTACTTATTTGCAAGCAGAGAAAGAGAGACAGAGAGATAGAATGGATATGCCAGGGCCTCCAGCCTCTGCAAACCAATTCTAGATGCATGTGCCACTTTGTGCATCTGGCTTTATGTGGGTACTGGGGATTCTAACACAGGTCATTAAGCATTGCAGGCAAGCTCCTTCACTACTAAGCCATCTCTCCAGCCCCTTATTAACTGTTTTTTAAGAGGACATGATTGCATCAATATAAACTAAAACTATATATGAAACAAGGCGTAGAATAAAGTAAATATATCATATTGCTGAAACATTTATCTTCTTTAAAAGCTTCCAACCAACTAACAGATTCTCCTCTCTTCTTGGTAATCCTCCTTAGTGCTGGGACTCATGGGAAACAAAAGCTCAGATCCTTGCTGAAGTTTCAGCTCTGCAATTTTTGTGCTTCTTGGCCTCAAAGCAATCCTTTTAGTGGTTTTCTATTCCTTTTCTGTAACACTGAGTTATATTATTCCAGACTGCACAGTTCTTTCTGCTATGATCCAAATTCAAACATTTGCATTCTAACTACCACAGAGAGTAGAACTTTTGGTTAAGGATTAGATCAGAGTGAGGCCTCATGTTGGTGATGATTGTCTTTATCGAAGAAGCCTGACAGACCCTCACCCAATTTGCTATATGAGGACACAGAAACAGAGCACCATCTATGAACCAAATGACCAAATATCACCAGACAACAAATTAGCTGGCTCCTGGACCCAAGCTTTCAAACCTGCCTGACTGCGAAGTAAATTTCTGTTGTTACTAAGCCTCATGGTCTAGCAGTTCTTGTTTTAAACCTCTAAAAAGACTAAGACAACATCTCAGCGTGGACCTGAATACAAATGAGATCATATAATCCACCAAAACTAGCAGTGAAAAGAATAATCGTTCAATTGGCACCACTCTAACTTGGTAGAAGAAAGTACACTACTTACCCAGCATCTGTTCTGTTGCCACAAAGGAGAGCATATCTTTCTCCATCCAAGTAGTAAAAATTTTCTCTTTCTGCAAAATAGGAAAAGAAATGATAGTTGGTAGTTGGTGGTGAGTCATGAAGTCTAATTAGATCTCCAGAGAACATGATCTCCATAGTTGAGAAAAAAGCAGCAAACTCTTAGCACGTTTATCTATCCACAACCTGTACACATGCCACAGGCTTTCCGGAATGAGGATTCCTCAGTACTGTGGGACTGAAACATTCAGCAAGGCACATAAATACATTTCAAAATAGAAATCCAGGAAGATGAATGAAACAGCTAGACATGACAGCTTCTTTGCAGGAAAAAAAAAAAAAAACACCTTCCAATACTACTTTGATTTCCAAGGGTTATTCCTAATAATTTGCATGGACAAGAGATCAGAGTTCTTGTCTTTGGTTTAAATTATGGTTGTCTTGCTAGTTGACGATTCCTTTATACTGAGCAGCCAATGACAACTATTTGTTGATTTTAGCTACAACCACTGTTAAAAAATAAAAATCATGGCACACAATCTACCAGACGTCTGATACCAATAAATGTAAGTAGGATGTAAATTAGGTATTTAAAGATATCAGGTACTATGGCTGAGAGCATGCTTAATTAGGACCATAGCTTTTTAGAGTGTAGATTCAACTCATAGAGACTAAAACCATTGATGTGTGTGTGTTTGTGTGTATACCTGCAAATCACTTCAACTTCTCTCAACTAATATCACTTTAATCGAATCTCAACTAAAATCACTTTATTTAATTACCCCAGATAATTCTAGAATAATTGTATAGTCATAATGATTAACTACCATTGATCAAGTATTTTGAGTGGCAATCAAAACTAAATGAGGGGCTGGAGATTGTTTAGTGTTTAAGGCACTTGCCTGAAAAGCCTAATGACCCAGGTTCAATTCTCCTATACCTATATAAAGCCAGATGCACAAGGTTGTGCATGCATCTGGAGTTTGTTTGCAGTGTCTAGAGGCCCTGGTACACCCATTGATTCTCTCTCTCTCTCTCCTTGAAAATACATAAATAAATTTTTTAAATCCAAGTGAAATTTTATATTAGTCCCAATTATTCTTATTCTGAATATAGCAAGAATTATGGCATATCAGTTCATTCAAAATAGTTTTATAAATGTAATTGTTTCAGTAATAATTTTTTAAAAATAAGGGTTATCTCATTTGTCCTGATGCTAACTTACTCTCCGTTGGAGAATCTGCTTCTCTTTTTCAGATAGATGTAGATCCTAAGGAAAGAGCCACCCCATCATACCTCAAAAGGGCCCCGGCTGAAACTAAGAAAAATTGGAGAAACAAGCAAGGGTGCTGTTTTCCTGATGAACCGGATACCAGCACAAGGGGGAAGGAGATCAGCACAGAGAAAAATCAACTCCTACCAAATCAGAGAGCCAGAGCCTCAGAGCCCCCCAACACCTCATCACTGAAGCAGACCCAACATGGCTCAGGGAGATTTTGCGGAAGAGGGGGCGGAAAGAATGTCAGAGCCACATGTTGGGTCATGATATGCAGAGACATTTAGCTTAGCCATAACTGTGGGCTAACTCCACAATGCATGACCCGTATACCTCAACAAGGAGGGGCTAAGGGGAGGGGTAGGTCATGGATGAGCCTAATAATGGTACCAAACTGACTGTAAAAAATAAAAATAAAAATAAAAATAAAAATAAAAATGAAAAAATAAAATAAAATATTTTATTTATCTACATGGAAAGAAAGAGAGAGAGAAAATGGGCTCACCAGGGCCTCTAGTCACTGCAAACAGACTCCAAATATATGCACCACCTTTTGCATCTGGCTTTATATGGTTACTGAGGAATCCAATCCAGATCATTAGGCTTTGCAGGAAAGAGAGCCAGCTTCTGCTATTATGGAACTTCCTCTGGATCTGTAAGCTTTAAATAAATACCTTCTTCCTCCCATAAACTGTGTCTGGTCTGAAAGTTCATCTCAGCAACGTGAGGCTGTCTGCTACAGTGACTCTTACCTGAAATGTAATACAGGTGCATGGTTCTGTTGTGGAAGGTTTCATTTTCATTTTCCTGGGGCCATCGGAGACACTTGTGCTTCAGGTTGCCCATGAAGAGCCCCATCCCGAGTAGAGAAAATGTGCCCAGAAAAAACAAAGCTAGGAATATGGCACCCATGAGTCTTTTCAAGCACTGGGTGAGGGTCCTTACCACAGACGTCAGACCTGGCAGAGAAAGGTGTGTTTATTAAAAATATTTCATTTATTTATTTATTAGAGTGTGAGAGAAAGAGGCTCAGAGAGAGAGAGAGAGAGAGAGAGAGAGAACGAGAGAGAGGGAGAGGGAATAAAGGAGGAGAGACAGATAAAATTTGTATGCCAGGGCCTGTAGCCACTGCAAAAAAAAAAGAAAAAAAAGAAAAATACTCTAGAGGCATGTGCCACCTTGTGCATCTGGCTTATGTGGGTATGAGGAATCAAACTTGGGTCCTCAGGATTTGCAGGCAATCTCCTTAATTGCTAAGCCATCTCTCCAGTCCAAGGGTGTGATTTTAATTAAAAAATAAATCTTACTAAAGCTGCAGTTGTAGCCAAGGTCTCTCATGGCAAATGCTGATTCTACTGAAAAGCGTCTGTCAATCTAATTCCCATTACCTGGGTCCAACAGAGTCAAACTTCAAGGCTCTCTATTACTGCTACTTTACAACACTGGATGAAATGATTCAGACACAATTTTAAATTAAGGTTTGTCCTTACTGTTTTAATAGACTTTCTTCCCTGTTTGTCATACCAACCAATGGGACTGATTAGATAAGCACAAACAGTTATAAATCAAAATGGATTAAAACTTGTCATTGATGGTGTGAAATTTCCTAATTCTGCTTTATTCTTGAAAATATAAAATCCTGATGCTGGAGCTCTTACAATAAAAGTTGGGACAAAAATTAATGATCAGTAGTGTTAATAAAGCTACGATGCTGTAAATTGTTTTCATATCAAAATTCTTCATTGAAAACTTGAGCTTTAAAGGTGGACCTTTTTCTATTAAATGACACATGCTAAATTCTAAAATAAAGTGAAGGAAAAATAATAATAAAATTGTACCTCTTAGATGAAACTATTATTTGTTATTCTTATTCTCTTTCCTTCTTCTTTGTTGGTCTGTGTGTATGTTAAGTTGTTAACTGCTGAATGTAGCAATTTGCTAGTAAGTGTAGTAACTCTTTTATATTGATCAGATTCACAACATTTCTATGACTGTTTAATTATTCTTATCATGGAGCTAAACCCACTTGATTTGTTACTTTGATAATTAAAATCTATTCTCTAATTTATACTTACTTTCATTTTGAGAAAGTTTCTTGTCATATTGCCTAGGTTAGCCTTAAACTCCAGCATTTGATTCCATCATCAGCACCCAAAGTGTCTGAGAAGACATGCTTCCTCCAATACCTTTGGTTTTGGTAAGCATTTTTTTTTCCCTTAAAATTTTTTATTTGTTTGACTAAAATAAACTATATACATATATTTTATATAAGATTTTATTATATATTATTATATTTATTATGTATTATATTTATTATATAAATTTTATATAAAATAAATAAATTATATATATAATACATAATGTTAGTATATATAATGTTAATTTTAATAATGTATATTGTACAATGTTACTGGTAAAAAGAGTATATAGCATTTTCTTTTATCTTTTGTTTTATATAAAGATTTAATTTCAAATCAAAACCAGTTCAGATATTTAGTTGCTATAATACAATTTTAAAAATATTTTTATTTTATTTTTTTAGAGAGAGAGAGAGAGAAAGACGCAGAGAGAGAGAGAGAGAGAGAGAGAGAGAGAAATGGGCACTCCAGGGCCTTTCAGCCACTGTGAACGAACTCCAGATGCATGCACCCCCTTGTGCACATGTGAGACATTGCATGCTTGTGTCACTTGTGTCTGGCTATATGTGGGACCTGGAGGTTCAAACAAGTGTTCCTAGACTTCACAGGCAAGCACCTTAACTGCTAAGCCATTTCTCCAGCCCTGTAATAGAGTTTTAAAGATAAGGTCCTTTAGACATTAATGAAGGCTGAGGTTAAAACATGAGAATAAGTTTTCAAGTTTGCAACATACTGGTTTTGATTAATGGAAATATTATAGACTAGTTTTTCTATTTTCATTTCTTTGAATATTTATGACTTGTTTTCATTTTTTTAATTTAATTTTATATATAATAGGTTATACACTTTTATCCCTTCATTCCAAGGCTCATTGAGTGGGGGCTGTCTTCAGTGGGGTTATGGTAATCACTGTGGGGTCATGAAGGCTTCAGCCAGTCCCTGGGTTAGCGCCCCAGACCATGATCAGAGTATTCCTATCCACTCCACGGCTCTTACAATCTGTCTTCCCCCTGTTTGTCAATGTTCCTTGAGCCATGGCATGTCTATTGGCAGGCTGATTTAGTTTTGTTTTTTGATGTCTATGTTTGATTCCTTATTTACTATGTTTCTATCCCTTCTAAATAAACCAAATATATTTCTTTAGTATTTTCAGTAAAATAAACTGCTTTGGGAGCTTGTCAAATTTTAGCAGTTATTTTAAACCAACATATAAATCTCTACAGAAAAATATGATTGATCATTAGGGGTATAATTCAAAGGTAAAGCATGTGTTCAGAATATCCAGGTCCTAGATTCAGTACTCAAAACTGAAAAAAACAACTCCTAACCCTGTATGAACTCTACTTCTGCCATGTACAATAGGACAGTAATTAATTTGCTCCCTCGCATTTCCCTATCCTATTTCTCAGTTTTTGTTAGGACTTTTAGTAAATCATAACTTTAAATTATTTTGCATGTGGTCTAGATATAATCTGTTCTTATGTATAGGACAGTAACATTCAAATTCTCAGAAAGGCCTCACAAAGGTTAAATTCATTCAAAGAGGAGATGGACTGAACTTGGATGAATATTCCTTATTAAAGAGGCCTAAGTTAAGACAACAGAGTACTACTGTCCAAGGGGTGTATACACTGGCTGATCCACTGGCTAACTCATCCGAGTTCATTTAGATTTTAATGAAATATACAAGGTTCTTTTAAAAGTGGAACCTAATTTAGTTTTCTTAAACTCAAAAAAAATGCATCTGTATTTCAAGAATAAGAGTGGACCACTGCTAATCCGTATGAGTTCATTTAGATTTAAATGAAAATTACCAGTATTTTATTATGTTGACAGCTATGTCAGTTTTCTAAAACACAGATAAGATGTATTTCTAGTTCAAGAATGACCTCCAGTTTATATCTTTCTCAGTCAGTTCCATAACTCACTAACAACAGTAATTTATAATTTATTTTCTGTTCAAATTGTGTCTAACTTTGGCTTTAAAATCATGTTGATTTTAATCATTTTAATTTTCAGATATTTTTGGTATTATTTGGAAATAATGCACATGTAAGTTTCAAAACTCATATAGGTGTGTATATTTTCTGTTGACATCACGTATAATGATAGATAGATGTACAATCTTAGTGTCACAACCTGTTCACACTTTCCAAAGTTCTGAAACTTGTCTGCCTATGATGCTTTTATAACCGAGAAGTCTCAGGGTCATTTTTATAAGATATATTCCTCTGCCTCATTAATTGTAAAGTTTTTGATAGAATTTGCTTTCTTTAATACTTTATAACATTTTATAATTTCCAAAGTGTATCCTTTATTTTTTTCTACTACAAGTAAAGGCTTTTCCATTTTTTAAATATATTTGTTATTTGACAGAAGGAGAGAATAAAAATGAATGAACATGGGCACACCAGGACTTCTTGCTACATGCAAATGAACTCCAGACACATGTGCCACTTTTTATATTTGGTTTTATCAGGGTAGTCGGGAGTTGAACCTGGGCCAGCAGGCTTTGCAAACAAGTGCCTTTAAGTGCTTAACTATTTCCCTAATCCATTTTTTTGTTCAGTTTTGAAGGCTTCCTCAAGATAGGAAGTTTAAAAACAAGTTTTAACACAATTTTGGACAATTTGCCTTTTACATTTGTATTGACTTCTTTTTCAGAATCACCAGTTATCCATAAAATGAAATTTAAGTTTTCTATCTTTTATTAATCCATCTCATTTTTCAGTGAATATATAACTTTTCTAGTTTTCCTTTATGCAAAACATTAATAGTGTTCTATGCACTGGTAACAATACATTCTGTTGTTCCTGTTGCCACTTAAAATTCACTTAGGATATTATAATTTGTATCAGTTTTTCACCTTAAGGCTATGTGTATACATCTATTTTTTTTCTTGTTTCCATCTTCTACTTGAGAGAATCTAGGCTTGCTTCTATTAAGACTACAAAAGCAATTGTTTCTTTTGCTTGTGGCCCCCTCATGCATGTTTTTAGAAGAGAGTGGTACTTTCTTTCTCTTACATGTAGGCTTCTCTTTTTGTATCATGAACTCTTCATGAGTCCATATTGATGGTGTGTGTTAGTCTTCTTGGAGAAAAACATACTTTCTAGTAGCCTGTGTGCTTGTCTTTATTAACTATAATTCACAAAATTCTCTCATCCCCCTTTCCTCTGATTACAATGCATGTAATGTAATTTTATGTTCTTATAATTGTCAAGGGGTAGAAAGAGTGCTATACAGTGGTTATATCTACCAGAGTGGGTCTATTTGTACTTTTTTCCATTGGATTTAATAAAATTGTCATGACAAGGCCATTGTTGATAAACACGTTCATTAAGCTATAATTCATAACATTTAGAATTCATCAGATCGATGTGTGCAAGTCAGTGTTTTCAAATCTCACTGGTTATGAACCCGTCACTTCTGTACCCAGCCTTGTATCTGCTTTGCTCAGCCTGGAGTCCATGTTCATAATGTGTTTATGTCTGATCTTCAGTGTGCCAGCCAGGAATCTTACCTATAGTCCTCATTTTTGGTAATAGTACATTTACCCCCGAGTCCTTCATATGATAATATCTTCATAGCTTCTGACTTCCAATGTCTTAAAAAAAAAAGCTTCTAAAGGAAGCCATTCCTACCTGAACAACACATTTCAAAGTCCAGGTGAGCATTTGCCTTCATGTGTTCTAGAAAGGAGTCCATGATCTAGTCATCCATTATATTTGTGAGAATGCTCTGAACTTTATAGCACATGTATATTGCATTATATAAAGGAACTTAGAGCAAGGGGGACTTTGTACTTACTTCACATTAGTTTGTACAACTGGTTTCTTCTCATGTGTATGTATGTGGTGGGGGCAGGGTGTTCATGAGTGTATGTGGATGGATATACATGTGTATGCATGCAGGTAGAAACCAGAGGTTAGGGTTGGGTGTCTTTCTCAGTTGCTCTCCACCTTATTTTTTGAGAAAGGATCTTACCCTGAACCTAAAGAAACTGATTCAAGTAGATAGCTAGTTAGCAAACCCTAAGGATCCCCCTGTCTCCACCTCCAAGCACAGGGATTACAGGAGGGCACCACCACTTCTGGCTATTACATAGATGTTGCAGGTCTAACCTCAGATCCATTGAGCCATCTGTCCAAACCTGAACTGGGTTCCTGATGCAAATGAAGAAAAAAATATACACTATATATCAGTCTCTACTTTCCCCTCTCAGGACTCTAAATAAAATTATGTTACTTATATATCATGTAATGATAATTAAAAATAAAACATAACTGTTTAAACTGCATTTTGTACCATAAGTATTGAGCCCATACAACGAAAATAATAGCTAAAATGTATAACTGTTTTGCCTTTATTGGACTGATAAATGGATTTGATGATTCCTCGGTTCCAAAGAGGAAACATCTTTCAATTTAACACCCCTGAGCACAACAGTATAGTTCAAATGAGCACACGCAGCACAGTGGAGAACATAACTCGATGCCATCTCTTACCTTGGTTTAAAGGAATGATTTTCAAAATTCTGAACGTTCTTACAGTTTTAAGCAGTACTATGGAGCTTAGAGGTGAATATCTTGTTATAATCCTGTAGAAGTAAATTTGGAGTTATTTAAAAGTCATATTGAATCTACGCTACTTATCTTTGTGAATGTCCCTTGCCCACAACACTCCTTGTGAAAATAGTTTTATTATTGATTGGAAGAGAAAAATTGCCCCAAGACAAGTAGCCAGGTAAACATTAATCTATATGCTCTAGTTAGGAATTTATAACAGTAATTTTCAATACTCTATATTCCATGTGGAATTTTCTACATTAGGTTCATACAATTTTTGATATATGAAAAGGAACAATTAACATAAAATAAGTTAGTAGCTTGGAGCTTTTTGCAGAAAGTACATTCATCTTAAGTATTTATACTCTACAATAGAGGTGATGAGGATGATAGGTGGGGGTGTTAGTGATGATGGTGGTGGTGGTGAGCAGTGATAGCAGAGAACAGGATGCATGCTGGGTAAAATGGTTTACTCTGGGGCTGAATAGCATTGGATAAGTGGGATATCCATCATTACTATCTGCCTCACAGGGAGGAACATGTTTAAAATTTATTGCCTTAAATAGCTCAGTTACAAAGTGAGGATGCTATTTCTTTTTTCAGAGGACTTTGGGGAAAATTAAATGGAATAATATATTCAAAGTTCATTGAAGTACATATGACACATTGTAAAAGCTCTATGAGTGTTAGCTAAGCTTAGCAGAAGGCTAGCAGGTTGCAACAAGAGCAATAGCAATAATAGCAGTCATTTTGATAATAGTAGTGATAATATTTACAATGATATTAGCTATTATTTTTATCCTTATCATATGACAGATACTGATTATATTCTTTGCCAAAATTAGTATTTAGAAAAAAATGGCAAAAATTAAACAGAATATTGTAAAATACTTTAACAGAGAATTTGTGATATTAATAGCTCCCATATGAACAAACTAAAATACAATAAATAGGACTGAGAAGATAGACACAAAATAATTAGTATTGTATTTAGCACTTCAGAAAGTGTCAGTGTTTAAGTACTTTGTTCGCATACTTAGCATATTTACTGACCTCATCATGTAGCTGACTCAGTGTTGATTGAGGACTGAGTTTAAAAAGTGCTGGAATTTTCACCTGAGTCCCACAAGTGTTCTATACTCTAGAATAACCACAAAATGACTTACAGTGCAAAATTCCAAATCAGACTAACTTTCCTGAAGATAGGAAACAACATATTCCTTTCACTTATAATTCATATTTTGAAGACTATCTTTGAAGACTTTGAAGAGAAAGCTACCTAAGGGCCTCACCATGATTATGACTGATTAGTTATAATTTAAACAGAAAGTTTGTGAGTAGAATTCTTTGTAGGTAACTTTAATTTTTTAATTAGGTATATACTTTCTATGGACACATCTTAGCCAAAGATTAAAATGTTGTAACTTGAAATAAATATAAAACTACTCACTCAAGCAAGGTTATACTGAAATCGAGCCAGTTCCACAGATCACTGAGGAATGAAAAAGATCCTGCCCATATACCTCTTGCAGTGACTTTTACAAGTATTTCAAATGTATAAACTCCAAGCAAAGTATTTCTGCAGAAAAAAATGTTCATATAGATATTAAAAGGGAGTAAATTTTCTACTTTTTGTGATATGTTTGTCATAGCATAGAAAACACATTTGTTGAATAGAAATAAAACTAGCATGTGACACCGGGACCCAGTTCTTTCCATAGGAAGTATATGATGCCTGTCTGCTAACACTAGTCAAGAAATTTGAAGACGAGCTTGTTTCATACGTTATAGCATTTTTATATTACTTGGATGGATTAAGTAACTATCAAATACTGCACAATAATTAAGGAATAATGCACACACAAATTTAATATATTAATTTATATATTGATTTTACACACACATACACATGCATTATGATTTTTGTTTTGATAAATCAATATCATAGTTAACTTCCAAAGTCAACTAGTTTTAAGAATTGAGTTAAAGCTCAGAAGATAATTCTAAGAAAATATTAATCCCTACATTTAATGAGCCTTTAAATCAATATCCTCTACTACAAATCAAACTACATAGATCACTCAGGAGAGAGAAGGAAAGAAAGTGAAAGTAACATTTTTTTAATGAATGGAAAACAATAAGAATGAGTGAGAAAGAAATAGGGTGTGGGGTTGTAATGGTACAGGTCAGGAACACTAGAATGTCACGTTAGTCATTAATAATGAAAATCTGACTTATATGATACAGTGCAATGTGAATCTAACAAAAGACTCAAAATATTCATATTATGTTAACTTTCTACTAAGAAACAGGTATTTACAATTAAATTAAGGACCAGGAGTGGTGCATAGCAATTGTTCAAGCTCTCAGCAGGATGAGCCAGGAGGATCCTCAGACCAAGGAAAATATGCAACATAGCAAGACTATGACTCAAATTAAAAAAAAAAAAAAAAGAAAACTAAAAATAATGGAAGGGTAAGAAATCCTAATGTTGATGAAATGACATACTTTTTGGCCTTTTTTTTTATTAGTTATGTACACAGTGTGTATCCAGCCATGTTGGTACCAACATTAGCCTCCTCTTTGGGGAATGTGGGTCATGCATTGTGGGGTTAGCCATCAGTTATGAGGAGGAGGCAATGTCTCTGTGCATAATGTTCCAACATGTGGTTATAACAATCTTTCCACCCCCTCTTCTGCAAATTTCTCTGAGCCATGTATCTGTTTTTCTTTGGAAGATTCACTCATAGTGCATATATGAATAATACAACATATACCACAAATATACCATTAGGTACACAAAAGGATATGGATGCACCAAAACCTTTATGGTTGTTCCTCTGATGGGGTATATACCATACATAATATTTAATATAAATATTAAATGTACAAATTTTAATCTGTCAAATATTATGTAATTGATAATAATGGAATTAATTACAGACTATTAAAAATAACATAGAGTATATTATTTTAATAAGATCACACAACTTACTCTATTGCTAGTATCCATTGTGGTGGATTAAACAAGGACATAAATATGCAGTCAATGAGGACACTAGTTAAAATTAGCAGCCGGAAAAAAGTAGATTCCAGTCAAGGAATAATGGTTAATAAATAACATTAAAAGAGATACATTTCTAGGAATTGCATTTATAGATACTAGGGACAAACTATGTTTGTAAATGTTGAAACTATATAATTGTAAAAATATTCACAACTGTTTTATTAACAGAGTAATTAATAAGGTGTAATGCAGGTTTAAATATAGCCTGGCATAAGATATCAATGAGAAAAACAAAAGTTCTGCAGCAACAGCTGAATAACAAAACACTTAGATTTTTGTATTAGTACAGTTTAAAACATAGTCAGTTCATTCTCTCTTTTTGCCTCTTTCTTTCTCTCTCTCTCAACTAAATAAATGAAGTACTTTAAAAAAAAGAGGGATGCTAGAGAATGGCTCAGTGGTTAAGGTGCTTGCCTGCAAATCCCAAGGACTTAAGTCTGATTCCCCAATACTCACATAAAGCCAGATACAGAAGATTGTGCATGTGTCTGGAGCTTGGTTGCAGTAGCTAGAGTCCCTGGCATGCCCATTCTCTCTCCCTCTATCTATCTTTCAAGCAATTAAATTAAATTAAATTAAATTAAATTAAAACTTTATAAGAAACACACAGTCAGGGGATGGTTTAGCTGTTAAGATGCTTGCCTGAGAAGCTTAAGGATCTAGATTTCATTCCTCAGTACATATGTAAGCCAGATGCACAAGGTGGCGCATGTGTCTGGATTTCATTTGCAGTGGCTGGAGGCCCTAGCATGCCCATTCTCTCTCTTTCTCTCTCTCTCTCTCTCTCAAATGAATGAATTAATAAAATATTTAAAATAACACAATAGTCATTAGAAAAGGATATGGATGCACCAAAACCTTTATGGTTGTTCCTCTGATGGGGTTGAAAGGAGACAATGTACACAGGATGGAGATGGCATTAAATCTGAATATTATTCTGTTTTTATTTAATATCATGAAAGTCTGCAAGAAAGCAAATACAAAGTCTGAAGAACTATGCAACATGTGACCAAAGACCATTAGTTTAGATTTTATATATACTTACAGATTAAGTCAAAATAAATTGGTTTTACTATTTTCCATTCATATTTAGGCTTATCTGGTTTTTAAGGTGAATGTGTTTCACTAGTCTTATTCCTAGCAAATCCATTTACCATACATGTAATCACCAGGTCTCCCACAGAACTAAGTTAGAAGGAAGAACACCACATTCATATGATGCAAGGTGCTGCCTTTAATAGAACCAGAGCAACTGCATCTCAGAATTTTATGAATGTAACAAATTAGTTTTATGTCAGAGCAAGGTGGAATTATAATAAGGAAGAAGACCAGATATACTGAAATATCCCATTGGTCATTCACAATTATCCATTATCCAAAAGAATATTATTATTCTTTTGATATACTCAAGAGGCTATTTGGAGAAAATTAATATATTGGTATAATAGAGATTTAAATTTTAATTAATATAATGAACTATCTGAAATTAAAATTAAGTAATTCTTCTATGTGGGTATGTTTATATATATAAGTCTGTGTATGTGTGTTTATGTATATGTATATGCAATGAATATGTTTGCATCTTTTTATTTTATGCATATATAATTTAGTGAAAGTATATGCATGTTAACTATAATATATATATATAATACATATATATATGTATATATACAATTACGATTTATTTCTGTTAAGAAAAAGTTTTCATTAAGGGGACATAAGGATATTGTAAGCTGTTTGGGCATGCATCTCAGTGGTAGACAACTCAGCCTGCATTTGGTCCTGGCTTTGACCCCCCAGAACACATGATGGGATAAAGTGGTATTAAAACATAATGTAAAGTACATAATATTATGAGATAAATGCATTATAATAAACCATAATTATATTTTATGTATACTATTCTCTTTCTATTGTGGATTGAATGTAGAGCTTTGCACATGCAAGCAAGACCTCTACTAAACTATTCCTGACCCTTATTTTTTTCCAAATATTCTATTTTTTTTTTAATTTTTTTTTGTTTTTTATTTATTTATTTTATTTTGAGAGCAACAGACAGAGCGAGAAAGAGGCAGAGAGAGAGACACAGAGAGAATGGGCGTGCCAGGGCCTCCAGCCACTGCAAACGAACTCCAGACGCGTGCGCCCCCTTGTGCATCTGGCTAACGTGGGTCCTGGAGAGTCGAACCTCGAACCGGGGTCCTTAGGCTTCACAGGCAAGCGCTTAACCACTAAGCCATCTCTCCAGCCACAAATATTCTATTTTGAAATAGGGTCTCATTAAGTTTCCCATGCAGGCCTTGTATTTGTGATCCTCCTGCCTCCACCTCCTGAGTAGCTGGGATTACAGGCCTGGATTAACAAAATCACATATACTAAAATAGTCTATTATGTCATAAATAATGATTCTAAGGCAACTATTTATTGTTTTTTTCTATATGTAGGTACATATAGAAAATAAATTACTCCATGCAAGTGTATATTTTTAGATGTGTTAGGTATGTATGTTCTAATTAGAAATCACACCATGCCACATGCAAAATGTGTTGAACATGCTCAGCATGTGAAAATTCTTTGTCTGCTATTGTAGTTATTTTAATTATTTCTGTTCTAAATGCAAAGAGAAAAATAAAATAAGTAGATCCAAAGAAAATAAATACGATTATTTAAAGTGTGCTTTCCATGGTATTTTTCAGAACAATTTCAGACTTCAAGGAAGATGTGCCATTGTGAAAGAATGAACAATTTCAAATGCAATGATTTTCCAATTTTAAGTGCTAAAATTCTTTTAGTAATTTTACAATTCTTTCCATTCTATCTTGAAGAAAAGAGCATTTCATTGAAAAGAGAACACTTTTTACATGAAGCTGTCTTTGTCATTTTGTACCAGGTATTTCATACTCATACAGACCATGAGTGACTCTGGGCTTCATTTTGTTTTTTAAAATCTTCAGTTTTACCTCACACTGTGATAAAAAAAAATGAATACCTAGAAATATATATGTTCCTTTTCTCCTAAATAAACAATCAACCGTGAAAAAGTAATAATAATAACAATAAATAAATAAAAGTAATAATAATAAAAGAACTATGAAAGAACCTGTGGCTTTGTCTTCAGTAGCAAAGCTCCCATGTCTAACATGTGTGTCATAGCATACAGTGCTCACATTGCTGTTGTGTTACAGATGTTACTACCCTAATCAACTCATTACTTAAATTGAGTGCTGGAATGATTCAGATGAAGACTTAATTTACACTATAATGAAAATATTTGCAAAATTGTGCAGTTCATATTCTGTTATCATAAAAGATATTACACGACTAGAAAGATTGCTCAGTGGTTAAGGTGCTTGCCTGCAAAGCTGGATGACAAAGGTTCAATTCTCCAGTATCCACATAAAGCCAGATACACAAAGTGGTACATGCATCTAGAGTTTGTTTATAAGACCTAGAGGTCCTGATGCACCCATTTTCTCTCTCTCTCTCTCTCTCTCTCTTTCTGCTCCCCTTCCTCCATCTTTCTCCTTGGAAATAAATTTTTAAAATATTTTAAAATATTTTAAAAATATTACAGAGTAGTAGCTATGCAATAAAAAATTATATTTGTCTACTATTAGGCTAATCCTCATTTTTCACAAACTTAATATGCTTTATTTTATTTCATTGTTGTCAGTGATACCAAGCTATAATCATTGATACTACTCATTACCCAAGTCCTGCTCTCTATTTTTATATTTCCATAATTATGCTTTGTTTCTCCTGAGACAGTTACTACTATGACTAGGCTTCTTAACTCCAAGTCTCTCTCTCTCTCTTTCTCCATGCCTTCTCTCCTTCCTCTTCTGTTCCTTTCCATCATTTCCTTTTTTTCTGATCCAAACTTTTCAAATTTAGAAAGCTTCTAGATTAGCTTAATTTAAGTACCCTATTCACCTCATCAATCTTCTGACCACCACATTGAATCCATGTTGACATCTCCATTATCACATCTTCTTTCCCATAAATGAAAGCACAGCTAAGTTTCCAGTAAAAGCACTGGTGAGACTTTCTTTTCCCCATTCTAAAATCAGTCTTAGCTCTTCTCTGCCCTATGTGTTCTTCCACCTCTATTAAAATTGATGTATTCAGAAATCTATAATTCAAATACGTATTTTTCAATGAAGGCTCCTCTACCTTCATCAGTCCACACAGAGACCTGTCTTTCCTAATGAAATAGGATTATGCACACAATCATGTCTTTGGGCAGGTGAGATAAGTGTGCATACATGACCGTATGAATGAGTAAAGGGTAAAATCCAGTTTGGCTTCACTTTTCTGACTTCAAAGTAAGTTGATAACTAAGCTTTTAAAGTTACTGTCCATATCATAGACATTTGATGGTTACATTAAAATTGATAACCACAGAAATCCAATCAGCACACTTGCATAAAATGAATCATTTATATTAAGGAATGTCAGTACATATCTTCACAAGGAACCAAAATATGCAATCATATACTATATCTACCTTGATTACAATCTTAAAAATGTCTGTCCCCAAATAAAATTTGTTGTGTAGGGATGTAGCTCACTGGTTAAAGGTGCATGTTTGCCTAAAATTTAACAAGTACTGAAAACAGTTCCCAAACAAAATAACTGTGCCCTAGCTCCTTCTCTATTGTTCATTCTCTAAATACTGTAATTATAACACAGTTGCAATGATTACAATCAATCCTTACATTTCTCTTCACATAGTAGTATGGGTCTACATCTTCCAAAGGTTCAGACACCATTCCACGGGGAAGCTTTCCATAAGTAACTGGAAGCTCTTTTCCAACTTCCAAATCTGGGCTTGGTTTTAAGTCTTCCTCTTTGTGTTCTTCACTGTGCTTTTTAGCCTTGTGCTGTTTTATTAGCTCAAGAGACTCTCTTGTGAAAGGGACAAGACCCTTTGTTTCTGGGGATGCCAACATTTCCAAATTTGTACCTGGAATAAATTAAGTTCTGTTAATTTTATTTAAAAAAGTTGGATATAATAATAAATTAGTTGACAAAATGTTAGGACATAAAAAGAGAGATGTCAGAAAACTGAATGAATGAATTTTGTAGATATCTAAGATGTTCTGATTTTTATTGTGCTTAACAGCATTCCTCCTTTGTAATTTCATTTAGTGTTCCCTTGAATGCTTTTAATTTTACTGAACTTTACCTTTCAACTTACTTTCTCCAGTAAAGGAGCTCTAAGGTTGATAGAGATCTTTGCTTCCTTCTGGTCAAATGCAATTATTTTACATGCACTGCATATAACTATTGTTTAGTCTTGTCCATATTAATAATTCCCATTGCTCTTGGGCCTGATTCTTCTTTTTTTATATTTCCAGTTACTTTCTGCAATTATATCTGAGTGGAAGTCTTATCATTATTTTCATTTGTTGGCATTGGGAACAAAACAATAGCCTTAACCATGTTTGGTAATTGCTGTACCACTGAAATATAATCCTAGCAGTATGTCAGATTTTAATTCTAATACCTTAAAGTTCTACCTTTCTACTCTGTTTTATAAATGCACAGGAGTTTCATTACCCTCTGAATATGGATATTCACCAAGTTCATTTCTGGAAACAGTTTCTTGTCCTAGATGCTTATGTGGGAATTTACTAATGGCAGCAACACAACAGGCAAAATGAAGACCCATTAACTTTCTCCATGACTACAGTCGTGCCTTAGCTTCTTAGCCAGTTTAAAAACAAAGCACACACTCATGCCTTTGATAGTCAATGGTGACATTTTTCTCTGTGTCATCAGTCTTTCTCTATGTGACATCATTTTCTAGAAATAATTTTCCATAGTATTCTTGAACCTGCTTTTTTCAGTAAGAAGATTGAGTTGTTCCCTGAACTTGATAAGGACCAATTGATATATGTGGGCAGGGTGCTTAGTACAGTAATTTGCACGTAATAGGTGTAAAATAAATATAAATGCTATTTGTGATATGATTTGATATGTTGGAATAGTAAAAATAAATCTAATAGAATATATGACAGCAATGCATATAATATGCCTTGGAAAATTAAAGTAGACCATCTGCACAGGTAAAATAGGAAAGATACATACTTTTGTAAAGAGAAAACTGTCAAGGAATTTTATCTAATAAGTAATTAGAATACAAATAAATATTGTTTTGTGTTTGCCCAGAGCACTAATATAACTTTGCTTTTATTGACAAAGGTGGAGAGGAAGTCTTTCTCTATTTGGGGCTAATATATCAGCATGTGCATGGAACACCAAATGAGACCCAAATAAATGAAATGAATTGAATACAAATGAAATGGAATACAAGTGAAACCATACAGAGAATAGTTAATGGAATGCAGGATGTGCCATAGTGACACAGAAGAGTCCCACCAAGGGGCATTATTTTCAATGTCTGAATTGCTGTGTCATGCCAGAGAAACTGGGGTTCCCTCTTGTTCAAATAAGAACTAGGATCAATGAGATGATATCAAAATAGATTTGGCTCAAGATCATAATTGTCTAGTCAAAAAAGTGTGTGAGTTGATTTGGACAATAAACCTTCATTTTAAGTTGCTATAGGAAGCATGTAAGTATTGACATTGGCTGAGATGATTGCAATGGATCCAAATATTGATAAGTAATATCAGGTGCTTTTTAAATTTTGGAACAATCTAATGTTCATATCTTGTGATTGAATTTCTTGCACAGTATCACGTGATCTAAAGGTTTGGACAACAATATCAGCTAGACCTGTGCAGCTTTGAATCAACACAATCAAATGCATCTGCAGCATCTGCACAGATGGCTCAGTGAGTAAGTATACTTCATGCACAAGCATCATGCCTGAGGAGGCCATAATACCCTAATACCCACATAAACAGCTGGATGTATCCACTTACTCATTTGTAATCCCAGTTCTGAGGGTAGTAGAGACCTGAGAATCACAAGACTCCTGAAAAATAGGATGCTCCAGAATCATTTAGATACCCCATCTCAAGAAACACACATGGGTGAGTGATGAACAGGCATATTATCCTCTGGTCTCTGCAGGCATGCACAGGGTGCCACATCTGCACACACATGTGCATACACACACACTTCATAACACACATACTATGAACACACAAAAAGATTAAAAGGAAATAATATTTTGCTGAGATATGATCACTTTTTCTTCCCCAGACAAGCCTGAACTCACAATCCTACAGCCTATTTTTAGAGAATAAATGGTTATAGGTGTGTACCGTAACCCCCAAATAAAAATAATTCTTATAGCCATTATATTTGTGTATTTTTATTTATTTATTTCGAGAGTGACAGAGAGAGAAAGAGTCAGACAGAGAGAGAGAGAGAGAGAGAAGAGAATGGGTGCATCAGGGCCTCCAGTCACTACAAATGAACACCAGATGCATGCACCCCCGTGTGCATCTGGCTTACACGGGTCCTGGGGAATTGAGCCTCGAACCGGGCTCCTTGGGCTTCACAGGCAAGCGCTTAACCACGAAGCCATCTCTCCAGCCCATACCCATTATATTTGGAACCATTTATGATGGATAATCAGCATTACTAAGATTATGTATATTAAGAACATTGTTCTCTGGAGACTGGAGAGATCGGTTTAGCTGTTATGTGCTTTCCTGTGAAGCCTAAGGACCACAGTTCGAGGCTCGATTCCCCAGGATCCACATAAGCCAGATGCACAAGGGGGCATACACATCTGCAGTTCGTTTGCAATGGCTGGAGGCCCTGGTGTGCCCATTCTCTCTCTCTCTCTCTCTCTCTCTCTCTCCCTCCCTCTTTCTCTGTCTGCCTGTCGCTCTCAAATAAAACAAAAACAAACAAACAAACAAACAAACAAACAAAAAAGCCTATGGGACAAAAGAATATTGTTCTCATAATGATGCTTTCAGTAATGGAAATAGTTTAGATATGCTTCATTGAAACCTGAAAATTCATTTTCCCAGTCTGTTTTCTTATTGTGCACTCCCAAAATAATCTATTCTCTGTAGAAATACTTAGTAAAATAGTCCATGGCTCATTTCATTACCCACTAGCTATGACACCACAGTAACATCTTTCTAGGTGTTTCTACATTTGCAAAGTTTGGAATCCTTCATATCTTTGTGATGCTATGAGAAGGTAAATGAGGCGACGTAAAAACCATGGGCCACTGTACAGACTGCATCAGACATCATTTTCTCTTCCCTCCTAGTCACTTATCCCAGACAACTCTTGGAGTGATTTCTTTGATGGCGAGTGAAACTGCACTGTTTTGTTGACTAGAAGAATGAATGGATGGCATGCATTTGCCATCTTTGGCATTACACAGCAATACAAGCATTTATCAAATGGAACTGGCATGCACCTGATGTCTAGATGGGTGAGTGCAGGCTGAATTATTAATCATTGAGGCATAATTCAGTAAAAGCATTTCTGTGGGGAAATTTTAAAATATGGCTCAAGTACTATACTTTCCAATGAGCTACCCTAATATAGCCACCAGGCCTGGAAAACAAAGATTAATAGTTAATCCATCCATTAGCCTGCCTTTCTAAAAAACTGAAAAGCTAAAGTAAACTTTTGGCAGTAATTATGTGACATTCAATTCAGACTTGCACTCTTAACAAGTGCCAGTTATAACAATATCTTATATCTATGACTGAATTGAAAATCATTTTCTTTTAGATATTCACAGAATGTTGAAACCATCAGAAGTATGGGGTGAATTATACAAAAAAAATTATACCAAAAAAATTCTCCCTAAATTTAAAATTTAATAAAGTACCAAAATTTATAAGAATGTTGTGACATTTGTAATTTTGGCCAGTCTTAAGGAGGGACTGCCATTTCTGTTTCAAATTGTGTTTTCTCCCTGCATTGTCCTTGTGATGACCAACATACAGATGAGGAGATGGAGCTGATGTAATCCCTGACTGCTCCATTGTTGAGAGCTGGGTGTTCAGTGGAGATCAAGCTCACCCAGTTGTGCTTCAATATAAATTTGGGGGCTAAAGAGGTGGTTCCACAGTTAAAGTGCTCCTTACAAAGCCTTCCATGCTGGGTTCCCATCCCCAGCAATCCACAAAACGTTAGACAGGCATTCATTTGCCATGTCAAGAGACCTTTGTGTATAGTGTACACACACACACACACACACACACCACACAAATAAAAATAAATAAGTATTATTAAAATTCTAAATTTGGATGTTCTTAACTGAAACCACAAACTAATGCCTACCAACAAAATGTCTTAAGCTAATGTATTAACACTTCAGTATGACTACTTTTATTTACTTTTTTTTTTAGAGAGAGAAAGAGAGAGAAAATGGGCCAGGTCCTCAGCCACTTAAATCAAACTCCAGACACTTGCACCACATAGTGGGCATGTGTGACCTTTCACTTGCCTCACCTTTATGTGTCTTGGCTAACGTGAGATCTGTAGAGTCGAACATGGGTCATTAGGCTTTGCAAGCAAGTGCTTTAACTGCTAAGCCATCTCTCCAGCCCTATGACTACTTTTAAAATAACCAAAACTCAGAAACACATTTCACTCATTAGCAGGTAAGTGCACATTGAGCATGTCTATAATTTTTTTGTTCAATTACTGCCAAATTGAAAGACTTTCTTTTTTTTAAATTAAAGATAAGAAAGCATAGTAGTCATTAATTTGGATCACACAAACCACTGTAACATGACAAGCCACTGTCTGGACTTAGGAAATTTACTACTTTGTCAACTGTGCTAGGAGACTTCCTGTACTAGAATTGAAAGAAAAAGCCAGATAATTCAGAAAATGACTTTTCTGACCCTGCATTGGTCTAACAATGACTACATAACTTTGGCCAATCAACTGAAGCAGTTCACGATTATAAATTTGGATTAAAAGATACAATGAATTTCAGGCAATGTCTTTCAGTGATTTTAGTGGCAACAGCAGAGATGGAGCCAGGGAAAGTGTCCAAGCTGTATGTTTGGCAGCGTGAGACGGAGGTGATTTTGCCACTTGATAATTGGCTATGGTCATGGGTAAGACTTATTTTTAATCTACCATATATATTTCCCAATGCTACTTTTGTTATTGTCTTGAAGCCCAATTTGAAGCATTTGTTTGATATAGAAGCAACATAAAGAAATGAGTAACTTGTTTCCACTTATGTATAGGCTATTCAGTAAGTGATACAAGGAAGTTTGTGGAAAATTGTTTTCATGCAGTGCTTTTAGAGTTAGGAAAGAGTACTGTCTTTCTGTCAGTCATTTTAACCAGTTCGCATAACCTACCAGCCATTTTTCCTCTTTTCTTCGTCACAATTCCCATTAAACATTTTACTTACACAGATATGATTTCACATTTATTGGACAGCATTTTGAAATTTGAGTATTCTCTGCCTATTATGCTGATAGAGATGACTCTTCATAGTTTTATCTGCTTTCTCTCTCTCTTTTTTTTTTTAATTTTATTGTTTGGGGATCATATATAGCCAGATGCAGAACTGAAGAGTTCCTATTAACTTGGGCTTCGTTCTCTTTTTGCATCCAAATGCATTTTGAGTGGCTTAATTACTAAAATGTCAAATAAGACACATGTATTTATTTATTAACATATATACTGGAAGCCACGAGTTAACAAAGCAAAGCACTAGTACTGGCAAAAATACAGAAAGACATTCTGATAAGCTCTTCCAACTTAACAGTTCTAGAAATTAAAATAGGCACATAAACCTTTAGTATACATGTCACATAGTGTGTGCTCACAGGGTTTTCCCAGCTGTCATTATAGTAGATAAGCAGAACAGCACTCTTTATGCGCCTCAGCTACAACCACCAAAATCTAGTTTATCCTTAGAAAGGGATCCTGCAAATTTGTTTGCTTGCTACAAACACACACATATATTTTTTAAAACTACATGCATACAGAATTACTGAAAATAGAAATAGGAAATGATGTGCTTCCTAATATTATCTAAAATGTTTAGTTGATTTCTATCTATATATACAGTCAGGGATTCTGAGGTGTATAAGACATATGGAATTAGAAAGAAATACTAGCTCAAAGATTAGAAAAGGGAAATACAATTTTTTAAAAATAGTTTGAGTTTGAGATACATCTAGAGCATTCTAAGTTAGAAATTCAGAAGTGAATTGTAAATACCTGATCAGAAAACAATTAAAATGTATGAGTGCACACTTGTTTTATGTATACCCTCGTTTATGTATTTAAGTGTATATACATACCTACTGTTATATAGAACAATCACTGAAACCAAGAAATAATAGAGGATTATGTGTATTTGCAGAATGAATGAAATGAAATTCTTAACAAAATGATTTCAAATGTAATTCACTATAAAACGTCTATCCATCATTTATTAATTGTGAATTAAAGAGTAGTCTAGAAAGTAATAGTTTTAATGCATTATTCTTAATGTATATTTTAAGTCACATGGTAAAATATTAGCAAGGTTTAACATAGTAAAAATCTTGAATGAAATTATGAAATTCTACCTTATGTGCTATAAAACAATAAGAACTATTGGAGGTTTACCAATAGCAAATTCAGTATTATAAAATTTTATAACAATATCATTAAGGTTGAGAAAAATATAAAACTATAATTCTATATACTGCCAATGTGTTCTTCAATAATGCAGGCCAAATGAAGATACTTTGATATGCCTAAGGTATTTAGATAATTAAGATGGGATGAAGACAAGAGATAGTAAGTGTATGATAAAATGTAAAAAAGGGGGGGGGGACTTGCTTACCAAAAACTGAAAAGAGTCCTTCAAGAGAATAGACCGAAAAAATAAATAACTATGGTGCTTTAGAAATATATACAATAGAATATATAATTTAGCAGTAAAATGAATGAACTATAGCCTGATGCGGTAGCTCATACTTAAAATTCCAGCAATCCAAAGGCTGAGGTGGGATGACCATGAGTTCAAAGCCAAGGTAGGCTACAGAATGAGTTTGTCAGTAAATAAATAAAAACAATGAATAAGGACTGGAGAGACGGCTTAGCAGCTAAGGCGCTTGCCTGTGAAACCTAAGGACCCATGTCTCTCTCTCTCTCTTATAAATAAACTCACCATGAGTAAACAATATCCTACTTCAAAAATTTAATACTATTTAATTGAACAGAGAACAAAAATCTCTAAGAGAAAGATAAAGACCCTTAATCATGGAGAGACAGCACTGATGGCAATGTCCAGCCATCCATTAGAAATTGGGAACACACAGGTGTATATACTGATCAAGCTTAATACATTGATTTGCCTAACATTTGTCCATTTTACATTGTTCTAGCTTTGGAAATCCTAAAATAAACACCAAATTCTGCTTTATTATTATATGAAGGTGAAAGTGTTTATGAGTCAGATATACTGCTATTTTCAATTTTATTTATTTATTTAAAAGTAGAAATATATAGACAGAGAGAGAGAGAGAGAGAAATACAGATAGAGTAAGTGAGAGAGAGAGAAAGAGAGACAGAAGTATGGGCATGAGAGGGCCTCTAGCCACTGCAAACAAACTCCAGATGCAGGTGTCACCCTGTGCATCTGGCCTCTATAGGAGCACTGGGGAATGGAACCCAGGTCATTGGGCTTTGTAGGGAAGCACCTTAACCACTCACCCATCTCACCATCCCTGCAAATTATTTGGGAAGGTCTAAAAATAATAATTGATGCATTATTTGAAAAAAATGAGTAGATACTGCCAGGCATGGTGGCCAATGCCTTTAACCACAGCATTTGGGAAGCAAAGGTAGGAGGATCATCAAGAATTCAAGGCCAGACTGAGACTACTTAGTGAATTCCAGGTCAGCCTGGGCTGGAGCAAGATCCTACTTGGACAAAACACACAAAAAAGGGGGGATGGAGAGAGAGTTCAGTGATTAAGGTGCTTGCCTGAAAATATGTAGATGGAGTAATGAATGATACAGTTGAAACAAAGCAATCATTTAAATGTCCAGACACTAGGTACACAGGTGTTGATTATAAATTTATTACAAATATTTGGTGGACAGGTTTAGCTCTGGTACTACTTCAAATCTCACCTTTACTACTATTTCTAATTAGCATACAATCATTGTACAATGTAATGCTTTTCATGAAGTTTACTGTAATTAAATATGCCCTTAGGTAAGGCAGAGTTCACCTTAACCTCTGGATGTTAACATCTTGGTGGCTTGGTTTTCTTCAATGACAAAGGAGGAATTCTAAGAATACCTACATCCTAGAGTAATGCTGGCATAGAATGAGGTAAGAAATACAAGGGTCAGGAACAATGCCTGCCAAGTAGTATCAGTAAATATTACTTGTTAGTATTTTAAATGCATTAAGCATAGTGTTTGCTAAATATTTTACTCATTTGGTGAGAGGGAGAACAGCACAGAGAGCTAGAGTAAGCAAGCACACCAGGGCCTCCTGCCACTGTGAACAAACTCCAGACACTTGTGCCACTTTGTGTATCTGGCTTGACATGGGTACTAGGGAATAAAACCTAGGCCATCAGGTTTCACAAGAAAGTGCCTTTAACCACTGAGCCATCTCTCCCAGTCCAAAGCTCAGTATTACTTTAAATATTTTATTTTTATTTATTTGACAGAGAAAGAAGGAGAGAGAGAGAGAACAGGGCCTCCAGGCACTGCAAATGAACTCCAGATACATGCACCCCCTTGTGCATCTGGCTTACATGGGTCCTGGGGAATTGAATCTGGGTCTTTAGGCTTTGTAGGCAAATGCTTTAACCACTAAGCCATCCCTCCAGGCCAAAAGCTCAATATTTTTATACCTAATAGCTTTTAAATTTTTTCTTTGTATGTGTATGTGTGGTGTATTGTGTACAGTGTTTGCATGTGTGTATGTACAGATACATGTGGGTGCCACATGCGTGCAGAGGCCAGAGAACTCTCTCTTTTGGTTCTCTTTCTCCGTTGCTCATCTGTACTTCCTTGAGACAGGCCTTCTCCCTCACCCTGGAGCTTCAAGTTTTTGGGTTGTTTTTGCTTGTTTTCCCCAGTCATGGAGCCCCAGTGATTTCAAATCTCTGTCCCAGCAATGCCTGGTCCCCTGGTCTGTGGTTACTCTCGTGTATGGCCACACCCAGCTATTTCCCTGGATCCTGGGTCTAACGCTGGCCCTCTCGGGTGCTCATACTTAAGATCCAAAAGCTCTTAACCACTGAGGCATCTCCCCAGACACCTCATAATTTTTGCAACTGAGACAACTGTCTTACTTCCTGTTATTTATAAGCAACATGTACACAATGCAGTTTTTATTTGTAGCTGATAACCCAAAACAATTGATGATGGTGATGATGATAATTTATTATGACCAACTGCAATGTAGTGATGCTCTTGAACAATTTTCAAAACTCTATGAGATCTTCTTTCTACATTTTCTTCTAGCTTATTTGTATTTCTTTTATAATCAGGCTTTCTTAATTTATTTCCACTCTTTTCAAATAATTTGCTTCTGCTTTCTCTTTTAATAATTGTTTCTAGCTTACTACACTTGAACATGGTAACGTGCTATGTAAGGCAGCCTTAAATATTCAATAACAAAACAATCAGTCGTCTTATCAAAGGTCTGCTCTTCAGAATCTCTTTCCTCCTGCCTCTACCTGCACTCAAGGTGCTACTCTCATCATGTCCTGGTATAGCTTCAAGGTTTAATATTGATGGATGATACATGACCCTTGAGTAAAATAAGACATAGCATGCATCTATCTAGGTTCCCAGATCCTAGTCAGACTTAGGAGAAGCATATGATATTTCTTTTATTATGTGTGATCCAAATTTGTTAAAATGATTACCTAATAACTTCAAGTCTCAAAAGCAGAACTATTTCTATGTGGGTAGAGTGAAAGAAGACAGCTGGTCAGATCTAACATATGACAGGAAATATTCATGTGTGTCTGTGAGGACACAAACACTAGTCTCTGAAATTGCCTTACCTCATTGGTTAATAGTTGTTATTCTTGGATTCTTCTTGTATTTTCACCTCCTTAGTGTGGCTAAAACTTTCTCTATTATAACCTTTTTTCTTGCTCCTGAGATTATTTCTTTCCAATGTAAATGACTTTATATTTATGACTCTTGTCTTTGGACTCTTTGAAATTGTATTTTCCTTGTAGCACAAGAAATACTGGCTAAGGCATTCCACTATAACTGCCAGATCTAGGATGATCCTGCTCTGGATCCAAGCTTTGCTGGCTGAAGATTGCTCAAATCTTTCCTTCCTTCCTTTTTTTTGTGTGTGACTCTTTCTTCTGACCTTTTGGAACACATCATTGGGATATCCCATCTTGTATTTGAGTAAAATCAAATGCATTAAAATCACTGTACAAAATTACCTTCAGGTCACATGTATAAAGTACCTATGAAGCATAAAGGGATTACAAGTTCATACTTGAGTGCCATCAAGGTATTGCATTACATATATGTAAATATTTCAAAATTAAAAAACATCTAAAATCTGAAAATAATAAGCTTTTGCCATACGATAGTTATATTCACTTTAAAGGAAAAAAAATGTTGTCTTTTGAGGTAGGTTCTCACTATATAGCCTAGTTTGTCCTTGAACTTGTGGTTCATCTGCCTTAGGAACTACAGTATTGGAATGCAGATGTGTGTCACCAAGCCTGGCCACTAGTTTTTGATCATTATATATGGTGATTTCTAAAATTTTTTTCAGGTACATTAAAGTGGTATTCCATTTAAAACGACTTAATAGTGTTTGATATATGTGTATGAGTGTGTGCATGCACGCATGTGCGCAAGTTTAACCATGCTGTTATGCTTTTTACATAACTTTATTTGATGATTGATACACACAGTATTTGTACATATTTATAAGGTAGAATGTGGTGTTTTGGTTTATGTACATTAGATTTTTTGGAGCACATACAGCGTGCTACACATGGTATCATAAAACAGTGCTAGAAATACTAATAAAATAAAGTCAGGAAGTTGAAGGAAAATAGGAAACAAACTTGTAAACAAATTAGAACCAACTTTTATTTTGCTCTTCCTTGAAAACAATTAAAACTTCACTAGGCTAAAATTAAAATTATTCCCAACCCTGTTGGATCTGGACTCTGTAAGTTATCAAATTTTCCAATATTCTGAGAATAACTAATGCCTGGTGCCTGTCTTTTTGAGAGAGGAAGCAGTCTAAGGTGGTAACCTTCAAGATGGCATAGTCAATGAGCATCATAGGTTTAAAAGCATACAAACAGTGTCAGATAACCAAACTAAATGTCCCTGCCTGCATTTGACTGCAAACTTAAAAGAACACGGAGTAGAAAAGTCTAGTGGCCATCAATGCCAGGAAGGAATGCATGTCCGTGAGGAGAACATTCTTGTAATTCTCTCCCAAGAAATGTCACAATGGTCAAGATAAAGTCAGTAGAATGGGAATTTACTAAGAACACAATTTAAAACTTGTTCTACCTTAAATGTTCCTATTTCAATCTTCTGAGATACAAGGTCTTTGGTTCCTTACCAGTGACCCTATGAAAGTAGTTTAAGTCTGCATTCTAAACCACTTTATGTTCTCACTGTCTCAGGATCTTAAAACTTCAATGTTTTTGTGAAATTGGAAAATCCCTTGATATTTCAGAGCTATTTCCTATTACCTCACTAAAATGAAGGAGCCAGGGTTGTCCTAGCATTCTGTCTAATAGACCCAGTCTAATAGATCCTGAGCCAAAAATCCCTGTACAGTGGTCACACTAGGATCAACAAAGAAGGCTGTTAGATGCTTGGCCAAAAATTCCTGAATAGTGGTCACATTAGGGTTCAACAAGTATAGAAAAAAAAAAAAAAAAAAAAAAAAAAAAAAAAAAAAAAACCTCTGTCACTTTCCACTGGAATACAAAGGAGGCTCTGTCAGGTCACTGGATTTATATAACTTGCCTTTCTTTTAATCTTTGATTCAACTGACTATTCTGAGATGTAAGACCTGACTTATTTCTCTGGAGTTCTTGGGAACCTCTCCCTCAGAACTGGCTGATTTTGTCCATCTTTTATTTTATTTTATTTTTATTTATTTGACAGAGGAAGAGGGAGAGAGAGAGAGAAATGGACACATCAGGGCCTCCAGCCACTGCACACCAACTTCAGATGTGTGCACCCCCTTGTGCATCTGGCTAATGTGGGTCCTGGGGAATCAAACCTGGGTCCTTTGGCTTTACAGCCAAATGCCTTAACTGCTAAGCCATTCCTCCAGCCCAAATTTGTGCATCTTAATCTATGTAGTATTGGATTCCCTAGGATCCTCCTTGTTGCCCAGCTGTGGCTGTGGGGCACAAGAATTAAGCTAGAGGTTCTGAAACCTTATCTTTTAAAAACTATTTTATTCTTATTTATTTGAAAAAGAGAGAAAGAAAGAGGTAGTGAAAGAGAGTGAAAGAAAGAGGCAGACTATATATATATATATATATATATATATATATATATATATATATATATATATACAGAGAGAGAGAGAGAGAGAGAGAGAGAGAGAATGGGTGTACCAGAGCTTCTAGCCACTGCAAATGGACTCCAGACACATGTGCCACCTTGTGCATCTGGTTTTACATGGGTCCTGGGGAATCAAACCTGGGTCCTTTGGATTTGTAGGCAAGCACCTTAACTGCTAAACCATTGCTCCAGCTCTGAAACTTTATCTTGAATGATCAATGAGACAGAAGAGTTTTGAACCAGTTGTTCTGTATAACCAACCCCAAGCCTCTAACCCCTAGTCTGGTTCTGTCAGTTTGTCAAAGACACAAAGCCATCAATAATGTTCTAGACTCTGGAAGGGTGACTAGATGTCACTCCATGAATCCTGGTGCCTCTCAGAGGACATACACCTTGTACTGAGAACTTTGGAGAGACAAAGTCCTCTTTGCATACTGATGAGAATCATACCAACCCTTGTATATCAGAATTCCTCAGGGGATATCTGTGAAAACTTATCCACCAGTGGTTGAATCCAGATAACTTTGTAATATCTTGGGCTGGAGCCTGATGAGATAAATCTGATGCAATCTGCAGACAGAAAGGTCCCTTGGGCTGATGACCACCCTTCAACCAACTATCTTTACACATCTCTGCTGCAGACAAAATATCACATTACTTTCATTTTTTTCACACTAAACATTCTGAGTATGAAGCAAGAGCATGGCCAAGAGAAATGGCTACTTAGCAATATCCCTTACTTTTGGTACCTACTTTCCCTCAGTTGGCCATTTTTCCTCATTTTCCATGTGACTGGTTTGACAATAACTTTCATGGTGGTATTCAAACAAGGGAAGACTTGATACAACACTACTATGAAGTTTGAAATTAAAGAAATGTTAGAACATCTGTCTTATCCTATGGCCACCACTTACCTCCAGGATAGCCACTCTATCATTTCCTACTCTTTTTTCTTCTTCTTCCCAAGATATTCTATTTAGTCTTCAAGCAGTATGACCAAAAGTTCTCAGTGGCTGGAGGCAATTGCCTGTATGTGTCTTGTTGAGACACCTTCCTTTGTTTTTAAAGTCATCTTGTGTTGGGTGAATTTGTCACCAGTCAGAGAGACTTTCAGGCTTTTCTGAACCATGTTAAGTATCGTTTCCTATCAACAAATACAAGTGCCTCCTCTTCGGGACAAGGAAATTCAAGAAGAACAACGTGACAAAAGTCAATGCTGTCTTTCTTACTCCCATTCTCAATTGACTTGTCAGTCATCCAGTTTGGTTGCCACAGCTGAATCTGCCAGTAATGCAGCCAAGTTGAAAAGCCAAATAATCCACAGATCCCAAGTGAGCACAAAGATAGGTCACATCCACTAAGCCATCTCCAAAAAGTTAATGTGAGCAGGTAAGGATGGAGATCATAAATCAAGATAATATAAATGAAGAAAAAATAAAGGATTAGGAAACAAAAATCTAGGACAGCAGATTTATCAAGTAAAGAAAATATTCCTAATACCAATTTCATATTAATATGATGGGATGAAATAATTTCTCACTTATTAGTTTCCAAGGTATTTTGAATTAATTATATTCAATATCAAACATGGGCAGCACATTGTACCTATTGAACAAATGCCACCCAAGTAGCTGTTTAAAAGTAATGATAATAAATCCAATAAAATAAGTTTGCTTGGGATTGGAAAGTATGACTTACTAAGTAAAAGGACAGAGAGGGAATGTAATCATTGAGCAGAATATAATTGTTGACAGATATAAACCAGCCTGCTGACCAACTTAGACAGTCAGCTTTGTAGTAGCTCCCTCCCTGCCCTGACTATGCAGATCCTGGTTCAATTCCATCTCCTTACTCCATGGTGACCATACCTAAACTCTATCATTCAAAGTTGTTTTTTTTTTTTCTCCTGACAACACTCCTCCCAGTGATAGAACTGAAATAATACTCAATGTCTGCTCTTTTCTTCTTATTCTTCTACTTCTTGTTTTAGGGAAGTCTACACAAGTATAATTATTGACTTTAGGGAGCAGAAGCCTATGAGGAAAGATGACTGATGCTAATAAAATTTTGAAAAGCATGGATACAATTAGCATAATCAATATTTTCAATAGTGAAATTATTGGAGATATAATGGAAACTCATCCTACTAAGTGACCTCTGATAGATGAACATAGGAGGGCATGTGCTATGTACTTTCATAAAGTTCAGATGAGACTTTAAATTAGTGGGAATATTTTTTCTTTTGGGTAACGTGTAAATAATATAACAGTGCATACTTACAAAAATTCTTATAGTGTTTGAAAAGTCATATTTGTTAATATATTTATAATAACATATTTCTACTGAAAAAAATATCTCCCCTAAAGGGATAATACAATGAATTCTCAAATATCGCTATCATAGAATATTAGTCATTAATTAAGAGGACTGATCTGTGCACACACAGATTCACAAATCAATTACTAAAATGAAAAACATAAGAAATATAGAAATATATAAAAATATAAAAACTTGCATTATTTACCTTTTAAATAAAGTTTTTAAATATTTATTTAATTTGATAGTTAACAATGTATGCCTTTATCATGTTGATTATATTATAAAGTTTATTGGACATTATAGAATGGTTAAATCAAGCTCATTAACGAATGGATTACTTCTTTGGCTATTTTTCTGGTGATATCATGCAACTGCATTCTATTTTAAGTTTTTCAAGCATATACTGTCACTTTGCTATACAATATATTTCTTAAAATATATTTCTCTAGCTGGAAGTAGAGGCTCACAAATGTAATCCCAGCACTTGAGAGCCTGAGGTAAGAGGATCACTGTGAGTTTGAAGTCAATCTGTACTCGAGTGTGAGACCCTGTGTAAAAATAATATTTATCCTTTGTTGCTGTAATTATGTATTTGCCAACATCTCCCTGTTCCCATACTCATGGCTATGACAGCCTCCAATCACCATATGGTCTTCAATGATTTAATAAGGTTATCCACAGAATGACATGGTACTGCATACACAGTGTTTACTGAATTAGTATCTTTATCCACACAGAGTGACATGTTACTCTGTGCATACTGTTCCTCTCTCTAGGAGAATGTAAACGCCTATGCAATGTGATGTTTGCCATGAGGTATATATTGTGGACTGACTGCATCAAGGTAATTACCATACTCATCATCTCTCATATGTACCATTTACCTGTAGCAAGAATAGCTAGTGAGTACTTTTTTAGTGATTTTGAAATATGTACTACAATATTGCAACAAGTTACTATGCTTTGGAAAAATCTCTGAAATATTCTTGCTGTTTAACTGAAACTTTATAAACTTGGATCAACATCACCACCCCTTCACCTGTCTAATTCCCCACTCCAGCTTATAGTAACCACCATTCTACTCTCAGTTTCTTTGAGTTTGATGATTTTTAGATTCTATATATAAACTATTTTGCACAATACAGTTGGTCCTCCTTGTTCATGGGTTCTCTACCTCAAGATTTAACCAACAACAGATCAAATTTGTCCATAACATAACATTGCACCTTTACAGAGCATGTAAACATTTTCCTGTCAGTCTATAAATTATGCAGTATATAATACAGTGACATTATCTTCTGTGTTATAAATAATCTAAAGATGATTTGATATATATAAGAATATGCACATAATTCAAATACTACATGATTTCATATAAAAGAGTGGAATGTTTGTAGACATTGGTATCCAATGGTATCCTAGAACCAATATTCTATGCATCCTAATGGTGACTACATTTGATTTCTATTCCTTGAGAAATTTACTTCATATAATTTACTCAGATTTATCCATATTATCAAAAATAGTATATATATATATATAAAGAAATTGAAATCAATATCTTAAGCAATTATTGGTATGTTCATGTGCACTGTGCCATTATTACAATAATGATACAGAAGTATCATTATTGTGTCAATCAACAGAAGAATGGATAAAGGAAATGTAGTATAAATACACAATGGAGTGCTGCTGCCATTATGTCTTGATTATAGTTCTTAAAATTTTTGTTTCAGAATTTTCTGTGTATTTTCAGTGTGTTTTTTTATGTGAGACAGAGAGAGTACATGAGAGAGATAGAGAGAGAGAGAGAGAGAGGAGGGAGGGAGGGAGGGAGAGAGAGAGAGGGAGAAATGGCACACCAGGGCCTCTAGCCACTGTAATCAAACTCTAGATGCATGTGCCATCTTGTGTGCATGTGTGACCTTGTGCATTTGTGTCATTTTGTGTATCTGGCTTACATGAGATCTGGAGAATCAAACATTGGTCCTTAGGCTTCACAGGCAAGTACCCTAACCTCTAAACCATCTCTCCAGCCCTCTATGTATTTTTCAGAAGAGGAATGGCCTAATGAACAAAGGAATGCTAGCAAAAATCCAAACATAAAAATCCCTTCTGTGGGCTGGAAGGATGGCTTAACGGTTAAGGCATTTGCCTGCAAAGCCAAAGGACCCAGGTTCGATTCTCCAAGACCCATGTTAGCCAGATGCACAAGGGGGTTCAGGTATCTGTAGTTCATTTGCAGTGGCTGGAGGCCCTGGCACACCCATTCATTCTCAATCTCTCCCTCTCTCTGTCTCTCTCTCTCTCCATCTTTCTCTGTCAAATAAATGAATAATTTTTTTAAATCCCTTCTTTTCCTAAATATATAATTCTTTTCTGAGAACTGAATGCCAAATGAAGTCTCACAAAAGAAAGATATACTTTATAAAACTGTCAGGATTTGGGGTCTTTGCAGGTATGTCTCTTGTTCTGAGGGAGGAAGGGTTCATGCCATGCAAATTCAGAATTGCAGAGTCAATTTAGTTATAAGAGTAGATATAGGATAAGATCTTAGTGAAATCAGTGGCTAAGCTCAAATAAATCCAATTGCAAGAATGAGTCCAAGAAAATGTAGTGTACATTTGAATGCCTTAGGGAAACTGTCTCTTTTTAAGCATGTCCATTTGAGTTTCTTTATGATGACTTCATGGCTCACTGGAAGGGTCTTTGTTTTTATGGATATGATGAAAACTTCCATGCTGTGCACAATTATCTACCAAAACAAGTATTCTGAGGACCAGCCAAAATCCTTTCAGAGCTGACTATTCTTACAAGCCTAGTCAGTCAGACCCTTGACCAGAATAATCTGGCCAGAGGCCATTTACAAGCTCAAAGGGGAGGAATGTATTCTCGCCCCTATTAGAGAAATACAATGAGAACTTTTGACAAATATGACTTCTGTACTCTCCAGCAATACTATGACCTTGTGCTCTATAATTTAAGATGCCACTAGACCTACAAAATATTCTTTATAAAATATAGAATTGGCACAATTACTGGAATTCCAAAGAACTTAGAACTGGCTGTTTACTTCTCTTTTTTAAAACTCTTTTTGTCTGTGATTCCCTGAACATCCAAAAGCTACTCTAGCATTTCAAAAGTGAAACTAAATGTAATAGATGCCCATGCCCTTCTCAGTCTGCAAAGAGCAACTATAAAAGGATCTCTGAAACATATTGGTATGAGCATGAGTTGGTTTTATCTTGCTTTAAATTGGACAAAAATAAAAGCATAGGGCTGTAGGGCCAAGAGAAGAGAAAATATATGGACCAGAGCCAAAGTTATAGCCTATAATCAGGTACTTAGACCACATGGACTCTTCTGAGAAGGCTGCTAAGCTGGAAGCCTCAGCTTGCATTTAAAAAAAAGAGGTGGCATGTTCCACTGGACACAATGCATTTGTTCAGTGACTATAACTTCCAAGTCAGCATCATTTTATGATGTTCAAAAGTAAAACCAAATGTACTAGACATAAACCTTAAAATTTTCAATTTTCTTGACTGGGAACCCAGCTTCAGCTTCTCCATCAAGGTCTTTGATGCTGATATGATGAGCCTTGTAAGGTGTCCTCTATTTATTGCTAGCCAGCTTTGGCTGTTGGTTCAGGTAGGAATACAGCACAGACAAGAGGTATATCCATGTGCTAGGGATAATAGGGAAGAGTGTAACATGATTGGGCCCGGTTTACTAAAAATCAAGACTGGACAATATATGTAAATCAAAATCTTAGCTGGGTCATGATAGATACATCAGTAAAAATGTCCCTAGAGTCCCAAGAGAGAAAGCATTTTCTTCAACATCAAAGGCTCCATCTTTTGCTATTGCAGAGGTGAGATTTTACTTATCCGGTAATGTATCACACACACTAATAAGAGAGGAAGGCATGAAGGAAAGGGAAAATGAGCTCAGTTTCCCTAAGTTTTTCCCATATTAGAACATAAGACTACGTTGCTGGGAGCCAGTGGGTTTGGGTGAGGACTGAAAATGTTCTTAACCTCACCAGTGTTGATACGGGCTATTGGAAAGAGAGGACACAGGCTCTAGAAATTCAAGAATATTTATACCATATATGTTGAAGACAGACGTTAAGACTGAAGGCTATAGGTAGTGGGTTGTGGGTAAGTCCCCACTTACGATGCAGATCTCATGCCAGTAATATCTAGGACTGGCTGCATTAGCATAATTCTTACCTAAGTAAGGTATTGTGCAAAATTGCATACTTCAATTCTAATATGTTTAGATATATATTCATCATACTTAGACAAAACCAATCCCAGTATGTATATTACCTTTAGCACATAAGGTTTGGGGGATAGAGTGCCCGATACCAGAGTCTGATTATTCTGCAGTTCCCAAGGTGGCACTGATATGTAAGAATCATCTTGAAACCTGGCCATGTCATCTGAGATTGATCAGAGCCTTATTCCAGCTCCTTCTGTTCAATTGCAGATAACTATTCTGTCACTTTGAACACACTGTTGGGTAAAGAGGACCTTTTGGTAGACTGAAAAATTGTAATAAATCTCTGAAGTCAAGGGTCCTAATGCCTGAATTTTGATTACTCCCACATTCATGAGCAAAACAAATAAATTTGTTAATATCTACAAGATTTGCTGGTCTATCCCAGGAAGTGACAGCACACACCTAAAACAAAATTTAAGTCTGAAAGTAGAAAAATACACAGCATATGTAAGCAATGTTGAGTGGTGTTGAACTATCAGTGGCTAGCTGCAGCGTGTGCATTCACGAGGGTGGAAGCTTACAGGGTAGAATACACTTTCACCTGACCAGTGACAGGAGATGGGCTGGAATTTTACTTCCTCAGGTCACTCGAGAGAGGCTGCTCAGGAGTCTTCCCATACGACATTGGACTTTGAATGGCAGCAACTTGGTGAAGCTCTTTAAAAAGGCAGAATAATTCTCTGTACATGCAACAGTTATATAAGAGATTGCCTTCAAAAATCATGCAGGTAATAATCTCTGTTAATTAATCCCTAGCAAATTTTTTTCATGTGTCATTTCCAGGGAAGGAAAGCAAAGCTCCACCGCGTTAAATGATTTGCTTTGTGACACAAGAATGGAAGTCAGGTTTTTTCATTCTAAATGTCAATGGGTTCGACATTGGACTTCCAGTTCAATTATTGACCAGCCATATATCTTTATCAAATTATTATTTATAGTGTAATAATAGCAAAGGAACCATAGCATCTAAAGAGAATGTTAGGGGAAAAGTACTCCTTTAGGACTCATTGTCTTTACTTACAAATGTAGCTGCTGATGACCGTACTAAAGGCGAGGGCCAGGATCCATTCTCCTGAGAGTGCTCACAAAAGAAGTTTTCCGACCCAGAACTCAAGTGGACTCTCTGAATGTGACCCTTCAGTAAACAATTCCACGTGGATCCTGCATGTATACTGACGTGACAACTTCCTAAATATTAGAGGCGTCTTAACCATAGTTGCATAATCACTTCAGAAAGAAGGGAAATCCTCTAGAAGGGCTGTGTTTTCTTGAGCAAACAACTTCACAGATACCACAAAACGCCCTGCTGATCTGAACACTCCTCAACTGCCCTGCTGGGTAAACTATGTCATTTACGATCGCATTCCTCCTCTACCTTGGCACTGAGAATAATATGGGGGAAAGCACCCATCTTGAATAAGAACCATCACTTTGAAGTATAGTTCAATTTGCAGACCCCTCAACCCCCCTCTTCTACTACAGTGCTATGGAACATCAAAGACACTGAGGCCTAGGGTTTCTGGAAATTTTACACGAAAGAACATCCTTGTTCCAGCTGTCCTCCTGGGATGAGATAACTAACCACACACGCCATGCCAAGCAGACACCCACCTTAATGCTTTTAGGTCAGTTCCACAATCTTAATGTTTGTTGGAGACCCTGAGAGTGTGCATGGGGTGTGGCAGGGCAGGTAGGAGGGAAAAGCTAGCTGCAGCTACCAGCTGTCCCCATCTTGCGAGTGGACACTGCAGAAGAAGAAGAAGAAGACGAAAAAAAAAAAAAAGCACTTACTTTCTCCCAAGTGACCGGTCTTCAAACAGTGCTTGAGGGAGCCCTGAAAGCAAGGCTCCTGGGAGTCCTTTGCTTCTGCTGGGCTTCTGTGTCTTAGATCTGTGATTTCCTTCCCAAGCTCCGCGGCTTGCTCAGGAAGTGTCTGCCCTCTCTAGCCTCGCTCAGGTCGGTCACTGGGGCGGCTCCACAGCCGCTGACCCAGAGACCCCTCCTGTGAGATGCCCAGCAGAGCCACGCCCTCGCGAGCTGTGTTTGTCTCCCTCACGCGCTCTCCTCCCTCCCCTGTTGGCAACACAGCTCTCTCCTCCACGCACATCCCCAGGCCAGTGTGTGACTTCAGAAGGCAGATCGGGCGTGGGCGGGAGATATTGACAGAAACCCGCTGCAGAGGCAATGAAAGAGGCAGCTGTGGCCTCTCCTCCTCCGTCCCCTGGGAGAGAGGCCAGCCAGAGGACCAGGGATGGGGGCTTTGTGAGGAGACGCACTGGAGCACGGAGGAATGGAGGGGCTAGGTTAAATAAAGCCTGAGAGAAAAGTAGGAGTTTGGATGCGAAATGGCCAAAAGAAAGGGGAGGAGGGGGGTGATATGTATCGGAGGAGGAGAGGAGGGCGGGAAACTCAGATGCTTTCTTTCCGTGCAGTACTTTTCCTGTCCCCTGGCGTTGCTGTCTCACAGGACACACAGGTCAGATTGTCAGCCCGCAGCATCCAAGCACGGTCCTTGCTGCAGACTGGCGTTATGTGTAGGTGTGTGGCTGTTTAGGAAAGAAGTGATTGATCGAAATTGCCGCAATTCTGTGTATTTTTGCTCTTTTCTGGAGATTGGAACATGAGGTACAGAGGAAAAGGCAGTCCATATTCCGGAAAACTGGGCTGTCCGCAGTGTAGTGTGGGGTATATAGGGCTGATGTGTTGGACAATTGCTCCTATATGACATTTGGAAATTTTTACTATAACATAAAGTATTCATTTTATAGATGTAGTTGGTTCACATATCATGGCATTTATCCCAAAATACTTCAGTATATGGCTCTGAGTAATAACATTTTAAAGAGTTTAACCCAATGTTAACATCACAGTGATAATACAACTAACAACTTTGAAGAGTCCAACATCCACTTCATTTCTTTTTGATAGCCAGTGTCTGAATCTATCTCAGCTTCTTTTTAACACATTTGTAGAATCAGTGCATTTCCTCATATACGCACCCTCCTCTCGGGGTAAGCTGACATGACAACCCAGTGAAATCCCATGCATCTCCTGGTCCATTTGAACAAAATTGGCAATATCAGATATCTTAGAGCTTAAATAAGATATTTGAAATAAATGAAGTGCAGCTTTCTATATTGTGTACTGAACTGGCACCTGATCGTAACAAGAGCAATGAAAAATCATAGAGACTGGAACATAGGACTCAGTCTATATTATAAAGTCATATAGAATGGGGCTGGAGAGATGGCTTAGCAGTTAAGCACTTGCCTGTGAAGCCTAAGGACCCCCATTCGAGGCTCGATTCCCCAGGACTCAGCCAGATACACGGGTCTGGAGTTCATTTGCAGTGGCTGGAGGCCCTGGTGCTCCCATTCTCTCTCTCTCTCTCTCTCTCTCTCTCTCTCTCTGTCTCTCTCTCTGTCTCTCTGTCTCCCTCTTTCTCTCTGTCTCTCTCAAATAAATAAAAATAAAAATAAATAAATCAAAATAAATTCATATAGAGTGGAACAAAGAACTGAGTCTATATTACAAAGTCATATACACTGGAACAAAGAGTTGAGTGTATATTATAAAGTCATATAGAATGGAACAAAAGAACTGATGCTATATTATAAAGTCATACAGAATGGAAAAGTGAACTGAGTTTATATTATAAAGTCATATAGAATGGAACAAAAGAACTGAGTTTATATTATAAAGTCATACAGAGTGGAAACAAAGGAACCAAGTCTATATTATGACATCATATATATTGGAAACAAAGGAACTTTGTGTATTTTATAAAGTCACATAGATTGAAAAAGGGAACTGATTTTATATTATAAAACATCATATAGTATGGAAAAGGGAACTGAGTCTATATTATAAAGTCATATAGACTGGAAACAAAGGAACTGAGTCTATATTGTAAGTTCAAGATTTTGTGATTGTTGTTGCTCTGGAACAAATATTTGGCCAACAGTTTAGATAATGTCACTTAATAAATATCTGAAATATTTTTGTAATTATTATGCTCCTAGGAATTAACTAGTGTTTCTTGCAATTTTTCTCAGAAAAATTACTGGCATATTTTCTTTTTCCATATGAACCTTGTTATTAAAATCTCCTGAACTGTTTTTACCTAAGCATATATTCAAAAGATGGAAGTTCTGGACCTACAAGCTGTTACTTAACAAGAGAAATCTTCCCTAACACAATACCTTGGAACAGGAAGGTCCCTAGGAGTAGTACTTTTCCTGTATCCTCTTGACGAGGCACTGCTTATTCTAATGGCAAAGAGGTCAGGATCAGGGACATGGGTGGATTCATGTTTTTATATTTGATCCATATCACTACATCCAGAATTTTAAAACCCTGCTTAAAAAATAAATTAGACTAAATAGCAAATGATCATTTCAAACTCAAACAAGCCCACTCTTCCTTTGAAAATATGGCCTGGAGCTGTGCCATCCATTCCTCTTTTTATATCACCACCTGAATGTATGGGCTCTTATTTATTTATGAGGGATTTATATCATGGTTGACATTCTTCCCCTACATCCAAACTCTTGCTGTCATTCTTGACAAACTTCTCATCCATTTGGATGCCAAAAACAATTTGCAAGGGGTATCCAGTAACCTGTCAATTTTGTTCCTGAGATGTTATCCCTGTTTCCACACCACCTCAGCTTTAATCCCCAAACTCACACTTAGAATTTTGTTGTAGATAACTATTGTTTTGGTTTTCTCTCTAACACTTAATTTGTGAAGTTAAATATCAGTTGCTTATTTGTGTGTTTTCTGTCATGGTCTACTAGCTATATGTGCTGTATGACAGCTGAATGTAATTATTCCCTATTGTAGAATAGTATTCACAAAGAGGTGGTGATATGATAGTATCTCTAGTAACTTGGTGAAGGATGAACTCCAAGCAAGAACTCAGCCAGCAATGATTGCTGGAGGAAAATGGTGATTCCTAGGAAGAGACGACAGAGCACAAGTGAGATGGAAGGTGTTAGGATAGTCCTCTGATCTGCTTTCACACTGCTTCAGCTGCTGTACTTACCCACTCTATTGCTTATGTAATACATGGGCTTGAACATTCCCAGTCATTGCTAATATTTCACACAAAGCACAAATCTCCCCAGACATACATGGCAAAAATCCGAAAGGCAAACTTGTCTCTAGGGATTTCAAAGGAGCTCAGAGCAATAAAGCACACAACAACTTCTCCCCTAAATCCATTCTAATGAGTGGAAGATGACATCTTAATATTTCCTTGATTAAAACATGATAAAAGTCTTGGCAAACATATGGGGGGAAAGGAGCAGGGTTGTACACTATGTATGTGAATACAAATTAAGGCAATGTTGTGGAAAGATGTATGGAAGTTCTGAAAAATTTAAAATAATAAACATTTTCATTTGGGGGTAAATATACAAAGGAATTGAAACTGATAGATTAAATGGATGTATTTACTCCCATGTTTTATTAGCATTATTCATAGGTTGCTATTTCTTAGGTCCATGAACATGCCAATAGATATAGAAAATGAAGACTATTTACACAACAGAAAATAAACTATGCAACCTTGAAAAAGAAAGAAGGTCACTCATTCACAATGATACAAGTAGTTGCCAGTAAGGGTATGAGAAATAAGTTATCCCCAGAATGACAAATGCTAAAATGATGTTATTCATATGTAGTAGTCACAGTAGTCATTATCATAGAAATAGAAAATAGAAAGGCAGTTCAGGGCTGAAGATAGGGCTCAGCAGTCAAAGGTGCTTGCTTGCAACACCTGATGGCCTGGGCTTGATTCCCCAGTGCCCATGTCAAAGCTAGATTCAAAAAGTGGCACATGCATCTGAAGTTCATTTGCAGCAACAGGAATCCCATCTTCTTGCTCTCTCAACTAAAAAAAAAATTTTAAAGAAAGGCAGTTTACAGAGGCTTTATCAGGGAGAGAAAGAGAAAAGGAAGATCTTGGTCAAAGAGTGCAAAGTATTTCCTTTAGAATGGAGGAGTAAGTTAAAATGACTTATTAAACTGAATGACAATCCAGTTAATAACATTGGATGGCATATGTGAAAATTGCTAAAAATATATCTTTAATATTCTCATCATAAGAATAAATTGTTGAGGTAATAGGTTGGAGTTTGATCTCATTATTTTCTATAATGTATGAAAATAGAAAAGCATCACAATGTGTATCATAAACATACTGAATTATTTGTCAATTAACAATGCACAATAAAAAGTTGATTCTGAGTATAAATTCAGAGGTTGGCCATTGCAGGTAGCCCACATGTTCTGTCTTCTCCATGGCAACTTGATGTGCCAACTATACCAGTAAGTAGACAGGCAGTTTGGGGCAGTATATTTATTTTCCTTGCAGCCTATGTGGGTGGGGGTGGAGGTGTTTATTCTGACCTCAGAGTTGTTAGGCACTTTCTTTATCCTTGCTATAGAATAACAAGGAGCACATGCTACTTTACATTGCTGTCAGTTCCAGACTATTGTCTTTAAGGAGCAATAAAACATAAATCATATGTGAGGAATATGTCCTCCTGAATAGTTCAGTTTTGTAACATTCATGTTAATGCATTTAATTTTTTTTTATTTTGTAGTGTGGGGAATTGACTCAGGGCCTCCTACATACTAGGCAAATGTTCCACCACTGAGATATATTTCCCTAGTCTAGAATTAAGAGATTCTGAAGATTTTATATTTCTATATTTTTGCAAATGTTAATTGTTTTTTTTTCAGACATCACTAAAAATGACAGATGTCAGTAAGAAATAGAATACCTCGGTATTGGTGGTCTTTATCAGTTGTATGAAGGTAGAGCTGCAAAGCCAGGACCACTGTATTTTCTATGTCCATAGCACTGTCTCCTTGGAATTGCTCCATGGAAACCTTGTCATCATCTTCACCCTTGTGTTTATATCTGTAAGACACTGGACATGATCACAAAATAAACCTAAAACTTAGATTGAAAGTCACAAAACAAAAGAAGCAGCCTGTATCTCAGATTCTCAGAAATGAAAGAACAGGTAGTAGCAGCCATTGAACTCTTCCATAAAACATTAGGCAAAAACCTTTTAGAACTTTATCACTTGAAGATTTCTAAGCTGATTTGAGCTTCTCAGAACTCCTGAGATATATAAATAACAGCACTTTGCCCCAGTTTGAGCTTCCAAAACTCTTCCAGATGCAAGCATGATCACCAAAGAATATTTGAAAATGCAAATTAAATAGCTAAAATCTGAAAAAAAAAATCAAACATTTGTCAAAACTCATGTAGGATGAGCTGAATTGCTTTGTGCCACCTCTATATTGTAATATTGTCACCACTCTTACAATTAGACAAGTCTGGAGCTTATCTTCAAAACATCTTCTAACCTTAGATCATTACACTTGCAAGTTCATGTTCAACAATCAACTATCAAGTAATTCCCAGATTACTTTAGATCCCAAAATGTTTGCAAGTGATAAAAATAAAACTGAGCCAGGCATGGTGGCGCACTCCTTTAACCCCAGAACTTGGGAGGCAGAAGTAGGAGAATTTCCATGAGTTTGAGGCCACCCTGAGACTACATAGTTAATTCCAGGACAGCCTGAGCTAGAGTGAAACCCTACCTCAAAAAAACAAAAAACAAAAATAAATAAATAAATAAATAAATAAAACTGTAAATATGATCATTTGTTGTCACCTATGTGGAAGTCCCATTTTTGTTTGCATTTATGTAAAATAGATGAAATGTTTATGCCGTCTATGAAAATCAGATACAACTGTTGTAATCAAACCCTCAGCAGTGACCCAAATATAACAGGAGTTTATTTAAATCAAATGGTCATTCAGGTGTTAAGAGTCTACAGTAACAACTTTCCAAGGAGTTTGACTCCTTTGCCCTTCTTGAATTGCTGTCTTTCGTGATCTATATCCTAGTGTGCATGTTTTCTGATGACTGTAGAACATTTATATACTAGATGGTGGAACAGGGCAAAGACAAATCCAGATTTATTTTATATTTTCTCAGGTTCATATCTTGTCATGTAGAATCCAACATAATAGAAACAACTACCTGCAAGGGATCTTAAAGAATGTCGATTTCTTTTTTTGTTATTTGTGGCCTATTTTGTGACCCTAGGACAGAGGTACTTCTTGGTGTAGGCAAAGGTGACAATGCATTCTGTATGATGATTGGTGCCACCTGCCTTCTGTCTGCATCTTCAGGTGGTGTTCTATTTGTACTGGATTCTCTGGCCAAGAACCAAGCTAAGGGGGAAAAAAATGTGATTTCAAGGATTATGAACATAGCAAAGAGCACCCAAATTTAAAAGAAAACTTTCCTCTCCACCAAAGTTGTAACTGTCAGCATGTTCATATAGATGAATACAGTAATAAATTTTACTATCTACTTTAAATTCATTTGGTTTTACCCTTATTTCTTTCATTTCTTCCACTTTAGTTTTGGTGTAATAGTAAGATAGACACTTAAAAAGTTTTCTTGGGGCTGGAGAGATGGCTTAGTGATTAAGCGCTTGCCTGTGAAGACTAAAGGACCCCAGTTTGAGGCTCGGATTCCCCAGGACTCATGCAAGCCAGATGCACAAGGTGTCCTATGCATGTGGAGTTCGTTTGCAGTGGCTAGAGGCCCTGATGTGCCCATTCTCTCCCTCCCTCCCTCCCTCTCTCTCTCTCTTTCTCTATCTCATAAATAAATAAAAATCAACAAAAAAGAAAAGAAAAGTTTTCTCAAGCATTTTTCTTTACAAAAACATTCAAGGCTTTCATTCCGTTCAGAAACAGTACAAAATCATTCCAAAACCCCCTCCATTAACATTGCAGCTGAGTCAGGGACAAAGTTTTGAGTGTACCCAACTACATCTCCCATGAAACAATGGAACATCTCTCACAACAAAGCATGATATATTACAGAGTGAGTGCTGGGTCAGTCTGGGCTGAAGTGAGACTCCACCTCAACCCTCCCCCGTCAAAAAAAAAAAAAAGACAAAAGAAAGAAAGAAAAGAAGCATGAGGTAGGAGGTGAAAAAGCACTAGGGCAGATAATAAATGACTCATTTTTTTAATCTATAGAAAATAATACTGGAGGATGGAGAGATGGCTTAGTGGTTAAACGTTTGCCTGGCAAGCCTAAGGACCCGGGTTAGAGGCTCCATTCCCCAGGACCCACGTTACCGTTACCATCTGGCTGCCTACTTAGCCAGATGCACAAGGGGACGCGGGCATCTGGAGTTTATTTGCAGTGGCTGAAGGCCCTGGCGCTCCCATTCTCTCTCTATCTGCCTCTTTCTCTCTCTGTCTGTTGCTCTCAAAAAATAAATAAAAATAAACAAACAAAAAAAGAAAATAATACTGGTAAGATTCGAGTTCACTGTCTCTTCAGAGACAATAGGTCTTTGACAAGACGTAGCCACAGTGCAGCTGAATTAGATTGGGTGCTGACAACAGAAACTTCTCTGAAAATCTTTAGGCCATCAGAATCCAATTCAAGCCTTCTCTGTCACCTTTCTTCATAGCCAACTTAAAATGAAAACTAAATTTTTAGAAAATTACATTATAAAGTCATTGATAACTGGGATATTAATCTCAGTGATGGATGAAGGTTATACTCTAAACTGGAGCATTAAGAAAAACTTATCATATATGCAAAGTCTCCTTCTCTTGCTCAGCTCTTTCTCATACTCAACCCTGAAAATTTGGTTGTCGCACAGAAGGGAGAATTTTCCTAAAGTTCTTCTCTAAGGTACCACCTGTACCTGTACAAGGTGTCCTATGCATCTGGAGTTTGTTTGCAGTGGCTGGAGGCCCTGATGCACCCATTCTCTCCCTCTCTCTCTCTCTCTCTCTCTCTTCCTCTCAAATAAATAGAGTAGAGGGTAATAAATAAATAGGGTAGAGACTGATATCATTGGTGTTGAAAATAAGAAAGTTTGATTACCAGACTCCCCTAGTGCATAGACTCCTAATTCACAAGATTTGCTTCCTCAGCCTCTAACATGTGCATAAACACACAGAGGATTCATTTCCTGCTGATCATCAAACAAGAATCATAGGTTGGTGGGCTGGAGAGTTGACTTAGCAGTTAAGGCACTTGGCTGCAAAGCCTAAGGACCCAGGTTTGATTCTTCAGTGTCCATGTAAGCCATATACACAAGGTGGCACATGTGTCTGGAGTTCATTGGCAGTGGCTAGAGGCCCTGGTACACCCATTCTCTCACTCTCTCTTTCTCTCTCTCTCTCTCTCTCTCTCTCCCTCTTTCCCTCTCTCTTAAATAAGTAAATACATAAATAAAATATTTTTTAAAAGACTCACAGGTTGTTTGAGGAATGCCATCAGCCCTGCAAAGTAGAGGCAAATGTGTTGGAAAAAGTAGAAACAGTACAAATCAGAAGAAAGTTTAAATTTATAATTAATGTAGAATGCAGGCAGTATATCTATGGAATGAATCCAGAATACCTATTTTAAAGAGACAATGTGGAGTGTTTCTTTTATCCAATGATTCCATCATTATATGGAGCCTAAAATCTTCTGACTCAGAAAAGTAGGGAGAAGGATGTTAGTTATAAGGAGCTGGCGCACAAGGAACATGTCTTTGGAGAAAGGTTAAACAAAGCTTTCAAAACATTAGTTTAAAAGTAATATGGCTGAACAGTTCATAAGCCGCAAGTTTGGTCCCCAGCGTGGCAGTTCTGAGAGGTGGTGGATAGCACACAAGGTGAGGCCTAGTGTGAGTAATTACATCATTCATGCAAACGTGCTCAGAAGGGGTTAATGCTTGCCTCCATAGAGAGGGTTTAATTTCACAGAACTGGATTACATTTAATGAGAGTGACTTGGAAAGCAACAACCTGTGTGTTTGGTCTCTGCACGTATCTGGTAGCAGGTGCATGCAGAGAGTAAATAAGGAGGAGTGCTGCTCTCTAAGGAAACAAGCATTAACCCCTCTGAGCATGTTTCCATCAATGGTGATCAAAATAAGAAAGTCTAAAAAAACTGCCTTAGGAAATCACATTGAAATATAATGAGATAAGCAGGATAGGGTTCTAGAGCATAAGGGGAAATAAAGTGACTCTTGGCTACTTCCTCAATCCTTTACAATTATAAAACTTCTAAAACTAATGTCTGTGATCTAAAAGAAAAATATGCTGTTAGTATAGAAAAGACTCAGATAGATGCTAAACTAGTATGTGGAAACATGATGAGAAACAGTATTTGTGTGGTTTCAAAGAATCTAGCAACAAGATAGGGATTCATTACAGAGGGAAAATAACAACATATAATGATATATGCCTCCAAGAACCAACATAATTAAATAAAAGCTCACATAGCCAGTAGTAAGACATGTGTATGCCACATTCTTCCTCAGAATGCAGTTAATGGATATCAAAGGGACACCTGGAATCTTTTGCTGAATATGTATAATGCAACCTCATCAAACATGTCAGACAAGGCCAGATAGAAGAATATACACAAAATAATGGATAAGTGTTCTTCATGGTGTTGAGGTTCCCAAGTTCAAGAAACCACTGTGACATATGCAGGAGGGACATAGGAAACAAGATATAATGTGGAGCTTTACAATGGGTCCTGAGCTATGGGGCTGGAGAGCTTGCTCAGCAGTTCAGGCATTTGCCTTCAAAGCCTAATGACCCAGGTTCCATCAAGTACCCACATAAAGACGGATAGATGCACAAGGCGGCACACATGTTTCATTTGCAATGGCTAGAGGCCCATTCTCTCTCCTCTCTCTCTCTCTCTCTCTCTCTCTCTCTCTCTTTTCCTCTCCCTCTCTGTCTCTTTCTGCTTGCAAAAATAAGTAATTAAATAATAGCTTAAAAAATAATGGATCCTGCACTTGAGAAATGACATTTTATTTTATTTTATTATTGGGGGGGTTCGAGGTAGGGTCTCACTCTAGCTCAGGCTGACCTGGAATTCACTATGTATTCTCGGTTGGCCTCGAACTCATGGTGATCCTCTTACCTCTGCCCCCCGAGTGCTGGGATTAAAGGCATGCACCACCACGCCCGGCTAACCAGTGACATTTTAATAAAACCTGTAGATTAAGACAACAGTAAGGGATTTAGCTATAAATAAGACCAGATGTGCTAATATCAGCATTTGAATCCACAGGACAATGGAGAAGTATGTTCAGATTTCTAGAGAAGAATGGTTTTCAATATATTATTCTGCACAGATGCAAATTATCAATCAATATAAGAAAACACAAATCATTTTCAGACATCAGAGTTCTCAAAAATTGATTTGGCATGCACTTAAAAAATCTCCTATGAATTCTTACTTAAGACATTACTAAGAAATGTGATATGTCCAAGAAGGAAGTGTGATATAAAGAAATGCCTGGGGACTGAGGACTCAGCTCAGTGCAGGAGTGCTTTCCTTTCAAACAAGTGCAAAGCTGAGTTGGATGCCCAGCATCAGAAGAACAAAGGCCTGTCGCTCCATCAGCAGGCCCCATCTAGGAAACAAAGACTACTTCCTGGGGGTGGAATGGAAGTGGCAGATCTGTACCAGGTCCTGGAAGCACATAGCTAGGGCAGCAGGTTGATATCATATATTACATACACATTGAAAGCATTAAACATTTAGAAGCTTTTCAAGTACTTTATCAAATACATGTGCAAGGGGCTGGAGAGATGGCTTGGTGGTTAAGGCACTTGCCTACAAAGCCTAAGAACCCAGGTTCAATTCCCCAGGACTCACAAATGCAAAAGTGACACATTTGTCTGAAATTTATTTGTAGTGGCTAAAGGACCTGACGCTCGCATTTTCTCTGTTGATCTCTCTTCTATCCCTCTCTGCTTACAAGTAAATGAATAAAAATAGTTTTTAAAATGCATATGTAAGGAAATCATTCTGAATATCTCTCTGATTTAGCATAACCATAATTATGAACATAGTAACTGTGAATTTAAAGTTTCCTGTAGTCGTATGGACAGAATATTTGCATGGAAAAGGAATAAAATAGGTACAATGTTCAGAGATAACAATTAAAATTGATAGGTCTTTAGAAATCAGTAGTAACGGGCTGGAGAGATGGCTTAGCGGTTAAGCACTTGCCTGTGAAGCCTAAGGACCCCGGTTTGAGGCTCAATTCCCCAGGACCCATGTTAGCCAGATGCACAAGGGGGCGCAGGGGTCTGGAGTTTTTTTGCAGTGGCTGGAGGCCCTGGCGCGCCCATTCTCTCTCTCTGTCTCTATCTGTCTCTCTCTGTCACTCTCAAATAAATAAATAAAAATAAAGAAAAAATTTAAAAAAAAAAGAAATCAGTAGTAACATATTACTTGTAGAACAAGTAGAAAATTACAAATGAAACAGTATAAGTTAGTTATTATAAACAGAATTCAAGAAGATGAGAGGTTCTGATGTAAGTCCTACCAGATTAACTGTGTCAATTATGCTTATATTTCACCTTAATAAAGTACAAAATACATTTATTAAATCAAAGCATAATTTTCCAATAATTATCAACCAAAATGAAGATATATAAATGTTCCACCTCATACCCTGATTGTAGCTTTGTCTCCTTAGTCCACCCAAATAAGAATGGATTTATAATTATATATTTTATAGAACATTATTCAACAAAAGCCTCTACTTCCTATCTTGCAGCTGAGAAAGGGAACAAATTTTGAGTGTATCAATGGTGAATTTGGGCTAAAAGGCTCCATGAGGAGGCAAGTGGCTCAGTTTGCACAGAAAATTTCACCCAGGGTAAAAAACTGTTAATCATCTAGATTCATCATCCTGACATGTTTATGAGCACAGAGTAAATTGGATTTTTTCAGCATATTGTATAAAAGAATTAGGAATCACTTGTGAGTCAAGTACTTCTTAAGTAATACCTCAAGCTACTTCATCTGTCATTTTATTTTTTCTTTCACTTGTTTATCCTTCATTTAAAAAATTCATAAAATTCTTTGCTGCCCCTTACTTGCACAGTTAGGTTAGGGGCTTCCATACAACTTAATGGTAGTTACACTCACTACGAATAGCATGATTACTTGTTTAATGTATGTATTATTCCTAGAATGTAATACCCAAGGAGTCAGGACATGCCTCTTTCTTGACATCATGTCTCAGTGGTTTAGAAGCACATGTGTGCTTGTTTGCTTTGGTTGCTGGGATGTAAAGAGCAAAAATGATGAAACTTTAGAAAATCACAAATCCTTCCATAGATTAAGTGCCTGTAAACCGCTAAAAATGCCTCTAATTCTAAAGATACTGGAAAGGCTAAAGGGGGTAACATGTCTTTGATATGGTAATTAATAAATGTTATAGTTTACTGTTATGAGGGTTTATTACAGGACAATCAGAACTATAACATGATAACAAATTTACTTTCAAAATCTAATTTAAAGTAAAATCAAGATGGACAGGTTAAAAGAAATTGTGCCATTATTATAGCTAAACTGGCTCCTAGAGACTGTGATTGCTTACTGTAAAGTATAATGAAGACTTTGTATACCCTGAAGGAAGGTGGGAAATAAATTATGCATCATGAGTAGCAAAGAAAAGCAAGATTCCCAAATGTACTAAATATTTTAAAATCACTAAAGTTACATTGCATTTCTAAAGCGCTCTGGCCTTTATATACAAAAGCATATGTAAGTATATGAAAAAAAGTACTGTTTAATACATGCCAACAAAGTAGTCTATAATCGAAGTTTGGCAAAATTCTATTTATTGCAGTATATTGTTTACAGATATAATTTTATACATAAAGATTGCACTTATCAATGATATGTAGAAAAACTGGGAGAAATCAGATGAACTGTGGAGCTTGGTCAGCATTATTGTAGTTTTTCTTAGTGATTATTTAAAATTTATCCCCTATGTACTTTCTGTCCCTTTGTTGAATAAGATTGCTATACATATAGAAAGACACAAATGCCCAAACTTAGAAACTTGTTAACCAGTCTAATGTTTTATTCTTAGACAGTGTAGTGAAACAAACTTTTGGTCTTCTGATGGTCTCTCATCCTTTCTTTTGTCTACCACCTTCTAAAGTGAATGTCTTCTATGCGACGTCTACTTCATCCTACTGACTTTCATTTTATAGTATTGGTTTTTGGCTTTCTCTCCCCCTGACATGTTCTTACCAGGACCATCAATAGGAACATCCTATTTGAACATGCCTCACACAGGGAACATAGGCTAGAGTTAATGTCACAAAAGTGCCATATTAGTTAGACTTTCTTTAGTTCTTATTTTCAAAAATGTTATACAGCTTAGGCTAAAAAATTAGAAATGGCTCCATGCTAATAAATTGGTATGCACTATCACATTTTAATATCCAATACTTCATTTTCTAAAAATATCTTTGCCCTTGAAAAAAACATGATATTCTGGTTGAATTTCAAAAAGTAAGGAGAACTTGTATAAAGCATAAAAGAAAATCCCCTCAGTGCTAGGCTATGCCTCTGTTGTATTTACTCTTTCTTCCTTGAATCCTTTTCTTCGTGATTGCTAACACACTTTCAGTGGAACATCTTTGCAGATGATTCTTTTTTATTTTAGCATCTATTCTGTGGTTTTCAAAAGAACATTTTGTAATTATGGAAATGTTCCAAACCTGTCTGACTAATGCAGTAATTAACAACCAAATGTAGATACTGAACATTTATAGCAAGTGAAACTGAACTCACTACAGTTTAAATGCCTAAAACCTAGGGAAATTATTTTATGAATGAATATCCTCAACGCAGACTTCACATATTTGCATATAGTAGACATTCACTAATTGTAACTGGTTAAAAGTTTCAAATTAAGTTTTCTTTTTCCTGAGCAAAAATTCATTTGTGCTGCATTTTAGACAAGAAAATGCCCTGCTGCCCCCTGGTGTTCAAATGTAGCTTTGAATGCTATCCAGTCATCCTCCCACTCCCACATTCACACCGTTAGTCAAGCTTTCTTCCTGCAGCAAGAAGTGTGTTGTGCAGAATTTTGGCTGAGAAATAAGAAACAAAATTTTAATCCTAGCTTTAAATTTTTGAGAGTTAATTACTGTACTTAGCATTTTTGTGCTTATTCAATTAGTATATTTGAAATTATTCCAGTCAAAAATTAATAGTCTGGGGCTGTAGATGTAGCTCAGTGGTAGAACATTTCTCTAGCATGAACAAGGCTCTGGGTTTAATGCCCAAAACTGAAAAAAAAAGAACACTCAATAATAAAGAATGGCATGGTGTCATATGTTTATAACTCTAGACCTAGGGAAGCAGTTGAAGCAGAAGAAGTTCAGTTCAAGGCCAACTTGAACTACGTAGCAAGTTGCTATCTCAAAAAAAGAAGAGGACGAGGAGGAGGAGGAAAAGGAAAGGAAAAAACAAGCAAGCAAGCAGACAAAAAAGTCAGTATTGACTTTTTTTTTTCTTTTCCTTCTATTTCTGTTACTTTCTTCCTCTTCCCTCCCCTCCTCTCTTCGTCTTCCAACTTCTCTCCTCTCTCTCAGGAAGGATGCTGCTAAGTCTATCATCACTCAGTGAAACAGAGACCAGGGCAAGTAAATTATGTACTCCCCATCTGAATCCAATCCAAAGAAAGGAGAAGAGCAATGTCCCAGAACGTGTTCAGCTCTTGTTCTATTCCAAGGAAAAAATCTTGCTCAGCTCTCTACATTTGGAGGGTCCCTAGTGTGGGAGGGCCATCGACTTTGCCAGCCTTCACATCCAGATGTTAATCTCATCCAGAAACACCCTCACAGACACATCTAGAATAATGTTTTAACCAAATATCTGGGCACCCCATAAGTCCTATCCACTTGGCATATAAGATTAGCAGCCATATTCAGTTTATAAATGTATCTAAGAAAATGTGTATATCTATTTGATTTGCCTTTTCTCTTTTTCCAAATTATAGCAGAAGGAGCATCAAAAACGAAGGTTTTATTAGATATTCTGAACTGTATCTACTTTGTCTTATTGCACAATTGAAGAAGTATTTCATAAGTGACATTTCAGTTAGCAGAGATTCAATGATAAATCTGTTGCATGTTATAAAAATCTTAGCTTTATCTTTTAAAAATATTTTTATTTATTTATTTTCAAGTAAAGAGAGCTTAAGAGAAGAGAGACAGACAGAGAGAATGTGCATACCAAGGCCTCTTGCTGCTGCATAAACTCCAGACACAAGAACCACTTTTTGCCTCTGGCTTTACTTGGGTACTGGGGAGTCAAACTGAGATTGTTAGACTTTGCAGGCAAGTACCTTAACCATTTAGCCATCTCTCCAGCCCAGGTTTACCTTCTAATTCCTTTTCTACTTTAATTCCCAATGACAAACAGGGCCTAGTTTTCATTGTTACTGCTATATGCACATATTAGTTAAGTACCTACTTTGTATCTTCTATTGTTCCAGGCACAAGGCAAACACCTGTGCTAGTCTAAGAGGAGTTGCAGGTAAAGATGGCTTTGCAGTGATGTGGGAACTTGCTTTACTAAAACAGACATGAGACAAGATGGAGGATTCAGAGTGACTCCCAAAGGTATGACTCAGAGCTCAGCAAAAAACCCTCAAGACACAGAGGAAGGGAGGTACATTTCTAGAGGCCATATTTGTTAAGAAAATGAAAAAAATAAACAAACAAGGAAAGACTCTTAAGACTGATTCTCTTCCTAATCAAATACTTAAACTTTGCCTAATGCAGTCATGGGGAAAGGTAAGGAAAGAGATGGAAATATGTAAGTCGATAGGGAGGACATTAGATTGTTTAAAACCACTTCAGTAAAAAAAATAACAGCATGGATATTAGACTGTTTAAAACTCACTTCAATAAGAAATAGTAGCACTAAAGTGCTTCAGGGAAAGAAACACATTTTGAAATTCGAGGCAGACTAAAATGAAATTATATTAAATCAATGCTCAAATTTTGTTTCCATAAGATAATTTTTTTGAGAATTCAAAATGCAAGAAAATCTTTGCTAAACTCTGGGAAGGACTATGTAAAAATTCTTTGATATGAAGCTTAGGCAGGGTGGAGTGGAGAGCACAACATATTGTGAGACAGAATTAGACACAGTTCCAAATCTTATTTTTTTTTAAAAAAAAGCTCACATTAGAAAAATCATATTTCGTATTTCACTAATAACTGAGAATTTATCTTTTAGAACACTACAATTGCAATTCTTAAAACTTCTACAAACACTCTAATTGTAACAAAAAGAACTTTCTACATATAATCGATGATAATTGCATTTTGGCTTCCACACTGAGTCATTAAGAATGAATGTCAGTGTTTGTAATGGTACAAAAATTAGTCTTGCTGCAATGATAATGATTTCCAATAATCCCCGAGCAAGGAATAAAAACTGAAAAATGCATTTAGAGGATGAAGATAATGTAAAAAAAATATATATTACTGCTCTAGGAGTTTCTAAGTCTTGGGGACCTTGAAACTGAAGGGTGTTACTGTCTGAGAACTCACTGCTGTATCTGGATCACAATGGCACCATTCTGTCTAAAATGAAGGGCTTAAGAATCTCACTTAGAGTTTTAATGTTTTATCATTAACATTACATGCAATGCATATTCAAACTTAAGCTAAAATCTATGTAGATGTTCATGCTATGGAGAGTTATTAAGCCAAAGGCATAATGGAGTATGGGAATAATATAGTGAGTTGTTCTCTCAAAGACTATTGGCTTATATTTGCTAACCTCGATTCTTGTTATCTCTCCTCAGTCCTTACCTAATTCCTTCATTCCTTTTTCATCTTAGATCCAATTAGTCTTCTCTTGGTTTGAACTTTCAAAGACTTCTGACAATGACATGAGTCTTATTTACTAATGAACTATTCAGCTTGTGCTTGGCAGACATTTAGCACTACTGAACTAGAAGGAATTCAACCTTTCCCATTTGCTGGAAAGCATCTTAGGCCATAAAATCTAGGCCTCTTACCTCAGGAAGATGAATAATTACTTATTTTTTTTTCCAACAATGCTTTTCTGATTCCACAATTTTGAAATCCAGTTAGCACAGTCACTCAGGGGAGCCTTACAAGAAAAAATGGATATATTCAAAGGCTGCTCACAAGAAATAAAAGTATTGAAGGTCTGGAATTTCGTTTGATAGTTGTTAGTGACACCAGTGGGAAGCACGTGTTATCTGCTAAAGTAAAATCTCCTGAGGAAAAGGCATTCTTATCCCATCATAGGTGGTGACATGTGGCAAACAGACTAGAGACCCATGCTTCTAACATGGGCTAACAAGGTAGCCCACCAACCTTTACATTCTAAGCTAAAGGCCATCATTTGGCTTCAGTTTTCATTTCAACAGTCTGAAGATCTTATCAAAACTCTATGGTACTTATGCAGTAAGGGACCAATGATTTATGCGTTATTACAGTAGAAGTCAGAAGCTTAAACACACGAAGAGTGCTATGAAGATCAACACAGAATGAGTAAAATAACAAAGTTATTTCATGCATGTGAGCTTGAGCTATTTGCTAGCAGTTGGAGGAAGTAGCTTTTTAGTTCTTTATTCTCCACCCCCACCTACAAGCCACATCCTGCATCCGGCATCGCTGTCCAGCACCAGCCAAGCCAAGCACCTCTCAGGGACTCTTCCAAATAATCACTTTTCCTAATGTAGCTGCTTTGGCCAAGCATTGATATCTTGGAATCTTCTGCCAAGAATCGGAAGAAGACATTGCTCTTCACGTGCCCCTGGGACTGCAGAGTGGAGAGCACTGAAAACAAAAGAACTCCTTCCCTCACTTCTTGAGAGCCGTGAGTGGCAAGTCAAATTGAGTCCATTTTCTAAATATGATTAAATGAGGCACCAAAAGGAAAAAGACATCCCTTATGCCAATAACATAGAGTCCCACACTGCTGCGACTTAGATGTAAAAGACAAGTGTTGAAACAACTTATAAAACCAACTGGCGTCTTGATCATTTTGTTGCTTACCCACTCACTGTTTACTTGTCTGATTTCTGAATTGGTTTTGCAGAGAACACTTTTGTAAGCATGTAAAAGGAAGCCAATATCAATCACTGAATGAAATTTTATAATGTCTGAAAAGTGCAAAGCACACTCAAAAATCAATGAATGTATACAGGTATTATAAGAACAAGAAACAGAGAAGTGTATGGCTAAATTTGCTGGTTTTGATAAAGGCTAGCATAAACATGATCCTTGCTAACAAATTCGGAATTTCTATCTTCTTTAATAATTAATTACTATGTTGATTGGGTGTGCCATCCCAGCACGGTGAAGGTGTACAGCAAACATTAAAAGGGTAGTGCTGTGGGATATGTATTTAAAAGGTAGTGTGTCATTCTCACTGTTCTTATCTATGGAATTCAAAATCTGAAAATAACTTCACATTTTCTTCATTGATAACGAGACTAGAAATACCTAATATATTTCCAGAGTTTTAGAGGCAGTCTGGCTATATTAATATATCTTGCACTTTAATTTATGATTTTTTAAAAAATTGTTTACTTTTATTTATTTATTTGAGAGTGACAGAGAAAGAAAGAGGCAGAGAGAGAGAGAGAGACAATGGATGCGCCAGGGCCTCCAGCCACTGTGAACGAACTCCAGATGCGTGCGCCCCTTGTGCATCTGGCTTACGTGGGTCACAGGGAAATCGAGCCTTGAATCGGGGTCCTTAGGCTTTACAGGCAAGCGCTTAAAGGCTAAGCCATCTCTCCAGTCTCTGATTTTTTTTTTTTTAATTTTTACTAGGCAGGAGCTCACTATATAGTCCAGGCAGGCCTTGAACTTGAGAGCCTTCTGCCACAACCTTCTGAGTACTGGGATTACAGATATGTGGCACCAAGCTCTACCTAGCTCCAGTGACTATCACCTTGGGTGTTCTCTATCTCACTGGTATTTTCTAGACCAATTATTTGGCCCCAGCTTCTGTCCATCCACTAACTCTCTCGAGCCTTTTCCCTCTCTGCCTGCAGCCCAGTCTATGTTATTCCCATCAGAGCCACAGAGAAAGTTCCCAGCAGCAGTTGGCAGTATGTGGCTTCACTGGTTAGAGCTGAAACAGACTAATCATCTGCTGATGCAGGACTGTTGATTTTGTGAGAGAATAGGAAGTGACTCCTGAGGCCTCCAGAGGTAGCTGAGGTAAATTCACTCTGTATCCCCTTAGTTTGGACTATTTGTAGTGCAGTAACGCCATAGAGCTTCTGTGAGAACACTGAGACACAAAGCAAGTAACTCTTACAACACAGCTGTGGCCACCTTAGTTTTGTAATCCGGTGTGTTTGTTCCCTTATCTTTTTATTATTTTTCTTTCTTTCTTTCTTTTTTTTTTTTTTTTTTTTTTTTTTTTTTTTTTTTTTTTTTTTGGTTTTTTGAGGTAGGGTCTCGCTCTGGCCCAGCTTGACCTGAAATTCACTATGTCCTCTAAGGCTGGCCTCGAACTCATGGCAATCCTCCTACCTCTGCCTCCTGAGTGCTGGGATTAAAGGCATGCGCCACCACGCCTGGCTTGTTCCCTTATCTTTCACATGTATCAGAACCTGAAGGCTTATTTCTTGTGCTTTCCTGGTGATTTTAATCCCCCAGACTTGCTCCTATGAGCTTGCAAGCACCAGTAAAAAATCAGGCACATTAAGCTTTAATTTCAGGATCTATTTTCTATGTATTCTTGCTTAAGTCAATTCGACTAGCTTGGTCATGTTTAATATTTAATGTCATATTTCAGTCCTAATGTAAATTTCAGTGGGTGTAGGAGCTTACTCGGTTCCATTAGAAAAGACCATTAAAGCAATATGGAAGTGAACTTCATAAAGAGTCTGGAGAAGTCAGAAGCTGATCCATTAGGGAGGATGGCATGTCCATCACATCCCCTCCAGGCACCTAGGTGCTCCTACAGAGAAATCTGGAGCTGTGGTTAACAAAATCGCCTAGGGTATGGTTAGGATGCCTTGGAGGTCAAGGGAAAGAAAATTATGATAATAGGCAAAATAAAGTTGGAAAAATAAGGAAGAAAAAAGTGTACATGGTTCATAATTCAAGTGATCGGTGTGTGCAAACGGAATGGAGTGTAACACAAAATGCTTTACTGAAGATACACCACCTTGGGATTGTTAAATATACCCATTGAATAATGGTGTGCTTTCCTTTTTGCACACTGAATTTGATTTTCTGACATTTGCTGAAAGCTTTTGCATCCATAATCATGAGGCACTTGGTATGGAATTTATATTTTTATAAAAGTATCCTTTCAGAGCCAGGCGTGGTAGTGTATGCCTTTAATCCCAGCACTGCGAGGCAGAGGTAGGAGGATCCCCGTGAGTTTGAGGCCATCCTGAGAATACACAGTGAATTCCAAGTCAGCCTGAGTTAGAATGAGACCCTGCCTCAAGAAACCAAACAACAAATTAATAAATAAAAATGTATCCTTTCAGATATTAATTAGATTCATGGTTATGATAACCTTGTAAAAATGTGTTTTATTTTTACTTTTTGGCTTTAACTAAAAAATCAAGACAGGGTCTTACTGTAGCTTAGACTGGCCTGGAATTCACTAATTAGACCAATCTGACCTCAAACTGGTGGCGATCCTTCTGCCACTAGGATACTTGAATTAGAAACATGCACCTCCTCACTTGTCTCTACTTTTCTATTTCAGGAAATAATGTGCTTTGTATATGAAACATACATACTTTATATATACCTATCTAAAATACAATTCAAAAACTACATGTATGAAAACATCTGTACTTGATATTTTCTCTGGAACTAATTACTTAATAGTCCTTACATTATTAAAATAGGCGCAGAAATACTCACATGGATACTCAAATGGAGATTTGCTCTCATGAAAAATGTAGAAAACTATTTTGGAAAAACTTGGTAATTTTTATCTAAATGTTTGATTTGTTAAAACAATGTTATTCTATCATCTTACTCTTGCATAGTACAAGTGATTCACCATTAAAATTCTTAATTTAGTAAGATCTCTCACTTTTCTTGATCAGTTTTGATAGTTTTCTGTTTTTAATTTCTTTTAAGAACGAAATTCGCTTTGCTGAGTCCTCTACTGTTCATGTATTTCCATTCCATTGTTTTTGCATCTTGCCCTTATTACTTACTTGGTTCTTCTTATTTGTTTTTGAGTTGCTGATATTTTCCTGTCTTCTCAAGATAGACTCTTTAATTATGAATGCTCAGCCTTTCTTCCATAACACAGTATGCATTTTAGCTCATAAATCTCACTTAGCACTCTGGCTGCGCTCTACCCATTCCTGTCTGTTCTGTTTCCATTTTCATTTAGCTCAAAATAGCATCTTGCTTCTCTGATAATTTGTTCATCCAGTGGGCTAGTTAGTAGTCTGTTGTTCAATGCCTAATATTTAGATATTTTTCTTTTCTATTGTAATTTACTACCAACTTAATTCCACTGTATTGAGAAAAACATTCTGAATGATCATCAAGCCTTTGGTTTTATGGCTCAAGAATGTCCATTTTGTTAAATGCTCCTTTTAGCCTCAGAGGAAAATGTATTCTATTGATGTTGGGTATTTTGTCCTTTATCTCAGGTAGGTCACTTTGCAAAATGGCATCACTCAAATATCCTATATGATTCCTGATTTCTGGTCACCTTATGAGAGTGAATTAGTGGAAGATATGTGGAAATACATCCTAGATGATTGTGGATTTCTAATTTAAATTTTTGTCAATATCTGTACTCTGCATGTTGAAACATACTGTAGATATATGAAAAGAAATATACTGCTAGATCTTGTTAATTATGTTTAAACTTATTATTGCATCAGTGATGCATCTTGCTTTAATCTTTTGATATAATTATACCATAGTCATAGATTCTTTTATTTGTTGATGATACAGGGGAAATTGTTCTGTACATCTTTACTCTTATTTTTATAATATGTAGGGTATGTTTGATGTAATGGGAAAGTAGATTTATTTTCATCTAGACTGAAAATTATCACTAGTGTATTTAGGACTAGATTAGCTTGCTTACTTTTCTATCTTCCCCTTTAGTTCCTATATCCTTTGTATTATACTCCTTGATTGATGAATTAACCAAAGACAAGTTTAATAATTTCCATTTCTGTTCAATTATCTTGTGTACTTGTTGGAATTACCCTCTCATTGCTGGGACAAACACCCAGCCGGAAGCTTATAAGAGAAAAGGATTTATTTCAGCTTACAGATTCCAAGAGAAGCTTCATTATGGTGGAAGAACCAGGCTCACTTCATACATCCAAGGCAGAGAGAAAGAGCAGGGAATAGCCAGCACCATCCAGCATGAGCTGACTAGGAACACACCTAGTAAGGCTAGAATCAAGATTAGCACCCAGTGACACACGTCCAGCAGGGCTTCACCTGATAGAGACTAAATAGGAAGTTTAATCAAGCATAACAGTCTAACCCGGGCGTGGTGGCACACGCCTTTAATCCCCGCACTCGGGAGGCAGAGGCAGGAGGACCGCGGAGAATTCGAGGCCACCCTGAGACTACATACTGAATTCCGGGTCAGCCTGAGCCAGAGTGAGACCCTACCTCGAAAAACAAAAAACAAACAACAACAACAACAACAACAACAACAAAAAAAAACAGTCTATGGGACCATTTACATTCAAACTACCACAGTGCTATATATTATGTGATGATCAGGGTAGAATAACTTTCCTAAGATTACAACATGAATTCTTGACTGATTATCTCTTAAATCAGTGCTTTAATCCTTTTGGATAGTACACGTATCGCATAACAATTTATTTCTGTTTAATGTATTCTCCTTTGAACATTTATCATCTATTTGACCTTTACAAATTATTATTACTGTTTCAATAATCAGTATTTAAGATTTACTAACACATTTACAGAATATATTTAGATGTACCAATGTTACACATTCCACAACATTTTATTCAGTAAAACATGAGAACTAGAAGAAAATTACCAATTCAATGGTATTAACTGGTTCAAAGAAGTTCAACTCCAGAAAATATTAAGTCAAAACAACTTCAATTATGTAGTGTTGAGATTGCTATGAAGAGATATAAAAACTGCCCCCTCCCCTCCCGGCACCACGTGCTCACCAGGCCCTGCAGCATGCCTCTGCAGAGAGTGGATCTTTCCATGCTTGGGCCATTTCATAATTCTGAACCACGTCTGATAACAGGGAACCACAAGACAAGACTCAGCGCCTCCCATGTGAATGAGCAGTACCGTTTTTAGCACTGGAGACACAGTTCCTTTGTCAGCAGTGCTCAAAATCAGATGGGGGGCTGGAGAGATGGCTTAGCGGTTAAGCGCTTGCCTGTGAAGCCTAAGGACCCCGGTTCGAGGCTCGATTCTCCAGGACCCAAGTTAGCCAGATGCACAAGGGGGCACATGCGTCTGGAGTTCGTTTGCAGTGGCTGGAAGCCCTGGCGTGCCCATTCTCTCAATCTCTCTCTCTCTCTCTCTCTCTCTCTCTCTCTCTCTCTCTCTCTTTCTCTCTGTGTCACTCTCAAATAAATAAATAAAAATGGACAAAAAAATCAGATGGGGAAAGAAATCTCTGGCTGGTCTTTTTCTTTCTTTTTACTGCATTTCTCTGTGATTGAGAATATGGAGACGATTTTATTTCTGGGCTTTTCCCCCTCTGGAACAATAAAAGAATTGAGAGTTTCAGATAAACCCCTGCTTTAGAGGCCAAAAAGAATTGCAAGCAATCTTACATCTCCAGCAGATAGCCTACCATGGCCACTTACAATGATGATATTTGTGTTTTGTTTTGATGACTTGTCTCCTTGGGGGTATTTTTTAATACTTAAATGTCATATTAGAGATTTTCAGAGTTTTTAATCTAGTCTTTTCTTTCCTTCACTGCTTTCCTTTTCTTAGACTTGCTGCTCCATTTGAATTAGCTGCAGATACAATAGAAATTGGGTACTCTTTACAAGGGCAAAGGAACTTGCCATGGTTTAACTTTTTATAGAACTTAGAAGAGGTTATTGTTACATGTGATTTATCAGTTCAGAACTTGGACTGAAGAAAGAGAAAGAAAAGTATGTGGATTTTGTCTTTTCTTCTTCTTTTTTAAACAAAGAGTCCATTTTAGAAATTTCATGGTAGTGAGTTTGAAATTTGTTACCTTTATAGAAGGTGGACTAATATTCTATATCATATATATATATATATATAAACTAAATCATTAATACAGAAAAAGAATACCACTAACGATGTCTTCTTAGAATTCAGTCTTCCTTCCCGCCTGTTTCTCCTCAGGTCTGCTCTTGGAACCAGGGTGAATTTTTCGTGTTCCAGCTTGGGTTTTAGTGGCGCTCCTGCCTTCCCTTCGCTCTTCATTGGGAGTGAATTTCCACATATGTTGCAATTTTAAATGTAGGTTTTAATCATCTCTCTCACTTTACACATACCCATCCACCCTCTGGGACAGAAAATGTACTAACCATTGAATTCTCAAAATTTAAAAGTTAAGCAATCCATTTTGCTATTTAAAAAGAAAAATATTTAGGTCTGACGAAAAGACAGAGAGACTTGAACCTTGGTGACTTCTAAAACAAAATGATGAGATAGAAATGTCAGCTTACGACCAGCAGTAAACTAAAGATCGGTCATAATTTACAGGGCTCCCAACATATTTCCAATGTTTTACTGTTTCTGAGAGCTTAAATCACAAAGTACTTGTTGATAGATTCATGAATTGTTTGAGATGCTGAGTAACTACTGTTTTCTGTTTTCAAATGAGTAGAGAATATTCATTTAAAAACTGGAGGAAGAAGGAAAACTAAAATGTGCTTGTTAGATACTTTTTTAATTTTCAAGATTTAATGAAAGGTCTGTGACCTGTAGCATTGTTAGTGACTTCTTTTTTCCCCTCCTGCCTTCTCTGCTTCTACTTATTACTTTGTTGCTTGGCTTGTGGAAGAGTCCCTGTTCATTTGGCATGCCTGCAATCATATGATAGAGAAAAATCTTTCTTTGGTTCTGAGGTTTTGTTTCCACTATTCCCTTCAATGAGCTTTATACATCCTTGCCATGCTGTGGTAGTGCACATCATGAATAAAAATGTTTGCTGTTTTGAATATAGTGGGAAAACTGATGGGGTTTCATTTCCAATTGTTCCAATTATATCTGTTAAGACAAAAGTATTAAAAGAAATGGCTGTGTTTGGCTGGGTTTGTTTGTTGTTGTTGTTGTTTTGTTTTGTTTTTTATAGCACAGAAATATTTTCAGAAAATGAATAAAATAATGGAACACACCTAGAGCACTTAATGATCCCCATTTTTAATGCAATGTCTGATTTCATTTTTCTCTGGACTATATTTGGCCTTCTACAAGCATCAATAGATTACAGAACAAACTGGCTTATTTATGACAGGTAGCTGCAGTGCCTCTGAAGGTCCAGATTTGCACATTGTAGCCATGTCTGGATGGAGTACAGCAGTTCAGGAAAAGTGCTTCCATCCTAAGTCCTAGAGAGCACATCCCTGGGACACGTGCCCATGCCCCACCCTGCTTTATGCTGTGGCTCAGCAAAGCCTTTTTCCATTGATACAAGCAGTTTTGGATTTGTATTTACAACTTTTTTGATGGCTACTTGCCTGTCCCTTCCTGGCAACAGACTGTCTTTCCAACCTTAGTCCTAGGTTAAGGCAGCTGTACTGTTGTTTTGTTCTTTATTTACCTGGATAAAATAACCTGCAATGGAAAAATTCTTTGGTTAATTTTTGCAATCTGTAAATTTTAAACAAAATAATCTTAAAGTAATACAAAATTGTGATTTATTAATTTTAAATTAAAATATTCAAATTTGCTTGAAAAACAATGATATATGAAGAATCATGTCTTTAAGAAAAAGAAATGTAAAAACTAATAAAATTGAGGCCCAAATTAAAAGATAATCTTGGCTTAATTAACAAAAATAAAGGAAAATAAATTAAAATTGACAAGACAAAAATGTAAAAGAGAAAATGAAGAATGAAATTAAAATAAGGTTGAATGACACTTTCAGTTTCAGAAATATGTAAAATCCAGTGGGCTTCATGTATAGGCGCTTGGAAAAATAGTAACAGTGTGAATTCCAGAATGATATATTTATAGCTATAAGTGAATTAAACAGAAAGATAATATATAAACAGAATAAACAGAGAAGGTATTTAAATTTTTTAAATAATATTTTATTTCTATTTATTTATCTGAGAGAGAAGGAGACAGGTAGAGAGAGAGAATGGGCACACCAGGGCCTCCTGCCACTGGCCACTATAAACATTCTCCAGATGTATGCATCACCTTGTGCTTCTGTGGGGCCTGAGGAACAAAACCTGGGTCCTTTGGCTTTCAGGCAAACACCTATACTGCTAAGCTATCTGTCCAGCCCTAAAATATATATAATTTTCAAGCAGAGAGATGGAGAGACAGACAGGCAGACAGACAGAGTATGGATATGCCAAGGCCTCTTGGGAATTGAACTGGGGTAGTTAGGCTTTGTAGGCAAGCACCTTAACTGCTGAGTCATTAGAGAAGCCATCTAAAAAGACATAAATTTATGACAGTTAATGAATGCAGGCCCAGTTTTTAAGCAAGATTTTTGTCGGGAACTGCAGCTGCTCTCTGTCCTTGGGAGCTGCAGGTGGTCTCTAATCCTCTAATCTCTCAATACAAAGGCCTTATCAATAAGGTGCCTGATCCTATGCATTGTTTAGTATACAGCCTGGGTGGAGCGGGCACCTGATAGAGGGATTAACATACGACCCTGGACCCTGGTGATACTGACCTTAGGCATGTCATGTAGTATGAAAAAATAATAGGAAACTTGAGACATATTTTCACTTTATTCTATAATGAAACACATTAAAGCAATAATAAACATAAGTATATGAATATATTGTTTATGCAAAGAAAGTAGCATGGGTGATAGTTAGTTGCCACTAAATAAAGTTTGTATTCAATTTTCTATTACATTCAATTCAAAGCTGAAGCATTTAATACATCCATTTCATTTTGTATGCTACTTTATTGTCTTATTTGATGGAAATATATTTTAATTGAACACAAATAAAATTTGCTTCTTGACCAGTGTGTAATGCAATCCTTTCAAGCTTTGTCAATAAAATAGCAACAGAATGAAGTAATAAATGAAAGCACAGATTAGTCAATGAATTATCCAGGCAAATGGTATATGCATAGCATCAACAAAGGGAACTGATAAGTGGCAAGGGTGAGAAAGGATAATTTGTAGGAAAGATTATAGGAACAGTCTTGATAAAAAACAGGGCACTTCAAACATTTGCATGGAAGCTGATTGGTGTTAACGAACATAATTGTGAAAGTAATTAGATGCTTTTCACGGAGCTTACTAAATGTGACTTCCTTTACTGTCTTTTCCCCTTCAGGTTCCAATTTTCTTATCTGTGAGAGGACAGATAAGGCAGATAGTGGTAAATGGAATGTAACTTTTATCTATAACTTTAAGTATTTCATAGTCCAAATTAAGACATTACTGTCTCAAAAAAGACTGGCTTCTGTCTTAACAGAACTTTCTCCTCACTTAGCATCTCAGTAATTAAAATAAACTCTTCCATTTACATTTTGGTGATAAGAAAGGAATTTAAAGTGGTGTTTCTCCTTTTGTAACCTGCCTATCTTTCTGTCCCTTACACCATATTGAATTTGACTCAACTTTCTAAGTACTACTATGTAGACAGAATCATGTCCTCCCTAATCCCCAACACTCTTTAAATATTTACTTATAAACCCTTATAGTAGTTACCCTCTCATTGCCTGGACAAAACACTTGATCAGAAACAGACAATGGCAGGAAATGATTTATTTTGGCTTATAGTTTGAAGAAGAAGTTTCATCATAGTGAGAGAAAGTATGACCTGGAAGCTGGCTTACATCATCACATGGTCACAAGAAGAAAATAATCTTAATATTGGATTTACAGCTGGGTTGCAATTCTCCAAAGCCTAACCCCAGCAACACAGTTTCTCCAAAAAGTCTCCACCTCCCAAAGGCTCAAAAACTTCCCTAGTTGCCATCAGCAGGGGACCAAGTAGTCTAAACACATGGCTATAGGGGGACATTTCACATTCAAAACCCCACAGTACTCAAATCTTCTTTTCCACTTTATCTGACAGAATGAGCTTTGCAGATGTGATTATATAAAGACTCTTGAGATAGGCCAAACATAATAAGAAGGGGGCCTCATAATAGAAAATTAAGGCTGTCCATCAGAGAGAGAAAGAGTATGTGTGTATGTCTAGGACATGTCATCGTGCTGTCTATAGCAATGAAGGGAGGGACATGAGCCAGGAATGTAATGGATCACTACGAGCTGGAAAAATCAATGAAATTGGTTCTTCCCTAGAGACTTAGAAAAGATGCTGTGGTGTAGACAGTTCTGGCATAAAGCCCTAGTAACAATAGGAGACTCATGCCTCTATTGCAGGGCCATAAATGGTTTTTGGTTTTTTTTTTTTAATCTTGGAAATTGCAAAGAAACAAAGAAGTAGTATTGACTGCTCTAAAAAAGTCAATTATTTTGCAGTTGCTGAAGCAAGAAATAATTAAAGCACTTTTGGAAGATGGTAAAATGAAAGAAATCCAGTTTTGCTTTGCTTTTTTCACTGACTAGAAGTGGGAAAGGGGGGAAAATAGATGCAATTACATCTAGACTTGTTGATTTAGATATTCACTTTATGTGTAAAGTGTCACTTTATAAATTACCCACTTATTCATTCTATTGGGTAAGACTGTCCAAAGAAAGAGGATAGGGGCAGAAAATAAACAAAACATGTACATCTATGTAGTTTTGGTATGTAAACCTTACTGCACAAAAGATATTCTAGAGTCATACCATTCAAGCTGATTGTTTCTAGAAAATTAGGAGCAAGGTTAGCTAGGCATGGTAATTCTAGCATGTGGGAGGCTATAGTAAGAAAACCAAGAAGTTTCAGGCAATCTTGAGCTAAAGAGTTATGCCCTGTCCGAAAAAAATAACAAAATAAGGGTTGGAAATATAGTTCAGTCATTAAAAGCGTCTGTTTGCAAGCCTGGTTCAATTCTCCATAGCGCTGTAATAAGGTGTTCTGTGCATCGAAGATTCCTACAGCATTGGGAGGATGAACTCAGGGATTGTGGGCCAGCTTGTCTCCCCACACTCACCTCACAAGAAGGTAGGGTGACAGGATGGATACCTTGAAGTTGTCCTCTGACCAAATGTGCATTGCACCTGCATAGCTACAAACATACACATATACATGCTTACACACACACACACATATAAGTATAATTTAATAAAAAGCAAGATTTACATTTTCCTCTATGTTCACTATTCCCTTTAATCTCTGTCCTAAACTAACATTTCTATTTCAAATTGTTTATTTTCTGCCTCTATGCTCATTTGTTCTACATTACACATATAATCTACTTATCCACTGGCCATGTCCTTTCCAAATATGATTTAAGATATATTTAAATAACCATGATATAACTTTGGCATAATCCTATACCTAAGTAGAACCAGTTGCAAAAGCTATATTTCATATCCATGATTTTTACTGATGATATCACGCCCAGAGCCTCAGAGGCCCCCAACACCTCATCACTGAAGCAGACCAAAAATGAACCCAACATGGCTCAGGGAAATTTTGCGGAAGAGGGGGCGGAAAGAATGTCAGAGTCACATGTTGGGTCATGATATGCAGAGACATTTAGCTTACCCATAACTGTGGGCTAACTCCACAATGCATGACCCGTATACCTCAACAAGGAGGGAGCCAAGGGGAGGGGGTAGGTCACGGATGAGCCTAATAATGGTACCAAACTGACTGTATTTGCTGAATACAGAACTGACTAATAAAAAAAAAATTCAAAAGCATATTCTCAACTATATTTATAATTTTGTGGGATTAACAAATTTTATTCCTCAAAATGCTGTAAGAAAGAACGGTCTACTTCAGATGCCCCTCTTACAGCTGTAAGACTTGCAGTGGAGTACTCTCATGGCCTGTCGTTGGCTTTCCCAGCAGCTGCACAGTGAAAACGGACAGGCTGCGATCTCATCTGATGGTGGCAAACAAATTCACTCAATATTTTGATTGCATACAGCATAGGCTTCTGGAGGGTCATGAATTGCTGGTTTAAGAAAAATATCTGGAACCTAGGATGTAAAAGAGGGAGAAGATACTCATTTAAAATACCCCATAATATTAGACTTTTCTCCTCATCACATTCACTTACTGGTTTGTCATACATTGCAGTTAAAGAGTGTACCTTTGTGCTTTGTTAAACACTTCTACAAAGCTGCATGAAAATCGGTGTCTGCCATTCCTTTATGTGATTGTTCTGCATCAGTCATCATTCTGAAGTTGAATTTCATTACATCAAGTCATTCAAAGTGGTGGCTACAACTGACCCTGGTAATTCACCCCACAATTCTTTGTTTCTTCACATGGTCCTATTAGATTCGGTTCTGGCCCATTTTATGATCATACTGTAATTTTTCAGGCTTCTATTAATTTCATCCTAGGCAATCATTTAAGAAGACTTTGCAGCTGATTTCCAAATTGGGTAGTAAGGAACTGAGCTTATTGTAGACTTACACTGCCTTTGGGTATTCTCTAAGCAGATGGCAGTATTTCAGTAACAGACATATACTATAATTTCTGTAGTTCCTATAATCAAGAGATTTGAGCGAGTTTAATTAGTTACTGTTTCCATCTTCGGGAACTCAACCTAGTACATAATGCTGGACGCCTCCTCTTTCAGTTTACCCCAGCGCATTTTCCTCTCCAAGACGTGATCCCATAATGCGACGCTAGATGGGGCTAACATCACACTCAAAGCTTCTCGTACAACGTTTCGGTTTTCAAATAACTCAAACTTATGAGGTTTTTCTTGAGTCTTATATAGAGACCACAGTTCAGAGTGATTTTTCAAAGTGTGCTTTATACTTCTTGCTGTAAAATCCTGTGCACGCCTGCAGAAGAGAAAGAAGTTGAAAGAGGTGAAATCAAGCGCACCTGTCCCCACTGTTCAGGTATAACAGTTCCGACTCTATGAGTGTAAATTAACTTTGCGTGGAGTTTGGGATTCTCTTAGTGGTCTCCACATCTTCACGGACAGTATGAAGTAGAAATCTTCTAAATTAAAATATGATTTTAAACTGGGAAAAAACGTACGTGTGGTTCTTTCAGAACTAGTCCAAATTTCAGAAGACTGAAAGTTCATTGGTTTGTTCATTCATTATCTATCAAGTACAGAGGGTTAAAAAAAAAATCAGCATTATTCACATTTTTGGAGGGGATGTTTGAAAACATTTTCTCTACATGAAATAATATATCTTTCTTTTAAAGTTAAAATGTATTCTTTCATTAATATATCCTTAATTAACTTGCCATTTGATTTTTGTTCTAAGTGAGAAAAAAGTGCTTGCTGGAAGGAAAGGCTATGGAAAAGGTTGGAAACCCCAGGAAGACAGAATGTATGAAGCTGTCTGTCCTATTTTGAAGCAAAACAGAGACACTGGTAATTTTTAAAAATGAATTCAAAAGAAGTCAACAACAGAAAAAGAGGAGAATAAAATGCATGAACTTAACACTTTCGAAGATCATCAGCTGCTGAGGCAGCTTAGGAGTAACAGCCTCCGCTGGCCACGCAAATGGAAGTGAGAAATGTCTTTAAGCCTCTAGGCCGGAATCTGTATCATTCCACTTCAGGTCAGAAATGTCAGCAGAGTCAGTAGGGTCTGGCCTTTTCTTATCTCTCCTTTCACTTTAGGAGGTGATCACTCCCTTCTGAGAAGACCCTTCCTGGAAGATTAAGATTACTAGGCAGATTGCCCTTTTCCAGAAATCCTCACCTCACAGAGCTGACATCCAGACTGGACTGAGAGTTCAAGTCAGCCCACTCCCATAAAAGACCTCCACCTCGGTCTCAGTGCAGGATTGTACAGTCCCAGAAGTCCTTCCTGCTGTGCTGGAGCTCTGTATTCTTGCCTCCTCTTAATTTTAAGCTCTATAATCCTTATCACAAAATCTTTCTAAATCTTATCCTCTGTGCAGGCTTTGTGTACCTGTGATCTTCTCAGCCTGGGCCTCAGCTCCTGATTTATAGCTCACCCAAGAGCAGAGATAAGGCTCAAAAGCCCCTAGTGACACCCCAAATTTCTGTATCGCTGTTTTAAAAACAGGACAGGGAAAATGGAAAGCAAAAGTTATAAATAAAAAGTACAAAGGAACTTGAAAAAAAATTTTTTTTAACGTTAGGCAGCCATAATAAAGGACCATTGACTAGGTAGCTTAACAGGAATTTATTTCTCTCAGTTCTGGAGGCTGAAGCTTCCAGATCAAGGTGTGTGTCAGCTTGGCCCCCTAGGGAGTACTCCTTCTGGAATGCGGGATCTTGCTGTGTCTTCATCTGACAAAGCTAAAGAAAAGGTGGGGGCTGTTCTGATAATCGCACAAATTCCTTAGGAGAGCTCCAGCCTTTTGACTTGCTGATCTTCCAAAGGCATTATCTCCAAGTACTAGTACACTGCTGAGCAAGGCGTCAACCTTTGAACTCAAGAGGAATGAGAGTGGAGGATTCAGTCCAAATAAATGGCTGAAAACTTTTAAAAAAGTAATTACATTCTTCTAATGGGTTGTGGTTTAAAATAGAAGAACAAAAACTCTAATGTAACATATAATATATCATGTATATTCAAAGATATACATATATATAAATATGTGTGTATATATATATATATATATATGTATATATATATACAGTACTTGCATTTTTCTGTTTTGTGTTTTTTTATTTATCTATTTGAGAGCAACAGTCAGAGAAAGAGGCAGAGAGAGAGAGAATGAGAGAGAGAATGGGCACACCAGGGCCTCCAGCCACTGCAAACGAACTCCAGATGCATGTGTACCCTTGTGCATCAGGCTTATGTGGATACTGGGGAGCCGAACCTTGAACCAGGGTCCTTGGGCCTCATAAGCAAGCGCTTAACTGCTAAGCCATCTCTCCAGCCCTGTTTTGTATATTTTTATATATTTATTTGACAGACAAAGAGAAAGAGGGCTGGAGAGATGGCTTAGTGGCTAAGGCATATGCCTGCAGAGCCTAAGGGCCCAGGTTCGATTCACCAGGTCCCATGTAAGCCAGATGCACATGGTGGCACATGCATCTAGAGTTCGTTTGCACCGGCTAGAGGCCCTGGTGTGCCTATTCTCTCTTTTCTCTCTCTCTCTCTCTCTCTCTCTGTCTCTCTCATAAATGAATAAATAAAAATAAAATCCTTTAAAAAAAGGAAACGAGAGAAAGAATGGGCATGCCAAGACCCCCTTGCCACTGCAAATTAATCCTGGATACATGTGCCACTTGATACACTTCATGTGGATGCTGGGAATTATACCTAGCCCAGCAGGCTTTGCAAGCAAGCACTTTTAACCACTGAACAATCTCCCTAGCCTCTATATTTAGTATTTGTAACATATATTTATACACTATGTTAAACTATATGACGAATATATATATACATATATATTTATGATACATGATGCATGATAAATTATGTATAATACATAAAATGTACTAACAAGTAAATGTTTAGAAGTATCTATAAAATTTTAAAACAACAATACTAACTAAATCCACTCAATGTCATAAACTAAAATAATTATGAAACAAATCAAGAATTACAATAGTAGCCAGACATGGTGGTGCACGCCTTTAATCCCAGCACTTGGGAGGCCAAGGTAGGAGGATTGCCATGAGTTTGAGGCCACCCTGAGACTCCATAGTGAATTCCAGGTCAACTTGGGCTACAGTGAGACCCTACCTCGAAAAAAAAAAAAAAAAAAAAAGAATTACAATAGTATAAACAGGAACTTCCTTAGCAAGACAGTAATCTTACTAAAGAAAAGGTTGTTCTATTAAGTTGATTAAAATATTGGAACAAATAAAATGCTGCATTATATCCATGGCTGAATGATATAACAGTAATTCTACAAAAGTAAGAACTTCCTCCCAAGGAGCTCAGAAATCCAACACAGTCTTCGAAAACATTATATTGAAAATGTGATCTAACTGAACCAATTTTTTCATTTAAATATTTTCACTGAAGACTGAGCATCTGTGGCTTGCTAAATTCACTTTAAGATGATAAATGACAATGCTGGGCAGGCAATAAAACTTTCTGTAAAGGCATTTAGTAAAACCGACAAGATCTTTATGCATAAGGATATGAGCAGATAAAGGCAACAGGAACTTTAAAGATCAATGCATTAATTTATGGAAACAATGTTGTGCCCAGCACCACAAATCAGTGCTTCAGAAGAATAAGAACAACATACTCTAAAGGAGAAAAAGTAAGTGTGGGTCTTCTTACAGCCAGAACAGAAGCAGATTCCAAATACCCTCAATATGAAGCATGTAGAATTTGCATATAAGCAGCAGGAAGAAATTCAGAACATTGGTGGACTATGGATAGGAAAAAAAATTCTCAAGGCCAGAGCAAAAAGGATAGTAGGAAAGAAGCACAGTGCTGTGAGGCCAGCAGCAGTAAGATTTGCTGTTCAGTACAGGATACCTTTTAGGAAAGTGCAAGCTGTTGGCTGAATTTAAAGCTAACAAGAGATGGTTATCCCGAGCACAAAAATAACTGACACAAATCAAGAAAAGGAAACAAATACCTTGGGGAGTGGAGGGAAGCAACCAAAGGTAAAAACTACTATAGACTACTTCAGTGACTAAGCATTGTGCAAAGAAACTCTTATACCCATAATCACAGAAATGTAAATTGAAACAGTAAGACACTGCTCTTGTCAGAAAGACTGTAATTTAAAAGGTTAGAAATACAAAGCATTTGTGACTGTGGACAGTGGAAAGTATTCTCTTCTGAATACTAATACTAATACTAACATGTCCATAATTCTATGAGTGTGTGGGTATGCATCCATTATAATTCCAGGAAATATCTATTTATCAATGAAGAATTTATTTTTTGTGTATATTATCACATTATTTATTTATTTATTTGAAAGAGAAGGAGAAAGATAGAGAAAGAGTGAATGTGTGTGTATATGGGTGCATAGGGTCTGTTGCCACTGCAAACAAACTCCAGATACATGCACTACTTTGTGCATCTGGCTTTACTGAGTACTGAGGAATCAAACCCATACCAGCAGACAGACTGCAGGCAAGTGCCAGTAATCACTGAGCCACCTTTTCATTCCAAGTTTCTTTTTTTTTATTTATTGTTGGTGTTTGGAATTTAACCTAGGCTCTTGTACATAATTAAAGAATAAGAATATTGGGCTGGAGAGATGGCTTAGCGGTTAAGCGCTTGCCTGTGAAGCCTAAGGACCCCGGTTCGAGGCTCAGTTCCCCAGGACCCACGTTAGCCAGATGCACAAGGGGGCACACACGTCTGGAGTTCGTTTGTAGTGGCTGATAGCCCTGGCACACCCATTCTCTCTCTCTCTTTCTCTCTATCTGCCTCTTTCTCTCTGTCGCTCTCAAATAAACAAATGAAAATAAACAAAAAATAAATAAAAAATAATAAGAATATTGATTGTGATGATTTTTAGATTAATTTATCTTTTGTTCATTTTATACCTGCATAAAATGTATTTTGATCATATTTCCCATTGCCTGCTCTTGTCTTCTCCCACTTCCACTGAAGCCTTCTTTTTTCCTAAAGTCTCTGTGGTAGCCTCAATTAGATTTCCCCTATACACTCATGTAGTTTGAATGCTTGGTTCTCAGTCAGTGGCAGTTTGAGAGACAGTCTTGCTGGAGGAATTGTACTGCTGGGGGTTGACCTTGAGGTTTATCATCCTTTAGCTTACTAGTGTTAGTTGGCTCACTTTACTGCTGCTTTTATCCATCTGATGTTGGCAGGGTGATAATGTCCACTTTTTGCTCTATTCATCTTTTCCCTGCCATCATGCAGCCTCTACTCAAGACAATAAGATAAAATAAACTTTTTTTCTCCCATAATCTGCTTCTGGTCAGTTGTTTATCCCAGTAACAAGAAAGTAAGTAAAACAGAAAATTGGTACCAGTGGAACGGGATCATTGATGATGGAAACCCGACTGTGTGGCTTTTTGCATTTTGAAACTGATTTGCAGGATGAATGTAGAAGAATTTTGAAAAGTTGACCTCAAATACATGCCTTGCAGTGCTGTATACAGAGTTTGATAGGCCATTATAAGCATAGTTGAAAGACATAAACGCAATGAGCACTTTGAACTATGAGTTTTGGCTTATGGCTTGTGAGGGAAGAACGAGCTTTGTCCAGACTGGGCTAGAGGTTGTTTCTGTGAGATGCTAGCTGTGTGTGAGATGTAGCTGTGTTCTTCCTGAGTTCTAAGAACTTGTGCAGGGTTGTATTGCTTAGCAATGGGCTGGTATGAGAAGAAGGGTATGGCACAGAAAGAAGTAAAAGTTTGGGCTGAAGTAGCTCCTATTCAGCTGCAATTGTTTGAGATATTGCCGTCATTGATATTGGGTCACCTGTTCTGCCCTGGGACAACAGCAAGAATGTGGACTCTTTTGAAAGTAGGGAATCTGAATGCTGGAGTGTCCTGATACTGAAAGTTTTATTCCCCCTTGGCTTAACAAATTTGGTAGCCTACCTGATATTGTGGGAGAATAACAAATACATGAAAGGAAGGGTCATTGGATGTGTAACTTTTTTTTGTTTGTTTGTTTTTATTGTTTTTCAAGGTAGGGTCTTGCTCTAGCCCAGGTTGACCTGGAATTCACTATGGAGTCTCAGGGTGGCCTCGAACTCACAGCAATCCTCCTACCTCTGCCTGCCGAGTGCTGGGATTAAAGGTGTGCTCTACCAAGCCTGGCTCATTTTTTTTTTTTTTTTTTTGAAATGGCTTGTGAGGCAGAAATCTCTGTACCTCTGTGTGTATCTCTGTGCACTCTTGAGGATGAACCATGGGCTGCAGTGGAAATTTTAGGACTGTTTGTGATGCTAGAACTGTGGAACAGCTACCAAGAAAAGCTGCTGAGTCAGGATGGAGTTGTCCCTGTAAGCAGCCAGGCTGGAGGGCAGAGTTGGAACTCCAGAGACTTCATCTCTGGTTATAGAAGTCAGACCTGGAGCTACAGGATTTGATGCGTGCCCTATATATTTTTTTTACATCTTATTTTTTTTAAGTCTTTCCTTGTTATATCTAATACCATCTTTTCTCAGTGTGAATGTGCATCATTCTATCTATCTATCTGTCTGTCTGTCTATCTATCTATCTATCTATTATTTTTGGTTGTACAGACTAACAATGAAAAGATCTTGGACTATGGGGATTTTAAAGTTGGAATTAATGCATTGCATTTTACATCATAAATCATCATCAGCTTATGGGGGCCAGGAACAGAATCCCGTGATTTGAGTTAGGTGAATCCCATAAACGTATGGGTTTTGAATGCTTGGTTCCCAGCTCCAGACAATTTGGAAGGTGGAACCATGCTGGAGAATGTGTGTTGCTGGGGTGGACCTTGAGGTTTATTAGCCCCTAGTTTGCTGGTATTAGTCACCTCACTCTTCTGTTGCTGTTGACCACCTGAGGCTGGCAAGGAGGTGATGTCTAGCTTTTGCCACCTTTTCCCTTCCATCATGGAGCATCTCCTCATGACTGGAAGGTAAAATAAATCCTTTGCCCATATAAGCTGCTTCTGTTCAGGTGTTTGTCTCAGCAATGTGAAAATAACTACAACATCCCCCCCCCTTCCAGTTTTATGTCTTTTTAAATTTATTTATTTTTGGCAATTTTATACATGCATGTAATGATTTTTTGATCATATTTAAACCCCTGGTTACCTTCTTTTGTCCCCTTCCTACACTTGCTGAACCCCTTCTTCCTAACTAGTCCCACCACTGCTTTGAGGATTTTAGTTAGGATTGCTCACATGGGCAGAGGTATGGAGTTATTAAACAGAGCATGTAGTCCACCAGTGGCTACACCATTGAAGAAAATATTTCTCCTGATCCTAGAAATCATTAGCTGCCAACAGCTCCTAAGGGAAAAGTAGAACCTTATGAATGGCGGAATGTTGTTGATGGTCCCGGTCTTATGCAGGATTTTTGCAGGTAACCATAGCTGTTGTGAGTTTGTAAGTACAACCATCATGGTATATATAGAAGATCATACTCCTATTCCATAGCTCTTACATTCTTTCCAGTATTTCTTCTGCAATATTCCCTGAACCTTGGAGGGGGGCATATAGATGTAATGATCATGTTGGTTCTTTTCCTGTGTCCATGTGTGTGTTTGTGTGTGTGTGTATATACTTGTGATGAACTCAAAACATATATATCCACAAATATAATGTATATTTAATAAAGTTATACTTAAGGGCATAAATCAAGCATATTATTTTTGAGGTGAGAGTAATGATAATACCAATTATGAAAGCAACATGAAAATAAAAGAATTACTGCAATCGAGGAGAGGGAGGGAATTACCATGGGACATTGTTTACAATTTTAAAAATTGCCAATAAAAAAGTGAAAAAAAAAAAGAATTACTGCAAAAGCCAGATGATGGTAAACACTAATTTACAAATTGATCAATTGGGTCTGGTGAGATTGTCCTGTGGATTATAGTGCCTATTTGCAAAGCCTTCCAGTCTGGGTTCAATTCCCCAGTACCCACATAAAGCCAGAAGCATAGAAGCATAGAGTGGCATTTGTCTGGAGCAAGAAAATACCTTAGCATATATATATATTATATAATATATATAATATATATACTAAAATTAAATTTGATTATTGGGTACCAAGTCTTACAAGATAGAGGTTAGATAGGAATAAGAAGTTCTGGAATGTTAATACACAGTAGGATAGCTGAAGGTACCCATAATATAGGGCATTTTTGGAAAAAGATAAAAAGAGAAGCCGGGCATGGTGGCGCACGCCTTTAATCCCAGCACTTGGGAGGCAGAGGTAAGAGGATTGCCATGAGTTCAAGGCCACCCTGGGGCTACATAGTGAATTCCAGGTCAGCCTGGACTAGACTGAGACCTTACCTCGAAAAAAAGAAAAAAGAAAAATATAAAAAGAATTGTCAGCCAGGTGTTGTGGTGATTGCCTTTAGTCCCAGCACGCAGTAGGCAGAGGTAGGAGGATCACCATGAGTTTGAGGCCACCCTGAGAATACAGAGTTAATTCCAGGTCAACCAGGTCAACCTGAGCTAGAGTGAGACCCTACCTCGAAAAACCGAAAAAAAAAAAAAAAAAAAAAGAATTGTCAATGTTTTCACCAAAAACAAATTATAAGTATCTGAAGAGATACTTTGCTGTGATTTAAATATTATATGATGTACATGTGAATCAAAAAATCAAATATGTACAATTGTAGGATTTTCTATATGTTTAAAATAAATTTAAATTTTAAAAATGCAATTAATTTAATTCATTTAAAGTTGCAATAGTTAAAACTTAAAATTAAATGACTGAAGTGATGAGAGGAAACTTAACATATGACTGTGTTCTTGGAATTGTGAAATTCTATTTAACAATTTTAATTTTAATTAAAATTAATTATTCTTGCAATTTTTTTATGGCTCCTATTGCCTATCATGCCATGGGTACCATCATATGAGCACTATTTACACAGATTAATTCTATTTTATCCTGTTTTCCGTGCCTTGAGCACTTTTCTCAGAAGACTGATCTCACTTATATTAGAACGCTCTTAGCCTGCTTTCTATGAATATTATTTGTCCTGTATATTCTCTGTTGTTTGTCTCATGAATTTCTGCTATAGAGGAATTGGATTTTTTTAAATATATATCACTTGAACATTTTTGTATAGTTTTAGTTTTTATTTTTGTGCATTTTTGTATTAGATTTTTCATTACCATAACAAAACACAACAACGTAAGGAAGAACAGGCTTGTATTAACTTATGATTTCAGAGATTTTATTCTTGGCTCTGTGGATTCAGGTCCCATGCTGATGCAGAACATCACAGCAGGACAAATGTGTGGGAGATGTGACTAAGCCCCTAAGAGACAGGAAGCAGAGACAGAAAAAAGGACCTGGACTGGTCTGCTTCCTCCAGCAAGCTCCCACCTAGCTGGTGTTTCTACCAACTCCTCAAATAGTGTGACAGGTAGGGCCAAACTTTCAACTATGAGCTTGTGTGGGACATTTTATATTCAGATCATAATAGCCTTCATTATACTTATATAGAACACTCAAATCATTCCCAAGAACATGTTCCTTCCCAAATTAAACAATCACTTTATAAATTTCACTGGTCACATGTTTAATGCATAACTAGCAGTTTTCATATCACCCCTCTCTTGTGTTTAGTGGTTTCATTTTCTTTATGTGAACATCTGCTACTTATTTATTAAGGTCATTTAAAATATTTTATTTATTATTTATTTATTTACAAGGACAGAGAGAGAGAAAGAGAGAACATCCCACCAATGCAAACTTAAGTCCAGAAGAAAGTGACGCCCTGCGCATCTTGCGTTACATGGGTACTGGGAAACTGAACCCAGGCCCTCGGGTTTTACAAGCAAGCAACTTCAACTGCTGAGCCATCTCTCTACCCCAAGGTCATTTAAATTTATTGCTTTACTTTACATTTGAAGTGGTGTTCATTTTAAATTTTTGTCTCCTTATTCTTATTTTTGTGTCCCATAATGCTTATCTTCGTGTCCCTGCTTGGGTGGGCCTGGGTTTAGTATTCACCGCTATAGGCACATGCAATCTATGATGCTCTCTATCTACTCTACCTGTTGCTGGAGGCAAAGCTTAATGTTTTGACACATTTGCTGTTTTCATAGAATTTTCTTCTATTTTTGAGGATTGTTATGCTTTTAATTTCCAGATTATTTCCTAGAAACAATAGTTGTCTGATGTGCACAGCCTGTCTCAAGGAGTGAACTTGAGTCCTCATTTTCTTTTTCATTAAAAGCAATACAAAAATAAATTACTAAAAAGCTTAAGGGAGATTATTATAGAGTAATTTAAGATAAATTATTTTTTCAACAGTTTTAAACGTAAATAACTGTATTGAAGTCTCCAAGTGGTATTTTGAATCTTTATCTAGACTCATGAAAATTATTTTTAATCTTCTAGTTGCTAGTCAAGAATTTTAAAGTTTAAAATGACATAATTATAGCTTTTAACAGCATTAAGACAATTTTCCCCTTTGATGACATACTTGCAAGCATAATTACAAATAGTATTGCTTAATAGACTTATTTTAGTGAGTTGGTCAAACTTGTTTAAGAATATCTATTTTGTAAAAACAAAACTTAACAAGCAAATGTAATTGTTTCTGAGTTATTACTGCAGGCCTTTGTCTTGAGCAGAAAGGGCAATTTTACATCAACCACTGACAAATGCTAAAATTCCAAAATTACATTGGAAAGAACATAGCATTTATAATTCCACACAGATATTTTCATTATAGAAAGCTAAACCTAACTCAAAATTATAGAAATGAGTTTACTCAAATGTGTATATAGCTACTTTCTGTGTGGATTTTGTAAAATTGTTATGACAACAGTGATTTCTGTGAACCTTTCTTTTAAGATATTTATCAAAGGTATCTACTAATTAACTTGTGTCTGATATGCTTAGGGAATACTAAGAATATCTTTTTTATTAGCAAAGATACAATTTATTTTTTATTTATTTATAATTTATTATTTTCATTATTTATTATTACTTTATTTAAAATAATAATGCTGAAGAAGGTTCAAAAGTTATCATTTTGAACTGGGTGTGGTGGCGCCCACCTTTAATCCCAGTACTTGGGAGGCAGAGGTAGGAAGATCGCCATGAGTTCGAAGCCACCCTGAGACTACATAGTGAATTCCAGGTCAGCCTAAGCTACAGTGAGACCCTACCTTGAAAAACAAAAAACAAACAAACAAAAAGTTATTTTATTCTCTACAAGACAAAAATATTCAATGAGTACATTAAATTAAACTGAATTTTCCTTTAATCCCAAATTTCTTAATTCTATTAATTAAGCAAATATGTAGAGACAAATTTTCTATCATATCTTTTGCAATCTTTCAATTGTTTTTAAATCTACCATCATGTCAGAATGGACAGCCTACTCATGTTGATGGCCTAGAAACAAGCCTCACTACGATATGAAAGTTAAGTGTGCAAAGATTATGATTCTGGAATCAGAATAACCTGAATGTATATTCAAATTTAATGCTTCTATGACTTTAAATAACCTATTTCAATTTTTTTTTCATCATCTGTGAAACGCTATAGCTAAGACTGGTATGTTTGAGGTTGAAATGAGATCATGTGAAACAGTTGACCCAACATTTATCACATATCAGGAGTTCTCTCCATACTGATTCTTCCAGACAGAAGATGCTTCCAGACAGCAAGTGCTTTCTTGGATTCTTGGAACCACTGCCCATCAAACAGATTGTCAGCTTTAAAATACATGAATACTTTAATCAATACTCATTGTTACTGTGGCTTTGTTCTATAACATTAGATCGGGTATGTTGATTCCTCCAGAGGTATTTCTTTTGCTAAGGATATGTTTGGCTATCTGAGGCCTACTGCCACTCCATATGAATTATGAGATTATTTTTTCTATATCTGTGAAGAATGATGCTGGAAGTTTTATTGGAATTGCATTAAATCTGTATATTGCTTTTGGTAGAATTGCCATTTTCACAACATTAATTCTGCCTATCCGGGAGCATGTGAGGTCTTTCCATGTTTTCAAGTCCTCCTCAATTTCTTTCTTGAGTGTTTTTATGATTTCATTGTATAGGTCTTTCATGTCATTGGTTAGTGTTATTCCGAGGTATTTGATTTTTTTGTGGCTATAGAAAATGGGACAGCCTTGCTAATTTCTTTTTCTGTATGTTTTCCCCTTGCACATGAAAAGGCTACTGATTTTTGTGTATTGATTTTGTCTCCTGCCACTATGCTGAAAGAAATAATCACATTTAGAAGTTTTGAGATGGAGGCTCTTGGATCACTTATGAATAGGATCATATCATCTTCAAATAAGGCTAATTTGACTTCTTCCTTTCCAATTTGTATCCCTTTTTCTTCTTTCTCCTATCTTATTACTTAGGTTAGGACTTCTAGATACCACCATACTCCAGTAAGGATGGCAATCATTAAAAAAAAAATGTTGTTGGCGAGGATATGGGGAAAGTGGAACCCTAATTCACTGTTGGTGGGTAAATAAACCCAAAACTAAACCCCAAATGAGCTGGTACCATAGAAGCCTTTCTCCTTGAAAATATAACACTCAACAGTATAGGGAGAGCATCAGAAAAGAAGGGCTCTGGAGAGAGTAGGATGAAGCCTAACCTTAAAAAATTTTGGATCTGACCTGTAACTCACAATACAATAGAAATAGGTGTTACCCACACTGAGCTGTTGATTCGAGAGACCCATGAGGTTCCCAAAACAAGATAGGCTTCTGTCAAAGCACTCGATTATCCACCTGAGTTAAAAGGTAAGACCCTATTACTGAAGACACCATAGGCTGCCAACACAGAGCAACGAGAAACCCAGCTGGAATCTGGAAGAGAGCCAGTCCCTAGACAGCCTGTCTAGTGCTGGAAAGCCTACATGAGCTACTGGGGAAAGTGACCAACAAAGGTGTTAGCAAGCAGGGGTCTAAGCTACTCAGAAGCAATCAGCCAGATAAGAAGTACATACCAGTGAAATGGTGGCACACAGCCTTGGAAGGGGTAATCAATGGATTTCTGATTGGCTAAGAGATCTGATCAATGGAAAGGAACCCATATCTGGAACTGGGAATCAGGTTAGAATTCTATGGAGACAAAGATTATGCTCTCCAGTGTCAAGCTCCCACTAGTCTTTGGCTAAAAGAGGAGCTACATCCATCAAACTCTCCTTAAATTAGTAATACCTATCCTATTAAACCTATGCTGACTTCACTTGCCATTGGAAAATGTTTTTCTTTTTCAGAAGATAATGAGACCCAAGGAGATAAGCCACCCCTTGCATTTCAGTGAAGGCCCCAGTGAAACCACAAGGGAATTGGAGAGATAAGCAAGAGTGCTGCTCCCACAGTAAGCCTGACAATCAGTGCCAAAGTGAAGGAGACAGACACTGAGGATACTCAACACATAACAAAGTGGAAATCCAGAAGCTCCTAAGAACTTATAACTGAAGTAGATTTAAAACACACCCACTAAGGCTCAGGGAATTTTGTGGAAGAGGGGGTGGAAAGATTGTAAGAGTCATAGGTAAGGACATCATATCCAGAGTTATTGCCTCCCTCCAAAAACTGACTGCTGCTGCTCCCACAATGCATAACCCTCAATCCCATGGGGAATAAGACCAACCCCACTGAGGCAGGGGCCCCAGCAGAATGGGTGTGGAGAGGAGGGAAAAGATGGTACCAATGCATGATGTATCCATATAAAGTATGTTCTTAATAAAGAAAAAAAAATCATTCAATACTCTGTGAGCTATCTTTCCTCTTTTTGTTCCATTTCACATTTTCTCCTCCTGGCTTGTGTTTGTGGCTCAGAGTTTCTGTCTTTCTTCCTCTACTCCAGCTATATTTGTACAAGGCTATTCCTGACAGTTGAGTGTCAAGTACAAAAGAGTGTTTTGGTGTTATGAACTGTACCTTCTGTGCCTCTGGGTAACAGTTCCACATGCTCTGGATGAAACCTTCAACTGACCTGATTGGGTTGTATGTCAACATCATTTAATCAGGTGTGACATGGGACATTGTCACAAAGCAAGCTGTTTATCCAGAAGTAGATGAGGGACCTAAGGATGTCATTTGTAAGTTAGGAGGAAAAAAAAATCTCATCATTAAGTATTCTTAAGAAGAGAAAAAGTTATAATTTAGAGGAAATGAACAAATATACTGGCATAAGCTTATTGAAATAAAATGAAGGATGTTGTAACTGACTTCATCTAAATTTTCCTACATCAAACATTATACTATAGTAGCAACAGGGAGACATGTTTATGAGCTAAACAAACCCCAATGCAAGAACAAGAATTCCCTCACAAAGACATTTAGTATTTTAGAAAAAATGTAAATTTGCAAACCCTTCTGATACTGTCAAAACTACATTTATTTGTTAAGTCATTTAAGTCAATCATTCTTTTTGGATGGACAAGGGCACATAACATTTAGCTTCATCCTAATAGAGTTGTACAACTTATCTTCCAAATTGTAGCCAAGTGGATTCTTCTGTTCTGACTGACAAACAGGTCATACTTTATACATATGTATTTTTATTTTAAATATTTTTATTTATTTATTTATTCAAGTGATAGAGAGAGAGAGAGAGAGAACAAGCACACAGGGCATCTTCTGCCTGCATAGAAACTCCAGATGCATGTGCCACTTTGTGCATCTGGCTTTACATCGGTACTATGAATCAAACCCAGGATGTCAGACTTTGCAAGCAAACACTTTTAACCACTGAGACATCACTCCAACCCTGTACATACATTTTTAATGTCTTTTTTTCAACAGTATTTGGGGCAATATTAGGTTTGATATCTCAATAACACATCACAATCTATATTACTCTTCCACACGAAAAGGTACGTAGCGTGCCATACTAAAGGTGGATAAAAGTTGCCACTCAATATTAGACCACAAAACAATGGTACTTTCTAGCTCCAACATGGAAAAAAAAAATGTCATTCAGATAAGAAATCCACCAGAACTAGTTTAGATTCTTACCACTAGCTAATTTTAATGTGGGAATGATAAAATTAAAATATGGCAACTGGTTTTAAGAGAATAGGTCATTTAAATGTTTAAAAGTATAAATCTCAAGATCTTTGCTGATATGAAATACATCATTTTTAGAGTGAAACTACTGTTTTTCTGGAATCAGATACCATTATTTAAGTTCAGGCCAACCAATACTTTCTAAGTTCCCATAATATTTAAGATTATGTGCTCTGTTTTGAGGATAAACAATTAACAAGTGTTAGAATGTAGGTCTTTAGGTATTTTAAAATACAATAAGATAAAGAAAATAAGATAGGAATTGACCAAATGATGATTTCGATATTGCTCTCAGAAGGATGTGTGTGAAGCCTGTAATTGAAATCAGATGATGAGTGCTGTCTTAAGACTACAGTCTATTCAAGTTTCTCCACTAATGTTATGGATTCCAGGCTTCTGATGCCTGGAAACTGACTATGTACCTGTCTTGGCATCACCTTGCTGAGGTGAAGAGTTGGTCATAGATTTCTTCTCTATGGAGGGTCAAAGCTTCCTGACCAATGATTGAGGCATAAATGTTATATGAACAATTATTCAACAATAAAGGCATTTTCTTTGTGTCTATACAGCTGCTCCCAACAATGCATCTGAAATACAGCTTGGTAGACAAGTATGACTTTGTGCCTGATACTGGAACTGGGTCCCTTTCCAATATAGCTCCCACTGGGGTTCCATGCTTGTGATGGATCTCAAACAATGTCCTGATAAAAAGTACAAAACCAATTAATCCACTATTTTAAATTTAGTTTCACTCAGAATCTCAGGAAATCGAGAATACATAAACAAATGATTTGACAGAATGTAGCATACTATTGCTTCCAGTCCAGTTCCCTAGAGCTCTCACTCCCATATGAAACCTCCTGAGCCTGGTCTTCAGGAGCCTCATTTCTGACAGAAATCTGAGCTCCTAATGCATCACTCATAAATAATGCTCTATTTACAGCATTCTTATTCTTTCTAGCCTACTTCTCCAAGCCTGCCAAAATTCTTCCCATAAACTAACCTCAAAGATTTACCAACCTCATCGTCAGGTTCGGGTCCACTAACAACCACTCCTGATAAGTTTTCTAAACTTGTCAGGCACTTTGTCACTCACCAACATACCTGAGAAAACAAGCCCGAGGAAGGACTTACTTTGTTTTACCTCATAATTCCAGATGTGTTGGTGTTGAACTGGAGGCCCCTTACAATGCTGAGGGAGTAGGGTTCACTGAGCAAAAGCCACATTTATGTAGTGATAAAATATTTTAAGCAAAAATACACTGACAAAGATAGAAAAAAATATTAACCATAGCTGAAAAAAGACTAGTGAATTTTAAGATACAGCAAAAGAAACTATCAAATTAAAATCCGAGAAAGAAAATTATTTCAAGTGAATAAACAAACAAAGCTTAAGTGGAAGCATATATTTTTCTTTCTGCTTTTTGTGGTGCTGGTGGTGATATCAATATATCTGACATGGTAGCCAATGGTTCTACCGAGTGAATGCGTGGTAGAACAAGTAGTTAAGGAACATGAAACAAAGGTCTCAATGTCTGCATTCGTCATGTTAAATAATCTGGGCCCAACATTTTGGCAAATTGAGTAAAACTGCTGTCCAATTGCACAAATGGTAGTGCAATTGAATCTCAAGAGAAGAAAGCTAAACAAATACCAAGGATAATAATTCTTAAAAAGTTGCAAGCTTTTAGTGCTGGAGAGATTGCTCAGCAGTTATGGCACTTCTCTGCCAAGCCTAATGACCCAGGTTCGAGTCCCAGGATCCGCATAAGGCTAGATGCACGAAGTGGCACATGCATCTGAAGTTCATTTGCAGTGGCTAGAGATGCTCGTATGCCCATTCTCTCTTTCTCTATCTCTCTCTCCCTCCTTCTCTCTCTCTATCTATCTCTGTCTCTCTTTGTCTCCAAATAGGATATTTTAAAAAAATGTTTAAAAGAATATTTCAAACATCTGGTGAGAATTTTAAACCAACACTTCAGCAACAATGAAAACAAAGTACATGAAAGCTTAAGGAAACAACACTAGAATGGGTTGTAATAAAATAATTTGACAGTAAAAAATATACATTACATACAGGACAATAGTAATAGGCGTAGAAGCAGATTTCTTAGTGGAAATAATGCAAGCTAAAAGATAGTCAGAAACATCTCGCAAGTACTCAAAAAAATAAAAATAAAAATGTCAACAGTCATGGTGGCATACCCCATTAATCTCAGCACTTGGGAGACAGAGGTAGGAGGATCACCCTGAGTTTGAGGCCACCCTGAGACTAAATAATGAATTCCAGATAAGCCTGGGCTATAGTGAGACCCTCCTTCAAAGCACACAAACAAAAAGAATAAAAATGACAATGTAAAAATGACATAGCCAGTGAAAGTATCTTTCAAAACTAAGAACACTTTTTCATGAATACCAAGCTTATTGATCACAGATTGACAACGTAAAACATGCATGTGAAGGTAAACTACATTTTCCTTTCACTGCTTGTCAGAGACTTTGTGAACTGAAGCTCAGTAGTCTTTATCACACCACTCGTTTGGTATATCTTTGGTTTGAATTGATAGTTACACAGCAGGCTTGGTGAAAATTACAGAAGGAAGCAAGATTTATTTGTATTTAAATGAAAATGGTCTGCGAGAGCAACTGTAGGAGATTAATGTAGTAAAAATTAGATGAAGTGAATGAATTATTGTTATGCAATTAGCCAAATATTTTGAGGAGATTATTTAATTTGCCAATATTGCTGTAGAAAATTATAGTTGACTCAGGAGTGGTGTTGAATACCTTAATTCCTGTTATCTAAGCCCTTAGGAGGTGAGGCAGAAAAATTGTGAGTGAAATATATAGAATAAAGGGTGGAGGACAAGAAGAATGAAGGAAAGTTAGCACTGGCTATTGCAATTTACATTTTTGTAGATTATAATCAAGGCCAATGAGAAATATTCTTATTTCCATGAAATAAATACATAATACTTTTTCCATCTTTGTTATGAAGTAAGGTTTTTTGGGGAAGACTAACTCAATATATATAAAAAATAACAAAGAATAGTAAAACACGGATGTATTTCTAGAACCTGGAAAAGGGTTAAGATTTCAAACTTACCTGCTCCTAAGAAAGACAAAAGTAAATATATGACATAACCAATATCATGATCAAATAAAGCCTCACATTTAATTTTTAAAAAATACATGAGATTATATGGTGATTTCCTAGTGTAAGGACATAAAAATTTGCATGTCTTATATACTAAACATTGACTGAGAAAATTACCTGTGGTTATATGTGGGGTTTTTTTTTATGTAAAACAATGTATATACAAATATAAATTATGTAAGGCATATTTCATGACTATACAAATATTTTAATATAAAATGGAGTGAAAATTTGTAAACCATAAATAAAGATGTTACAGAATAATAAGTGGTATTAAGGCTATTTACAAAATATAAAGAATAGGAAGAATTCTTTATCAGAAAAGATAAAGGAGAGTGGGGAGAAAGAGGGAGATAAAGAAAGATGCAAACACCATTCTTTATTTGGTTTTGTTAGCTTGTGTGGAAGGAAATTGAGACCGATTTCTATTATTAAGATAGCTACATTGAAAGATACTAAAAACTACTACACACTAAAGGTTTGAATATAAAATCATTGTTATTAATCTTTTAGATATGTTTGACAATAGGCAGCATGCCAGAAGCTATACTCCTGTTGAATGTTGACCTTTTTCAGGGGAAAAAATGGAGAAATTATTTTTTAAAATATTATTTATTTATTTGACAGAGAAGGAGGAAGAGAGAGGGAAAGAGAATTACTGCAAAAGGGCCTCCAGTCTCTGCTAATAAACTCCAGACACGTGCACCCCCTTGTGCATCTGGCTAATGTGGGTCCTGGGGAATCGAACCTGGGTCCTTTGGCTTTTCAGACAAACACCTTAACTGCTAAGCCATCCCTCCAGCCCTAAGTGGAAAAATTATATGGAAGACTATGTCTTCAGTTTTGTGTAGTAGATGTGAATGAATTCTTTAGATTGACTATTTTAACTTCTTTGGAAGTTAAATTAATCTCTGAATTATAATTAAGAACATATTGTTAAAATTTTTCTCAATTTTTTATTTGAAAAATGAATCAGTGTAACAATAAGACAAAATATGATTGCTAGATCTCTGTAACAATGAAATAATGTGAACCATATGTAAGTTTATAGAAAACCAAGTAACAGTGCAGTGCCATCACCACCACCACCAACCAAGCCCCAATAAACCTAAAATCCTATGTCTATAAAAAATACACTACAGCCAGGCGTAGTGGCGCACACCTTTAATCCCAGCACTTGGGAGGCAGAGGTAGGAGGATCACCGTGAGTTCAAGGCCACTCTGAGACTCCATAGTGAATTCCAGGTCAGCCTGGGCTAGAGTGAGACCCTACCTTGAAAAACCAAAAAAAAAAAAAAAAAATACATTACAGGGCTGGAGAGATGGCTTAGCGGTTAAGCGCTTGCCTATGAAGCCTAAGAACCCTGGTTCGAGGCTCAGTTCCCCAGGACCCATGTTAGCCAGATGCACAAGGGGGCGCACGCGACTGGAGTTTGTTTGCAGTGGCTGAGGCCCTGGCACACTCTCTCTCTCTCTCTCTCTCTCTCTCTCTCTCTCTCTCTTTGCCTTTCTATCTGTGTCTGTCACTCTCAAATAAATAAATAAATAAAAATAAAGAATATGTTACAATAGGGTCAATTGGGTTCTGATATTGTTAAATGAAAGTCAACAGATTATATGGTAAATGGTTAAATGATAATATTTCAAAATAGTATAGGGGTGGATCCTGCCTTGGGCTGAAGATTGGATCATATGGAAGAAGGTGCCTCTTTAAAGTCAAAGAACATGTTACATAACTTGCTTTGTTATTGGAATACTCATGATTTAACTTCCTGATCTTCCCCTTACCTTGCAATCCAAATAGTACTAGTATTTTAATAAGCCATCTATATTTATCATTGCTCAATGTATTCCTCATTGCTTCAAGAATGAAGCTATTTTTTCAGATATTAAGCAAAACCTCCAAAATCTGAAATCAAAGGAGGTCTTATGTCATACAGAAACCTAAATTTCAGTAAAAATTTTAAGGTCCATTAAACTTAGTTAAGCCCCATTAAGTGAGGTTGAGCATTCTTCGCACTCTTAAACTAAGCTAAGAAGAACCATACATTTAAAAATTCCTGATATGGCTTTTAGGCTTAAAAGAGTAGATAAGATTTGCTTGTATTGAAAGCTAATTAACCTGGGATCATTTAACATCCTTTCTTCATGGTTGATAGAACACTTGCATTGTTAAATCACTATGGACTCTATTAAATAGTTTTAAATACTGTTAAAGTTTGTTACCCTTCATTAATCCAATTAATCATCATAAAGGCAGTAAACAGGGTTTTACTATTGTTCAATTTTTAAGAAAATTCTTGTATAAAATTCATTAAGCTTATAAATAGCTCACATTAATTCTTAGCTTATTTAAAGTTATTGATTTAAACCATCTCTGTTTATAGAAGAAGATCCTGAATGACTGAATTTATAAGTGTTTTATAAACAACCTGTATCCAATGTCAGAAAGATGTGTTTCAAATTTGGGCTGAATCTCTCACACAATGGTAGAGTGCTTGCCAAGGCCCTGGGTTTGATAGCAACCTGTATCAATGTCAGAGAAATAGGTTTCAAATCTGGGTTGGAACTCTCACTGGTAGAGTGCTTGCCAAAGCCTTGTGCTCTACACCCAGAACAGAAAGAAAAAAAAAAAAAAAAAAGAAAGAAAGAAAATCAAACATAACTGTGAACAAATGAATGAAAGTGAATGGTTAACTGTGAGATAAAGTAATTCTACATAAGGAATTATTTATGACTAAAGAAAAGAGAAATCTGAACAAAGGGAAGTTGATGAAACCCACAATTACATTTTTCTGGGTTGACATCCTCTGTTTTGGGCACATGAAGTTATTATGTATCTTAGAACCATGTGACTTAATACTCAATCAATTCCATATTTTCCTTAGGAAATAAAGCTTATTTCCCTTATTTCCTTTTGAGATGTATCAGTCCCAATAACATGTTGTGTTAATAAAGAAATGCTTGAGAAATTCTATCAAACAGTCACAATTATTTACTCTTTAAAAGGCAATGTTCTTATGTCCAACTCAATCTTGCAGCAATTGAATAGCCAGGACACTCAAGTGTCCTTGAGTGGGGTTGCTTACAGTCCATGTCCAACTTCCACAGAGTGTTAGGAGCCATCTGAGAACTAAGGTCCTTAGGCCAGATCCTTGCTCTCTGATTTCTTGTCCAGTACTCTTTATATCGCTGCCTCGGCCACCGCCATTACTATGTAGCATGATAGGTAATAAGACCCAATCAACACCCTAACTTACTCCATGTCTGTCATGAAGTCCTTTCTGTCCAAACCCCAGTGCTACACTGGCTGGTAAATGGGTAACAAAGAATAGGCTGAAATGTGGTGTATGTCTTCTCTAAGTAGCCTATGAACATAAATGAACATTAGCCTTCTCTCATAGGATATAAGTTGCCTCTCACAGGAGAAGTGATATTCCAACATACACCTTTTTCTTAACCAATTGCATGATGTGGCTATTCCCTTAACATTGCAAAATCCGTCTCACATTTTCATACATATTTGTGCCTCAGATCTGTGTTGTAGCTCTCATGCAATGGTAGAGGAAGAGTGCTAGGCAAAACCCTGGGTTCTACAACCAGAACTGGAAAAAAAAAATTTAAAAAAACCCATTCAGACCTTATAACTATGAACAAATGAAGAGAGATAAGAGTTTTTCAAAATTCTGTCACCAAGTCCACTTAGCCTAATACCAGCAAAATGAAACAGCATGCTGTTCTGAGGAATAAATAGGCAATCAAGATCCTTCCAGACTATGCGGTAACCCAGATTATAGGAACTGAGGGACATGAGACAGTCAGGCTCTACCATTTCTAAGTGTGAATCTCTTTTTTGAAAGGAAATTTAAAGAAATTGAAATAGGTATGTCAAAATGTCTCCATTTTTTTCCACTAAAATTTTTATTTCTAGTTCAGTCATGACTGGTAAAAATCACCTAATTAAGATTGCAGCAGCATAAAATTATCAATTACACAAAGATGTTTGGATTTAATAAAAGCCAAAAAGTAAATTGATGGGAGATTCAATAAGAATCACCATCGTCTGAGATTTACAAGTATTTAGTAATGACATTGATTTCTCCCAGTGCTCTAGAGAAGATTATTGCTTTAACTCCCATATGGAATAAGACTTTCATTTAGAGTGTAATGACCCTGACTTCATGGAAACAAACATAAAACTTCTTTCATTTGCTAACAATATATTCTAGATTCAAAGTAAGTATTAAAGTTATGAGTTATGGCTTAGATGCAGGAGGTCACCAAAGGCTCATATGTTGAAGACTTGATCCCCAGATAATGGTGCTTTGGCCAGGTAATAGGATTAGAAATGCTCACCTCATAGCTGAACAGGTATTAAGAAATGGGTTTAGCCAACATGGCTCAGGGAAATTTTGCGGAAGAGGGGGCAGAAAGAATGTCAGAGCCACATGTTGGGTCATGATATGCAGAGACATTTAGCTTACCCATAACTGTGGGCTAACTCCACAATGCATGACCCGTGTACCTCAACAAGGAGGGGCCAAGGGGAGGGGGTAGGTCACGGATGAGCCTAATAATGGTACCAAACTGACTGTATTTGCTGAATACAAAACTAACTAATAAAGAAAAAAAAAAAAAAAGAAATGGGTTTAGGTGGTGAAATTTGTCAAAGGGGTGTGCCCAAGAAATGTGTAGCTCATTCCCAGATCCTTGTTTTGTTTTGTTTCCCAAATACAACGAAGTGAGCAGATTTGCTCTGCTGCACCCTTCTGCAATGATGGCCTGCCTCACTGTGGGCCAAGAAACAGTGGAGCAAGTGGGCCATGGACTCAAACCCCTGAAACTATGAATACAAACAAATCTTTCCTCCTTCCAAGTTGCTCCAGTTAGTTCAGTTAACTATTTTATTATCTGTATTAGAGGAACAGAACTGATAAAATGAATTTTATTAAAAGGGAATTTATTGGATTAGTCTACAATCCAACAACAGCAGTTTGCAGGCCTGAGATTCAAGGAACCCGGTAGGTAGCTACTCAGTCCACAAAGCTGGATGCCTCAGCAGTCCTAACCTGGCACTGAAGGCTTGGAGGCTTGAGGCTTCCTGGATAGCCACTGCCCTTCAGTCCACACTGGTCTTAAGTCCACAGTGGTCTTCAGTCCACACTGGAAAGCAGCAAGCAAGGAGCAGCAAGCAGCAAACAGTCAAGGAGAGGAGGGGTACATTCCTTCCCTGAGCTTCCTTAGATCAAGTCTCCCTCTCTCACCCCCTCCAGAGGGGCCACCCTGGGGGAAGGGCTCACCCTCCATTACTCAATCCTCCCTGAAAGCAACCTCAGAGAACCACTTATAGGTAATATCTGTGGATTCATAAACAGATCAAGTTGATACAAAACTTAACCATCACAAGTCCACCACCCCTTGTCAACTTGACACCAAACCATATCTCCTTACATCAAAGTTCATTTGCAAATGAAGCCAGTAACAGTGTCATAATTCTGCCTAACATGATATAACTATTTCACATACAATGAGAAACACATAATCTTTCCCCCAACACAAAGCAAGGTTCCTTGAGGAATGCTTAGTCTCTAATATAATAAGTCAAATATAAATTCAACAGCAATTAACTAGCAAAATGATCTTAATCTGTATACACTACCTAATAGAGAAATAGAGGAAAAACAAAAGCATCTTAATAGTGGTGTAAATATGTACAAATACTCTTTACAAGGTAGCACAAAAACACTCACTCCTCATTTTTGTGACTGGTCATGTGGCCTTAGCTGGTATTTGTAACTACCTTCTTCTACTACCCATTCTGTATTTCCTCCATCTTCAGCAAGCACCTCATCAGGTCTTGGTTCTTTACCTGGAGGGGTGACCCATACCTTCATTCCTGAAGGATCTGGACCATTTATCACACTACCTCTATTGGGTTGTTGCAGTTGTCCATTGACTTTGATAACAGGGCATGGTAACACTAACAGACATCCTAAAGGATCTCCTGCACCCCAAACATACTCTTCCTTACCTCCATTGTGGACCAGCAGTCCAATTTTCCCCTGGTAGTCTGGATCAATCACCCTTGCTATCATGGCAACTCCTTTCTCAGCCTGTTCACTCAAGGGCATCAGGAGCCCAAAGTGGCCAGGGGGAAGTCTTAGTTTCTAGTCCAATGAAATGCTCTTTGCACTTCCTGGGAAAAGCACTCCCCTCTCTGGGACCAAGACCTCTAGGCCATCAGAGCATAAGGTTGTCGGAACAGGAAGCAAAAATTTGGCTAATGGGGTGATGGTAAGTGGGACCATTCCCATTCCTACCCCTTGATTCCTGGACCCATGCATCTGTGCTATATGAGAAACAGTACCATATATAGCATGCTGACTCAGAGCATATACAGCCTGCTGGAGGACACTAACCCAGCTCTCCAAGCTATTGCCACCTAGTTGGCACTGTAGATCCTTCTTTAAAAGGCCATTCCACCATTCTATCAAGCCAGCTGCTTCAGGATGGTGGGGCACATGGTAAGACCAGTGAATTCCATAATCATGAGCTCACTGCCGTAGTACTTCCTTTGTTGTGAAGTGCATTTCTTGGTCAGAAGCAATGCTGTGTGGAAAACCATGATGGTGGATAAGGCATTCTGTAAGCCCATGGATGGTAGTTTATCAGAAGCACTATGTACAGGAAAAGCAAAAGTATACCCAGAATATGTGTCTATTCCAATAAGGACAAAATGCTGCCCTTTCCATGATGTAAGTAGTCCAATGTAGTCAACCTGCCACCAAGCTGCTGGTTCGTCACCCAAGGAATATTACCATATCAGGGGCTCAGAGTTGGTCTCTGATACTGGAAGATTTGGTACCCAGCAGCAGCACTAGCCAGATCAGCCTTAGTTGAAAATCCATTTTGTTGGGCCCATGCATAACCTGCCTCCCTGCCACCATGGCCACTTTGCTCATGGGCCCCCTGGGCAATGACAGCAATGGCTGAGGAAAGAAGTTGACCACTATCCACAGAACAGGTTAGCTTCTCTACTTGATTATTAAAGTCATCTTCTGATGAGGTCACCTTCTGATGAGCATTAACATGGGACACAAGTATCTTTATATCCTTTGCCCATTCAGAGAGCTCTATCCACATACACCTTCCCCGAATGTCCTTTTCACCAATTTTCCAGTTATGCTCCTTCCAAATCTCCGACCATCCAGCCAAACCATTGGTCACAGCCAGTCAATCAGTGTTTAACTGAACATCTGGCCATTTTTTCTTCCAAGCAAAATGCACAACCATGTGCACTGCCCAAAGTTCTTCCCATTGTGAAGACTTCCTTTCGCCACAGTCCTTCAGAGTTGGCCCAGAAAAAGGCTGTAATTCTGTAGCTGTCCACTTCTAGGAGGTGCCCACATAACATGCAGAACCATCTGTAAACCATGCCCTAGTACTCAGTCAGTTGATCATAGGACACATCCTATGGTGTCATAGGTACATTCTTGAGGACAAAAGTCACTGTAACAGGTGTAGAAACCATAGGCATTTGGGCAAGTTCCTCATTTAACTTACTTGTGCCTTCAGGGCCTGCTTGAGCTGGAGGATCATGGATATACTGCCTCAACTTGATGATAGACTGCTGCTGTGCATGTCGAAAATATAGCCTGGTGGGTCAGATAACATCCAGTTCATAATGGGCAGTTCAGGTGGCATCGTAACTTGATGGCCCATTGTCAAGCATTCAGTTTCCACTAAGTCCTAATAGCAGGCCAAGAGCTGTCTCTCAAAGGGAGAATAATTGTCTGCAGATGACAGTAGGGTCTTGCTCCAGAATCCCAAGCATCCCTATCTGCCACAGGCACCTCAAGTACCATTGTATCAGCTGGATCACATGGCCCAAGTGGCAGAGCAGCCTGCACAGCAGCCTGGACCTGTTGAAGAGCCTTCTCTTGTTCAGGGCCCTACTGAAAACAAGTAACTTTCCAAGTCATTTGGTATATGGGATGGAGTAATACACCCAAGTGAGGAATTTGCTATCTCTAAAATCCAAATAGGCCCACTAGATATTGTGCTTCTTTCTTAGTGGTAGGAGGGGCCATGTGTAACACCTTATCCTTCACCTTAGAAGGAATATCCCTGCATGCCCTAAATCACTGAACTAGAAATTTCACTGAGGTGAAAGGTTCTTGAATTTTAGATGGATTTATTTCCCATCCCCTGATACACATATGCTGTACCAAAACTCCAGGGTGGTTGCCACCCCCTGCTCATTTGATCCAATCAGCATAATGTCATCGATATAATGGACCAATGTGACACCCTGTGGAAGAGACAGACGATCAAGATCCCTGAGAACAAAGCTATGACACAGGACTGGAGAGTTAATATATCCTTGAGGTAAAACAGTAAAGGTATACTGCTGACTTTGCCATCTGAAGGCAAATTGCTTCTGGTGGTCCTTATGGACTCGTATGGAGAAAAAAGCATTCACAAGATCAATAGCTGTATATCAGGTACCAGTAGATGTGTTAATCTGCTCAAGTAAAGAAACCACATCTGGTACAGCAGCTGCAATTGGAGTCACCACCTGATTAAGTTTCTGATCATCCACTGTCATTCTCCAGGATCCATCTGTCTTCTGAACAGGCCAAATATGACAGTTAAAGGGAGATGTGGTGGGAACCACCACCCCTGCATCCTTCAAGTCCTTTATAGTGGCATTAATTTCTGCAGTCCCTCCAGAGATCCAATACTGTTTTTTGATTCACTGTTTTCCCAGATGGTGGGAGCCTCAATGGCTTTCATTTGGCCTTTCCAACCACAATAGCCCTCACTCCACAAGTTAGGGAACCAATGTGGGGGTTCTGCCAAGTCCTAATATATCTATCCCAATTATGCATTCTGGAACTGGGGAAATAACCACAGGATGAGTCAGGGGACCCACTGGACCCATTATCAATCTAACATTTGCCAAAACTCCACTGATCTCATGACCTCTGTGAGCACCTACTTTAACTAGAGGGCCATGATGGTTTTAGGGGTCTCCTGGGATCAATGTCAATTCAGAGCCAGTGTCCAATAAGCCCTGAAAGGTCTGATTCTTTCCTGTTTCCCAGTGTACAGCTACCCAAGCAAAAGGCCATAGGTCCTTCTGAGGAAGGATAGGGATAATCTTAATATTGAAACTTTTTTGGATTGTGGGAGAGTCCTTCCTCAAGGAGACCCTGCTACCCCTTCAATCAAGGGGCTCAGGATCTATAAACTGGCTCAAGTCTGGAAACGGGTTGAGAAGTCTTAATTCTCTGTTGCTATAATTCAAAGTGGCCTTTTGTTCCTTTACTCTGGAACTTTTCTTCTTATACAGATCAAGCAGGAACTTAGTAGGCTTATCTATTTCACATCTGGGAACACCATGATTAATCAGCCAGTGCCAAAGGTGTACATGAGTCATACTGTTATGAGCATTGTTTTGCCTACACTGTCCATTACAGTAAACACATTCACCTTGCCTTTGGCAATTCAGTGCTGCCACTTGGCCCTTGTTACCCTGAGATCCAGTTAGACCCAATGCATATATGTCACCTAATGCAGCAACTGAAGCTCCCACTGTGATGTCTTTACATAAAAGACCAAGATTGGGCACTTAAAGTATGCTGGGGCTCCCTTCACGAATCTGTTTTTTATAGTCTTAGTGAAAGGCACATCTTTTGAATGCTCCCACTGCGGGTGCAAAAATGAGTTTACATGGCAAATCCACTCCAGGATTCCAAGTTCTGTGAACCCTTTAATCCCTTCATCAACATTAAGCCAAGGGATATCAGGAAGCTCGAGCTCATTCACAGTAGGCCATCTTCAGATCTATAATTCAGCCAACCAATCAAATAAACTCGGCACTTCTTCCAACCACATGAGCTGCAGTGTTGAATCTAAAATCTCTGCTCAATGGACCCATTTCAATAAATTCAGCCTGATGGATCCTTATATTCCTTCCTCCATCATCCCACACCATTAAAGTACATTCCCACATGTATTCCCCATGCTTCTGCCTGTACAAGTGAGAAAACTCCTGAAGTTCTTTAGGGGTGTACCTCACCTCCTCTTGAGTCACACTTTCTAGTTCACATTTAGGGGCATGCCTAGTCTTCCACCTTGTTATAGGCCTAGAGGCAAAGAAGGGTGGGCACTGAGAAGCAGGAGAGCACCTCCTGCAGGGAGGGTCATTGCTCGTTCCTCAGACAAAGAAGGATTAATTCCCCCAGGCAAGGGTGGAGAGGGCAAGACTTTAGGCTGTGGGGGTGGGGATGCAACTGCTGCTAAGGGAGGGGAAGAAGCATTCATATGTAAAACAACTTCATAATCTGAGAGTTCAATGTCCCCAGATTCTTCAGGGTCTTCCCACACATCCCCATCCCAAGTCATAGGATGCCACTCTTTTCCCACCAGTGCCCTCAATTCAACTTCTGATAGCATGTGAGGGTGGAATTTGAGTTTACATTGCAAGTTAGCCAATCTTACAATGAGAGCTTGGGTTTGATTTTGTACAATTTGAGCTTTGTTCTGGTTAGAGAGGAGACTCTCCTCCAGAGTACCCTTAGAAACTTTCAGATCATGTACGTGGTCTTAAGCTTGGAAATTTCCTTTCTGAGCTTCTGCTGTTCCCTTAATAATTTATCCAGAGATGCTAGAAGCAATCAACCAGCATCATCATTCATCTTACTTTTCGACAAATATGCAAAAGTTTTAGATTCAGAGTCACTAAATTCCTTGCTCTTCACAAGATATGACTCAGGATCACCCAATGCATCTATCTCACAGAGTTCTTTAAATAGTTCAGAGCATGGATTATTAGTGCCTTCCTTATCACCAGAAAAAGTGATCTCCTTATTACCAGTAGAGGCTTTAGTGGCACTGAAGTTTAAGTGTCAACTCCAGAGAGCACCAAGCCCACTAGGGAAATCCATCCTTATAATTCTGTTTCTCTAGAACGACTCCTAGTACCACAATCTGTATTAGTCAGGGTTCTCTACAGGAATAGAACTGATAGAATAAATTGTATTAAAAGGGAATTTGTTGGATTAGTTTATGGCAGTCCAACAACAGCAGTTTGCAGGCCTGAGAGTCAAGGAACTCGGCAGCTGCTCAGTCCACAAAGCTGGCTGCCTCAGCAGTCCCAGTTCAGCACTGAAGGCCTGGAGGTTTCATGGATAGAAGCGGTTTTCATTCCACACTGGAAAGTAGCAAGCAGCAAGCAGGGAGCAGCAAGGAGCAAACAGCCAGGTGAAAGGAGGAGATATATTCCTTCCAAGAGCTTCCTTAGATAACCCCCCTGCCCTCAGGGTCTCCCACTTTGGGGTAAGGGCTCATCTTGGGGATGGATTCCTCCTTTAGTCAATCCTCCCTGGAAACAACCTCAGAGACCCACTTATGAGTAATGTCTGTGGATTTCTAAACAGGTTGACACAAAACTCAGCCATCACATCATAGTAACAAAAAACTGGGACTAGAGAGATGGCTTAGTGGTTAAGGCACTTGCCTGTGAAGCCTAAGGACCCATGTTTGACTCTCTAGATCCCATGTTAGCCAGCCACACAAAGGTGAGGCAAACACAAGGTCGCACATGCCCACTAGGTGGCACAAGCATCTGGAGTTCGATTTCTGTGGCTGAGGCCCTGGAGCACCAATACTCTCTCTCTCTCTCTCTCTCTAAAATAAAAAGGAAATGAAAGAAAAAACTGAATAATAACATGTTTCTAACATGTGATCTGTAAGACCTCTTAGACCATATAGCTTTCTTTTGTCTGACCTCCAAGACACCCATTCTGACTAGTAAACTATCAGTCATCAAGAAGTTTTAGATATTTTGGAACTGGTTTCAGTTAAGAATCAACTTATATAAATGCTTAGGAGATCTGAGTATGTCCATCTCCAGGAAGGTTTACTTTTCTAATGTTCAGTTTATCAAATTTATGCAATTACTTTGATAAGCATTAATTTTCCCATACTAGGTCTTCTATTTTCTTGTTTGGGTTATTTGAGGAAGAAAACACCTTTCTTTTCATCTGAGATCATAAGAGGTGGTAAGGTTGAGTCTGCGAGAATTAGAGACATACTGAGACCACTGCCCAAGGTGGATGATTAGGATAGGCAGTTGAGGAGGGTTTGCTTATATCACAAAAGAAAGTTTTGGATGACTTAGGGACTCAAGAGTCAAAGGTCCTGTATGTTACGTTTCAAAGTCTCTACTGTGCATTAATGTTAGTGAAGACACCTGGAGAACCTTATCTTTAACTGACCAAAAGCTTTGTCACCTGTGATCAGACTCAGCTTTGCTGTCTCCTGGGTGAGGAGATAAAGAGACTTCACAATTCCATGGCAGCTTCCTCATTCTATCTCCTACCCAGACGTCCAGGGGGCATTCTGCAGCCTTCTCTTCTGATCTCCTGAGCTGCCATCCTCTGAGTGAGATTTTCAGAGCAATGGTCCCATGTGAGTCTGAGATCCCTTTTGTAACATAAGGGATGCTGCAACACTTTCTCTGCAAATGTCTAGGTAAATGCACCAAATGTCAAGAGGGATAAGTTTCAGATTATTAGAGAACAGTCATTTAACCAACTTTCCATAACATACAAACGGGGAACCTGCATGACGAGCTCACTCCAAGCATGGTAATGAACACAGACATGCTGATCCATGCAGATCTAGTGTGGCACTGGTGGTGAGTATCTGCAGTATGTATGAGAATCTTGGCTCTTCAACCTACAGTCTACACAAATGAGGAACTTACTGGGGGTCAAACATAACTGTGTCATTGGTACACTTCGAATGTCAAGCCTGTGATCAGTTCTACTTGTCTCTGAAATAACTGAGCCATATACTTCATTTTCCTCCTAGTACTGGGACCTATGAATTCTCTAAGCTCTTAATCAGCAAGAGTAGCTGTTTGCATACTGGAGGATTCATACTACAAAGTTAAGACTGTCTTAAGAGTTCTTTCCTCTTTAAATTTTAGTAGTAGATTCTGCCTGACTCCTTCATTCTCCTAAATCCTGTTTAGTAATAGTAGACATGCATATATCCAGGATCCATATTGTGCATAAAGCTTTTAGTCTCATTAGTTGCCTTGTTACTTTCATAATGGCATTACCATTATATATGATGTCACACTGTACATTAAAAATTCTTGATTTTCTAGATATTATTATTCACTCAATTATATAAATCATCAATCTGAAGATCAACCTACTCAGATTTTCTTTTCTGCCTCAAAATGTGAACTAGTTCACATTTAGGAAAAATACCCAATAAATGAAACTTATTTTTTGCTTATATCACTTAAAAAAGACATGTTCTTAAATTCATGGGCTAAAAAGTTTTGTTTGTACAAATGTTTGCCTTCAATATCATGCTCCATTCAGCCTTTGAACATGAGTTTCCTATAGAACTTAGAAAACTTGACTTAACTAATAGATGAGAAAGTTATAATTAGTATATCAATTATTCATATACAAATGTTTCCAGGCTACAAAGAATATGTATATAATTTGTCACATAAGCAGGGCAATTTTTTCATAAGACAAATATGCTTAGCAAATTATTTTCTCATAAAGCAAAGGTAAAATTAAGCTGAACTCTTTCTGAAATATTTAAAAAAAAATGTGAATTAGGAGGTCCCAAATTAGTTTTTCCCATATCCTTAAAAACAGTATCTAATAGTTCACAATCATGTGATGTTTAATATCCATGTATTTGCATATAAATTACTGTTTAAGATACCTTTAATATTTATATGCAAAGACTGCTGAAAATGTAGTGAATGTTAAAAGCAGCAATAAAATACCTCTATGGTTTGAAAAATTGCTTCTCCTAAGACTACATCAATGAATTCCATATTAAATTTTCTTAGTTTATGCTTTCCAATGTCATTTTTTCTAATGCTCATGTCACAGGCACAGTAGTCAGACTGCAAATCAAACTCTGTTTATTTTGCTTCCAGTCACTAACATTAAAGGGAAACTTTTGGAGTCAGAATTCGCTTGCCAATTGTACACATGGTTTATGAGGAAGCCTAGCATCCTTCCTTTAGTTGTTCTTTACTGTTCTGGCTCTAATATTGACAGCAAAGGCCACACCTTTCTACATTCAAACACATAATGATGGTGAATCATTGCTTTACAAGAAGAAAAGTCTCTTTTATGTAAAACTTAAACTTCCCCCACCACCACAAAATCTGGGGTGAGATCATTGCACAATACTCAGTATGGTGGACTTTGTATCTACCTTGAAAACGCATGTCAAAGTCCTAACTCTTGGAACCTGTGAATATAGCCTAATTTAGAAATACATTGTTTGTGGGTGTGATCAAGATAAGACAAGGTGGCATTGTTTTAAGAGGTCCTTCATCCTTACAAGTCATATCCTTATAAAAAGAGGAGAACCACAGAAGTCAAGAATTCTATGTGCCAATGGAAATAGAGATATGACAGATTCATTTATAAACTGAGGAGTGCCAAAGGCCATGCCAGAAGCTAAAGAGGGACATGAAAGTGAGTATCCCCTAGAACATCTAGAGACAGCCATAGCCCTGCTGATATTCGGTATCTTCCAGAAGCTTGTCACAAGAAATGTATGTTGTTTTAAGCTATCAGTTTGTGGTTGTTACAATGGTCCTAGAGCACTAATAATCTTGGATTTTTATGAGAGACACCACTTTTATTTAAGACTAAGGATATATTTATTATTAAAATGCATGCATAAGCCATCTGAAAGGTTCTGGGTAAATATATTAGGTTATGATAGTGTTTCTTCCTGGAGAGAGCATCTCTGACAAAATGATACAAAGTCATATACACTTTTGATGAAGATATGATTTTCAATTCATTGCATAGAAAATGAGATCTTACACATCATATATACCAGTGTTAGAATCAAAGATAAGTGGAAGTATCATTCAATATAATAAATTAAATTTCTACTTAATAGGTAGCATAGTGATAACACTGATATAGATTATATCATTGTAAAGAATATTTATTGGCTAAGAATAAGCTGCCCAAAAGGTTTAATCATTTGGAATAACACATTGTATCTAATCCTTTATGAAATGTTCCTGAGGGCTTACCACAGCTTTAGTCACTTAGGCAAAAAAAACCTGAATATAGATGATGAGCAGGAAAAGCTACTCTTACACATTTAATTAATCAGAACCCATGGCTATAATTTTCATCTGTATTGTGAAATAATTTTTATCATATTTATCCATTCTGGTATTATCCAAAGTAATGAAAAAATGACCATGTGTTACTTCATATAAATTAATAAGTTACTTTTTTATTGTTTATGTGTGTGTCCCCATGTATACATATTTCTCCTCTCTTTCCTCATTTTTCTGAGACAGGATCTCTCTTGCCACTGCTGCTGTGAGATCCCTGGCTCTCCTCACTCTGCCATCCTTTACTTTGCTTCAGGATTGCAGATGCCTGTTCTACTTTGTGTCTGCGCTTTCTGTGGGCAATGAGAATATTAAACCCTAGCTGGTAGGCAACTCTGCAAGCAAGTGCCTTTAACTGTTGAGCAATCACCCCAGCCCCTATTAAGGTTATTTTTAAATGCAAGCTTATTTGTAATTAGAAACACAATTTTGATGTTTTAATTGAAAGAATCATATAATAAAAATATAAGTCTATCCTAACTATAGAGTTTCAAATAGCCTCTACCTTTGGTATATTTCTTCCTTTTTAAAAGTTCTTTTTAAAAAATATATTTTATGTATTTATTTATTTACTGGAGAGAGAACGAAAAAACGTGGGCCTCCAGCCACTGCAAATAAACTCCAGGTGCATGTGACCCCTTGTGCATCTGGCTTACATGGGTCCTAGAGAATCAAACTGGGATCCTTTGGTTTTGCAGGTAAATGCCTAAACTACTAAGCCATCTCTCCAGACCCTATTTCTTCCTTTTCTGTTTTTGGCTTTTTGAGGTAGGGTCTCACTCTAGCTCAGGCTGACCTGGATTCACTATGTAGTCTCAGGTGGCCTCAAACTCTCGGCAATCCTCCTACCTCTGCCTCCCAAGTGCTGGGATTAAAGATGTGCCACCACGCCCAGCTTATTTCTTTCTTTTAAATAAAGCTTTGGAATCCAGTGCTAAATAGTTAAATTCTGTGAATGACAAACCAGCAGTGAGTATACAGGGAATGGAGGCCATTAAAAGTAAACAGAGATGTAATAGCACCCCTAAATCTATTGCATCATCAATTCAACTGTGAAAACCTCATTCCTAAACTTGATATAGCCAAACAAAATCACTGATTTTCTTTGACACAGTGTTGATGATAGCTATCATCTGCCTGTACAGTTTCCAGGGCAGTGGGGCTGTGGTGGCCAGTCGCGATGATGGCAAAGCTGAGGCTGGGGTTAGAGACAAGGCTGTTTGTCAGAGCATTGAATAAGATGACACACTGAAGGAACCATTCTTAGTCTTTAAACAAATAAGTAACTTTTGGCCGAAATTAATCCTTCTGCCCTGTAAAAATAAAATATATCTACCACGTCTACCAACCATTACACATTTGCTTTAATCATTGACAGTATATATAGCAATAGAAAGATTAGTCTATATTTTGATGGAAATTTTATTTGTAATAGACAAAGCTGCAAATAACCAAAATGGGTACTACTCAATGAATAAATAAGTTTCCATCACAGTAATAGTTACTTGGGTTTGTGTAAATGCCAGAACTTATCAAGTTGTGTACTTAAATATGCAGTTTATAATGCCTCAATTGTATATCAGTGAAATTGCAATGGATCTAATGTGTCCAAACCTTAGCAAAAGCTAACTGAACTTTTGTGCTCCATACACACTGTACTTCCAACCCTTTGTGAGGAAGTGTGCTCCCTCTGTCTGTCTTGTACAGTTCTTTGTGCTGGGTGAACAGAGGTACCATCATAACATGTACACACAAATATAAATATAATAAAAATCATTATTCTACTGAGAAAAACTAAAAGATAATATTCATTATCCATTAGTGTATGGCAATGATTAATATTAATGCTAATTTGGAAAAATGGCTATTGTTATCCCATGCCAATTATAATACTATTCAAATCATGACAAACCCATCTAAATTCTGGAAATCAGACTCATAAAATGATTAGCAAATTGCAGGAATGGTAGTTTTATACATACTAATAAAATACTGAGGGACAAGTCTATAAACATGTCCCCCAAAGCTTCATGTGTTTGTGATTAAGCCTCCTACTTCATCCACACACAGTGGAACTGTTGGAGACATTTGTGGAGCCTTTGGAAGGGGTAGCATTGCTGGGGGAGGTGTGCTTTTGGGGGCAAGCCTTGGGATTTTATTGTCCAGCCCCACTTGCCACTTGAAGCTTACTCTCTCTCTTTCCCTACTTCCTTCCTTCCTTCCTTCCTTCCTTCCTTCCTTCCTTTCTTCCTCCCTTCCTCCCTCCCTCACTCCCTCCTTCCTTCCCTTCCTTCCTACTGTGCAGATGTTCCCAGCTATCTGCTTCTTCTGTGCAGTCCCCTCCCCTTACTATGATAAAACTTCCCCTTGAAACTGTAACCCAGCAATAAACCCTTTCCTTCTATAAGCTACTTCTAGTTATGCGTTTTGTCCTCACAAGAAGGTAACTGCTACACCAATTTGAACGAATTATTCATACACTGGAATAATATGTCAATAAAATGTGGTATTAAAGAAAGATAATTCTTGTTCATTTCAAGGATGTCTCAATATAAATTAATATATAAGGAAATGTTTATCAGAATTTTTTGTAATTAGAAAATTAGAATTGCCACACATTTACATAAATAATACAAGTAATGTTTAGTCAGAGTATGGAACAGTAAGTCATAATTAAAATAATATCTTTCATTATTTTACAATAATGGATTCTTTTACATTGTACTCTTTTGGGACAATAACCACAATATAAGCCAACGCACACATGGGCATAGGTGCATATAATTCATGAAATCGTACATATAATTCTCCTATCCTATTTTGTGCAATTTTACATGTGAAAGGGGGAAGGCCCACCCACTGACAGAACCATATAGTGTTCATCTGTTAATAACTGCAGGACTCCTGGGATCAGGCACACAGGAACAGTATAAGTTGTTCTGCTTTTAACCTCATCTCTATCAATGTTTCAAAACTTTCAGGACATGCACCAGTATGTATAATTGAAATTACAGAGAAATTAATGGATAAGAAGTGTGGCACTTGTGCTATTTTGTTATAAGGAATAAAACACTAAATAAAGCATTGTGTATTAGATGACTTCATTTCTGAAATAATACATCTATAAATCATATATCAAATTATACATCTATATATCAGTTAACTTTCACTAGTGTTTTATATGCTTACAAAATCTCTCTGAGTAACGACTGCTTTAGAAGATTCTGTTCAAGATGGTTTACAGCACTCAATATGAACCTGAGCCCATATTTGGTGTATGTTCATAGAAGGGCAATGGGTCTTGGAGTACCTGCTTAGAAGTGGTGTAAATCTCTCCTTCCTGTATTTCAATAGCCAAAAGAGTCCAGTGGCCAAATATGACAATGAAGCAAGAAAATGTTCTGTAGTTCAGCATTATATACAATGAGCAATTAGTGGGAAAAGGCATTCCTTTTATTCAAAGGTATATATCAACTGCTTTAAATAATAAAATAAAGTATAACATTTTAAATATTATATAAATATCTAAAACAAAATTAACACAGGCTATATCTGGATCATGAACTTAAAGGTATTTCAATTTCTTATTTTGTACATCTTTATTAGTTAACATTTTCTATATTTAATGTGCATTAATATCAGAATGTATCAGTTTTTCTGGCTAGTCCAATGGTAATGACATTTTCCCAGTACAACTTTCCCTACTCCTCTACCTGCTTATTTTTCTTCATTGCATTCATGCCATCTGGAAGGCTGCTTGTTGCTGTTTAGCTGTTTGTTTATTCCTCTATCTTTGCAGCTAGAATTTTACCTGCATAAGTGTGGAACATTTCTCTGTTTTTTTCATTGCTCCACTGAGGATAGATTGTGTCACATAACAGGCACATGATAAATATTTCTAAATAAATGAAACATAATAATAAATGACATTTAAAATTGATATAATCAGTCAGGAGGCAAACTCATCTATGTTGAATTGATTCAAAGCACAAAATGATTGTAAAATAAACAGTGCTATTTTTCTCATCTAATTTGAATCTCAAAGCACAGGGCAAATTTTCTCAATGAAATGGTCCCTTTCTTTGACTTTTTTAGAGAAATGCTTTTATAGTTGGTGGGGTGGTTCACTCACGCTTCTTTAAAGCCTTTTGTCTCTCTCTTTCCTCCTCTCAGCTGTTTGCTTTCCTTTGTCTTAAGTGAGTCAAGGAGCAGCATATGGTGCAAAAGACCCTCCTTTGTAGATAGACATAAACATAGCTATGGCACTAATTCATTACCTCCTGGGCACTTTGGGGTCCTGGCAGACATCCTGGGCAAAGGAAAGAGTGATCTTCCTACCTCTGCCTCCCAAGTGCTGGGATCAAAGGTGTGTGCCACCACGCCAGGCTCACCTTATCTCTTTTTGCCTAAAGGAGTGCTTATGGTCACCACCAGCAATAAGATTACTCCCTTCCTAGAAATCTGTTTTTTTTCTTCTTTTGTCTTTCTCCCTAAAGGAGTTCTTCCTATAAACTACCTCCTTTCTCCTATAACCCTACTAAATCAGAGTTACCAGATGGATTACCTGCTCAGGAACCCTGACATTTTACAGGTGCTTTTCCTTCTATCCTTCCCTTAAACTCTATGATAAAGTCTTTCTACAATTCACCCTCTGGGGTCTATGGATTTAATTCTCTACATTCTTAAGGCTAGGACCTAGAGGCCACTGAGTCAGTGAAAGTTTAGTGTGCTTCTAACCAACCAGGACCCTAACTTCTGAGTTACAGCCCAGCTAGGAACCAAGATAGCTCCATAGCTTCCAAAGACACCCTACATTCACATATCAATGGGTACTCGACTGAGTAGCACATTCCTCATCCAGCAAAGTCCACATCCAGTAAATTCTTATTTAAAAAAAAAAAAAAAGAAAGAAAGAAAAGGCCGGGCGTGGTGGCGCACTTTAATCCCAGCACTAGGGAGGCAGAGGTAGGAGGATCGCTGTGAGTTCAAGCCACCCTGAGACTTCGTAGTGAATTCCAGGTCAGTCTGGGCAAGAGTGAGACCCTACCTGGAACACACACACACACACACACACACACACACACACACACACACACACACACACAGTATCCCTCTTGCTTACACAAGAGCTCTGCCCTCTTTCCTTCTCTTAAGCTCTATAGTAAAATCTAAACCTCACTTTCTATGGTCTGTGGCTTTCTTCTTCAAATTCACAGAACAAGAAATCTGAGGCCATTGTCTCAGTGGATATTTTGTGTGCCTGAGTGTCCAGCAGTTTAGGTCCTGAGTTAAAACCCAGTTAAGATTTAAAAAAAAAAAAAGGCTCCGTTTTTCTCATGATGTCTGCAGGAAAGCAGTAGATGTGGGCTGCACTAGAAACAAGTACTGAAGGAAATCGTTTCCCCAGAGTGGAGAAGATGTGACGTCTATCACCGGATGGGGATGAGCACACAGTCCACCTCCACCAACGCAGACCTTTCCAAATACGATTCTGCACCCTAAGCAGAGCCGGGAGCTGAGCTGTCAACTCCCCACCGCGGCAACATCCCTGCCTGGTCCCGAGAGGACAGCTCCTTCCTTTACTGAATCGTGACACTAAGGCTTTTGTCAGCCACACTTTAGAAGTGCCCCTTCACAGTCACCTATTTTAATGGATCTCTGTATTTTCCAGGAGTTTTACAGATTCTTTATGCATTCCGAAGGTGAGTCCTTTATCGGGCTTATGATTTGTAAATGTTTTCTGCAGTCTGGGCCTTGTCTTTTCATTCTGTTGGAATGACAATGAAGGCAGTGCCCTTTAAAGAGGAGAAGCTATTTATCTTGCTGAAGCCCAATTCATCAGGGATTGTTTTTTTCTTGTTGATCTTACTTTTACTTTCATATACACAAAATATTTACCAACCCAACATTTCAATTTTTTTTTTCCTCTGGCATCTTCTAAAAGATTTATCATCACTTTTATATTACATGTTTATGTTATGTGTTAAGATTCAGTTGACTTACTTTTTTATATATGGCTCAAAGTTTGATATTTTTCACATAGGTATCAGGTAATTCCAGTGCCTATGTGGGAAGGCTATCCTTTCTCCACTTTTCCTTTAGTTTTTGCTAGTGTCGTTTGTCAATAATCAGGTATCTATGCCAATTTTATGATTTCTACGTTCTATTCCCTTTGTTTGATTTGACTACCATTATGCCTATATGATACTGTGGTTGATTTCAGCAGTCTCCAGACTTGATCGCAATAGTTTTTATTGCCAAGCTTTTAATTAAAGTTTATTTTATTCTATTTAGGGGCTGGGCCTGTAGCTCAGTGTAAAGAGCCTAGTATATATGAGGTCATAGGTTCAGTCTCCAGCAATGAAGAAAGACTGGGGAGGGGAGAAACAGGGAGGGAGACAAACCTAGAGAAGAAAGAAGTCAAGAAGTTGATTTGAGTAGGACATGAAAGCAAAAAGGCAACTATTTAGGGGAAGATGGGGATCACCAGGAGGGAGGACTACTACAAGACCGGGAACTAGGGGGTGGATAAGAGCAAAGTACAGAGAGTATAATAATATATATATTAAAATACTATAACAAAACCTACTATATGTTAACTAAAAAATTAAAATATTTAAACCAGAAAGTGAAAAATGTATTTCTTCAACTTTGTTTTTCTTCAGATTATTTTATTTTTTTTCAAGGTAGGGTCTTGCTCTAGCCCAGGCTGAGATCTGGAATTCACTATGTAGTCTCAGGGTGGCCTTGAACTCACAGCGATCCTTCTACCTCTGCCTCCCAAGTACTGGGATTAAAGGAGTGAGCCACCATGCCCAGCTCTTGAAATTATTTTAGTATGTATCATTTGTTTTTCATATGAATTTTAGGGTTAGCATATCAATTTCTACAAAAAAGACCTGAGGAGTTTTGATAGAGACTGAGTTGTGTCCATTTGTACATTGAATTGTCATCTTAACAATATTGTCTTCTGGCTCATGAAACAGTATGCATCTTCACTTATTCAGATCTTTAATTTCTCTTAGCAATGTTTTCAATTATCAACATAAGTCTTTCATTTTATGTGTTAAATTTATTGTTATGTATGTAATATATTTTGATGCAATTGTGAATATAATTATGCTTGTTTTAGGTTTCTTTCCAGCTGATATATTGAAATATAACTGATTTTTTATATGCTGATCATGAATTCTGTTGCCTTATTGAACTTTTGAACTAGGTCTAGTAGTTTTTATAAATTACTTAAATTTTCTACAAATAATGTCATCTCTAAATAGTCACCTTTACTTAAAAAAAAAACTGCTTAGCTATGTAAGCTATTATAGGTGTTTTGCATTTCCATATTCATTGTAGAGATTGATTATAAATTTCTACAAAATTCACCACTGAGATCTTGATGAGGATTGTATTTAATCTAAATCATTTGATGGATGATCAATATATTAACATTATTAAATCTTTTATCTCATACATGTGATGTACCTCTTATATATTAGGTGGCCTTGAATTTTTGTTCAGCAGTATGTTGTAGTTTTAGTGTACATTTTTGTCTGATCGGTTCCTGTGACCTTACTTTTAATATTATTGTAAATGGCATTGATATTTATCACTTTACTTCTCATTAGTTAATTCCTAGTGCACAGATACACAACTGACTTTTTCATCTGAAAATATATGATTTAGTGCATTAAATAATATAATCACAAAGCACATAAAAATGTAAATTACAAGCATAATTAGGGTTCTGGGAAAATGGCTCAATGAGTCAGAGCATTTGCTTCAAAAACATGTGGACCTGAGACTAATCCCCAATACCCATAAAAAGTCCAGGTGGTGGGCTTAGTGGTTAAGGTGCTTGCCTGAGAAGCCATAGGACCCAGATTCGATTTCCCAGGATCCATGTAAGAGAGATGCACATAGTGGCACATGTGTCAGGAGGCTGAAGGCTCTGGCATGCCCATCTCTCTCTCTCTCTCTCTCTCTCTCTCCATCTTTCTCTTTCAAGTAAATCAATAAATATAAATAAAAATTATATATAAAATACACAGGTATGGCCATATACATTTGTAACTCTAGTGCTGAGGGGGTGGGAAGAGGAGAAAGGAGAACCACTGGGGCTTGCTGGCCAGTCAGACTTGTGGATAAACAGTGAGCTCCAAGTTCCTTGACAGATTTTTGTCTCAAGGAAATAAGGTAGAAGAGCAGTACAGGAAAACCAACATCTTCCTCTGACCTAATCATGCATGTGCACAGGGCACATGTATCTGCCACGCATGCATATATCTCATGTATGTGTGTGCTCACATTGCATACACTCAACACAACTGGAGACTTTAGCATCTCTTCTCCATAAGGAAATTAGTGGTTAAAAGATATAATTTTGTATAGAGAATCTGAAAAATAAAACATGATTACAAAACTTGTGTTGTATACCACAGAAATGTAGACATTGTATAGCTTCTATGAGATATTCAAATAATATACTTTTATGTATTAAGATTATACTCAGTACTGTGCTAAATTAACTACCTAATTCTTATATTTGTTTTAAAGAATAACTATGATTTCATAAATGTTTAAGTCATCTATAATTAAAGGAAATTCTGTTTCATTTTATTTTTAAACAGTAATTTCCCTCCCTCCTTCCTCTTCTCCCCTTGCCCTCTCTCCCTCCCTTTCTTCATTCTTTTTGACTTTCTTTTACCTTATTGTAGTATGATCCTTCCTTGATTTTTCTCCCTTTATCCCTCCTTCTTTCTTTCCTTCCCTTCCTACTTCCTTCCTTCCTCCCTCCCTCTTTCTTTCTTTCTTTCTCTCTCTTTTCTTCTCTTTATCTCTCTCTTCTTTCTTTCTTTATGTTTTTTTTTCTTCAATTGCGATAGCATCTCAGTACATAACCTAGGCTGTCCTGATGCTTGCAATCCTCCCAAGGGCTGAGTTTATTGGTATGTGTGGTCTCACCTACCTGACATTTTATTGTAACTGGATGCACAGAAGCCATTATGATCCATAAGGTATGCATCCATCTTGAGTTTCTAAAGAAAATAACAATAAAAATAGAATAAAAGTGCTACATATTCTAAGACCATAAAAATGATTCACAAGGGGATTGGAATTACATCCTTAAAAGTACTTATAAGTTAAATGTTCAATCAAAATTACAACATGCTCCCTTTCCAATATCAGCGACTGGGAGCAGTGGAGTAGTGAGTGGGTTCTCATCTGTCCCTGCTCTTTGATATTCCTTGCAATCATCCTTTGTTGGGGCCGGTGCTTTAACCTCACTGGCCTCATTTGGACCATGCTTATTCATCACCTTCTACAGCTGGTTATCTACTTTGGCACTGAGATCATATTACTTTCATCAGCACACATCCCAAGCTTCCTTTTCACTAACAGTAAAATCTAGTGTATAACTTTGAAACTTGAGCAGTAACTTCAAAAGCCTGCATGATCTGGCACCCAGTACCTTTCTGAATGTGTCTCTGACCACATTCTTCTTATCACTTGTTCTGTCTCAGCCACTTTAACCTTAACTGGTTTCTTTAATATGATATAACATGTCTACTTCACTTTTATTCTTCCTTCTCTTTGGAAAGCTTTTTATTTAGATACCTGCATAACTTACTGTCTCATTCTATGTGTCTGTTTGAAAGGGAGTCAGGTAGCTTTGTTAGGCAGTTAGGATGACTGGGCCCCTGAAAAGGCAGGAATGTCTGCCCTCTCCAATCTGCACTTGCCAGAGATCAAAGGATGACCTGAATCCATATCTATTGCCTAAAGGAGATCTGTGTTTTCACAATCAACCTGGGCCCCTGCTAGGAGGAAGGTCCCTTTTCCTAATCCTGACACTATGGTTGTTCAAACTTAGCCCTCAGGATGTGGCATCATGGATGGCTTCTTCCTGAAAGAACCCCTACCCAGACCAATCAGCAGTCTCTCTGGCTAACCTGAGCCAGAAGATAGGGCCCACCACCATAAGGTTCTGAATATATTTCACCAGCGGAGGGCAACTTCTCTCCATGGCCTGTTCATCATTTCTGGTGTCTTCCCTTCACTACTACTTCCCACATGGGCTCTCTACCTTATCCTGACCTCCACATGGCAGGAACTCTTTTTTTACTTTTTTTTTAATTTCCTCTCTTTTTATATTTTTTTCAGGCCCACCATATGGGCTCTTACACTACATGGACATATTCATTTTCTTTTCCTTGGTTCTGTACTTCCCTAAATAAATCTAATAATTTAATAATTAAGATTCTCAGTCTTATTTTATTCAATTCTTTCATTAAAAATAGACACAAACCATATAACTTATTCATACCCTCTTAGATTTTGTCATATGGAAATCTACATTTTAAATCTTTTATTTATTTATTTGAGAGAAAGAGGGAGAGAGAGAGAGAGAGAGAGATAATGGGTGCACCAGGGCCTCCGGTCACTGAAAATGAACTCCAGATGCATGCCCCCCCCCCCGTGCATCTGGCTTACATGGGTCCCGGGGAATTGAACCAGGGTCATTTGGCTTTGCAGGCAAATACCTTAACCACTAAGCTATCTCTCCAGCCCTGGAAACCTACTGTTTTAGACAATGGCACATCCAGAGCCATAGATTGTTACTAGAAAATTTTCAGTGCCAGGAATGGGATACCTTCCAGTGAGTTGTTGGCCAGAGAAGTCCCTGGTGCCTCCAAAACATTACCGACCATTGCTGAGGCTGTTGGTTTCCCACCGGGAATAGATGATAAGATTCTATTGCGGAAGACTGCATATGCTTGGATTGCAAGGTCATTGAGAAATCTTGCTGGAGCTGAGCTGAAAACCTCCTCCATGAAGACCAGCTGACAGAAAGCTGGAAAAAGCTATGCTGCATGCAGCTCCATAGGAGAGAAAGAAGTCATCAGTGGAGATAATCAATAGTCGACTCTGCAAGCCTTAAGTTGGGCCAGCCAGGCCAAAGGAGCCAATTGAAGTAACAGTGGCATGTCTGTTATGGGAAAAGCAACTGCTCTCTAATTGAACAGGAGGCCTACTCCACAGGAGGGAATACATGCCTGATACTGAGAACCTATGGCAGGGGAAGTCATGAGCCCTAGGTGTGTAATGCCTACTGGTGTCTTCCTAAATGCATATATGATGCTCACCAAACTGCCTGTTAAGCACTTTTCTTAATGGTCATACTCATATATTAATGCTACTCACTTTTGGTTAGAGAAGTTTCTCTTTTCAGATGGCAGTGACTTCGGGGATGACTCAAAAGTCACCATGACTCAAAAGGCTCAGGGTCCATTGTGGAAGAGGTGGCAGAAAGAATATAAGAGCAAAAGGAAGGGTAGGAATCCTTATAATGCACTCTTCCAGACACAAAATGGTCTGGATATCCATGACCTTGCAGTGCCTGGTACTACTTACACAAGACCAGTATAGTAGGAGGAAAAGATGATGACATCAAAATAAAAGAGAGACAGGTTGAGGGGGGAGGGGATATGATAGAGAGTGAGGTTGTGAAGGGGAAAGTGAGGGGGGAGGGAATTATCATGGCTTATTGTCTACAATTATGGAATTTGTCAATAATAAAAATTAAAAATAAAATATACCAAAAAACGTAGACACAAACCTAGGGACTGGGGTTCAGGGACTTTCCTAAACCCCTAACACTATTTCATGTTCAGGTACTTCCTCACCTGAGAGGCCATACCCAGCCATCTAACCCAACACATACCCTCTACTTCCTTTGTTCTGTTTTCTGGTTTGGGTCTATTTATACTTATTCATTCTTGTCTATCTCACTTTCAATGAGAGGACAGTATTTGTGATCATAATAATTGATAGTTTGTTGCTATATCTCTGGAACTTAGATTAATTTCTTTCATGCATAAGATATTAAGTGTATATTATAGAAAAATGATCATTTCCAAATATATAGGTGAATTTACTGACTGCAATGGCCTGCAGCTACTGAAATGCTGGCAAGTGATAAACAGACCACTACGATTTCCTAAAGAATGTGTGAGTGTATTTGACACTCTGTTTCAGTACCTTGTCAATACAAGAATAAAAATCTGCCAAAAAATGGTAGTTTCCATGCTTTCACAAGTTATACTATATTGAGTGCTTACTCCAAAATCAATGAATTTCCTTTAAATCCATTTCCTGCTGTATTCATGCCACAGTTAATTACATAGTTAATTTACTTTTAGGCACTCAACTGTGTCCAAGAATCTGTGATTAAAATGTGACTCATACAACTAGTGAGTATACTTAAGTGTAAAATAAAATTTAGAAAAACTACACACATCTTCAGACATGTGAAAACATACCTTCTGGTTTGCAAGGCTGCTTTGATACAAAGAATACAGCATTTGTCAAACTAGAAATAATGACATCAGTAAGAACAATCCTAAAATTTTGACAAGTACACAACTGTTACCATATGTAGAAATTTGGTTGTGGAAATAAAAGGCAAGCCTAAGTATTTCTTATTTTCTTTTGGTAAAAAGCAAAATAATAATTGCATATAAATGCTGCATTTGATATAGTTATCTTAGTGTTCAACATTTTGAAACAAAGTCTCAAAAACACCTTGCAATTGAAAAAAAGTTGGCTAGAAGACAGTCTTATAAATCAAAGTTTCACAAATGGAATCTTGCTTGAAACTTTCCTCCAGATAAATTTCAAGAACTGAAATTAAGTTGGAATTCATCCAAGAAGAGGAAATTTAATGTAGCCTTGTTGTGTAATCACAACCAAATCTACTTAAAGACCAAAAGTTTTCTCTAACTAGTGGCATCTCAATGTTTCTACTTTTTTTTTCAATAGCTAATTCAGTTAATTTTAAGGCTTTGAGAGATTGTCTACCTCCAGCCCAAGAAGACACACTCCATCATGTGGGGCCTTGGATATACGTCAGAGGTAGAGGACTTGTTTAACATGCATGAGGTGCTGAGTTTGATCCCCAACTCTGCCAAAAAAAAGTCTGATGTGATATCAATTGAAATGAACATAATATATTTATTCTTTCCATTAAGATATTGAAATGACCTGGTTTTATACTAACTGTATGCTAAAACAAACCACCCTAAAAACATACAGAATAGAAGACAAAACCCCAAGTACAGCTCTGTCTTTTGTTTTGCTTCACCACTCTGCATTTGTCCTTTGCCATCGCTAATCTGTCATCTTTTTTGTCATTGACATTTTTATATGCCATTCCCTATGGGCCAACTTCCTTCCTCATCAGCACATGGAACAGTATCTTGTGTTTTAATATTTCAATAAACAGCTATTTTATTTTTTAAATACTCAAATAGATTTCTATGGCACCCAGATTTGATGTATGATGATGCCAGGAAATTAGAGACTCAATCTGTATAAATAGCCTCATGACAGCTAGATAGATTAATTGAAATTAATACCAAACTAGATCATGATATATTGGTTTTCCAATAGCACTTCATCTTCTTATAAATAGGAATTCCACTGTGCAGTAGATAATGTTTAGAACCCTTTGAGCTCTCAAATTGAAGTAACTGGTCCATAGAAAATCCATGACAATAAATGAAAGGAAAAAGAAAACATCATATTACATTTTTAGTGTGTGACAAGACCTCTTTAAGAGACATCAACATAAAAGACAAAAAACTATTTTTTTTTTTCTATAGCTAAAGTGATGAAAGTTCGTACTTCTAAGTTTTGAGATAGAGAAGTCCAAAGTTCAATTTCCAATAGAAATTAATTTTTCACTTGCTGGCATCATGAATACATAGAGTGTGATATGTATTTGGGATTAAAGGAAAAGCCACAAAACAAAGGCAAGTTTTAGAATAATCTTAAAAAAAAATCTACTCTTAGATCTTCCAAACACTTGTAACAAAAAACAAAAAATGGAAAGTAATACTTGTATGGAAACAACTGTCACATATTTAGAAAAATTGCTTTTATTTTATCATTTATATGCTTTTAGAAACAATATAAAGCTGCTTTAAACAAAAAAACTTGATATTTATTATAGATTACAATAACTGAATATGTTTGATGTCTCATCTATTATCCAGCAGTTATTTAGGCTCTGCCTGCTTTATGCATCTGTCTCATCCAGAGAGTGTTATTAAGTCTGCAGAACTGTCCCAGACTTCACAACAAATCATGGTAATCACAGAGAATGGACAAAGGTCATTTCATAAGTTATTTTCAGAAGATAAGAAATTTATTGTGTCACAGATGTTCAGAAAACTTCTCATATTTCATTGTTTCAAATGGGTCACATATATGTTCTTAAATCAATCACTGACAAGACAGAGTAGATTACTCACAGTTAGACCTGATCCAGTCTAGACTCTGGTGGTGAGATAGCTTCTCCCAACAACAACAGGGAGATAAGAGAAAGGGTGACTATCTAAAGGAAACAAAACTAAACCAAAAAGAACTTTATGTAGATAAGATAAAAGAGAATGGGGGATAGTTACTAGCATACACTATTATGTGTGTATATATTTTTGATGCCAAACTCTAACAAAAAAAATCTTAACATTATTGAGGAAGGGCCAGACATGGTGGCACACACTTTTAATCCTAGCACACTGGAGGTAAAGGTAGGAGGATCACTGTGATTTTGAGGTCACTTTGCTCAACAAAGTTCCAAGTTAGCCTGGTATAGAGTGGGACCCTACCTCAAAATAATAATGATAAAACACAAAAGCAAAAACAATATTGCCTCATAGTCTTGATGAAAATAGACAAGTATATAGTGGGATCTGAGCTTTTTTGATCAAGTTTAAAATTATGCCTAATCCTGGATTATTGAGGCTGAGTTTTATTCTCATCACAAAATTAGATTACTATGGAAGTCACAATATTTTCCATAATTAAGAGCAAAACAGAGAGATGGTTGAAAAGAACATTAGCTAGCCTATAAAATAATTAAATAAATTAAATAAAGTACCATTATTTGTTGCATATATTCTTTAACTACTCAAGTTCCTCCCAAGATCCCAAAATAAGCTCCATATTTCAGTGAAGATTAAATTCCTCCATCCCAAGGAGTCCACTCTCTCATGTATTATCTTATTGACGTATCAGAAAGCCCGTCCCTTCTGGCAAGTGAGAGTGGGAATATTATATGAACTTAGAGTACTAGATGAATATTTGTAATACTGGTTGAATGCTTCATGTAAAGTATGTGTTGTGTTTGGACTCAAGCTCAAATTGTTAGAGATATATTTGGGCCCATCAACTCTAACTTCCTCACCTCCTTAGCACACCATTTACTTTGTCATTTGTTTTGAAGAGAGCACATGACTTTTGTCCATGTGTTCCTAGGTAAGGAGAAAGAGATGGCCTCTTAGAATGGGGAATTTGATGGAATCATGTCTTCTGGTGTTTTTTTTTTTTTTTTCTCTCAGCTGATAATTCTATAATCTCTTATAACAAAGAAAATAAGGTAACACTATATCTTAAATTTTTTAATATGAGAGAAGTTATTTTAATTTTTATTTATTTTTGAGTGGGGATAGAGTACACCAAGGCCTTCAGCCACTGAAATGAAGTACAGACACATGTGCCACCTTGTGCAATTGGCTTACATGGGTCCTTGGGAATCGATCTCGAGTCCATTGGCTTTTCTGACAAGTACAGTAACTGCTGAGCCATCTCTCCAGCCCAACATGACATTACTTTAAGGCTTCTTTAATGATTAATTTAAGAAACAAACACACACACAACTTCTTTGGCACTAGCAGAGTTTTAGCTGCAGGTGATCCCAGTCTCCTAGTTCCCATGTTGCATGCTCCATGCTGATTTACTCCACGTATCTACTGCAGGAGAACCATAGCCATTCTGAATATTCAAACATTTGTCACATCTTTGGAGGTTACATCTATATCTCCAGTACTGGTATTCTATTTGCATTCTTAAGTAACAAAAAAGCCTAGACAGGTCACTACCTACATAGTAATGGCAGAGGAAGAATACCAAGGGAGTCCAGGAGAGCTGACAATTATCACCTTGCTGACAAGTTATAGAATTTCATTCCTAGTGTGAGTTTATTAAATTTAATATTTTTAAAATATTTTTATTTATTTATTTGGAAGGAGAGAGTGAGAGGAAGAGAGAGAGAATGGGCATACCAGGGCCTCCCACGAATGCAAACAAACTCCACATTCATGTGTCACTTATTTCATCTGGCTTTATGTGGGTACTGGGGAATCGAGCCTTGGTCTTTAGGGTTTGCAGGTAAGTATCTTAACTACTTAACCAACCTTCCAGCTTCTAATTATTAGTTTCTAAGGACAAAGGAGTTGGAGCTACTTTTGTTCTAGAAGGAAAAGGAACACCCTCCATTAGGCTGGAATACTCAGTGAACTTCATGTTCTGTCTCTGTCACATATGTTTACACCATCCTGCTTCTGCTCTTACTATCTTTCGCTGTTGTTATGGGTTGAATGTGAAATTGACCTTCATAGGTCCATGAGTTTGAAAATTTGGTCCCTAGCTGATGTCAGTTTTGGGACATTGTGAAAACGTTGGGGTCAGAGGCCCGGCTGGTAGATGTGGCCATTGAGGGGTACAGGGCAGCACAGTTCAGGCTGGAACTCTCTGCCTGCTCATTCACCAAGATGCTAGTACCTTTCCCCTGAGCTCCTCCTGTGGTGGTCAGTCTGTGCTTGCCTGTCGCTACCCTTCCCGTCCAGCAGAATAAGGCAACGGCAGTCGGAACTCTTCTCGAAGCAGTTTATTCAGGAACCATTTACATCAGGAGGCAGAGGCGGCCCTGATACCAAACCCTCCACCCTATATATAGCCAGCCTGACCCAATCAGCAGCTGCCACATGGGCATGGACAACAGGGCGCAGCCAACCACCTGATCGTGGTCTGATCTTGCGTAGCGCTGTACATGCGCACTTTGCAGTGTGTACGTGTTTACTCAGAAGGGGAAGCAGGAAATGGTGCTTAATCATGAGACTTGGCAGCCAGCCCAGGCGCCATCTTGGGATGGCCGCCACACCCGCTCTCCACAGTTCCCCCTTCTTTACTATAAAATGGCAGAGAGAATGCCTGTCTTAGGTTGTCCCAAGGACCAATGTTCCTTACCCGTCATTGGGCGACAAACAGCTTGAGGTTTGTTCCCTGTCTTAGGTTGGTAGTATGGTCAAGGAATCTTACCCATCACTGGCTACTTCTCTAGCATGCCGAGCCACACCTGAGGGGATTGACCCACCTCCACAGCTGCAAAGGCCTGTACTATGAGCGCTCAATCTCGTTTATGCTTTGCCCTCATGTTGCACATACACCACAGCATGAAGCCACTAATCAGAATCAGGCAAAAGGCCATAGTCCCTATGCCCGCCCATTCCTTCAAGTTGAATCCAAGTAGACAATCCTGCAGCAAGGGACGCATCCACTCTGGTAGAGTTGATGTGGATGATGGACAATTGCAGGTCTCTCATGAGCACATCAAATTTACGGGACCAATTGCCTGTAAGATAACTGGAAAGAACTCGAGACAAATTAGCCGCCCTGCTGGCATTTTGAAATGGTACTGAGGTCACACAAAAACTGGACAGTCTCCATTCACAGCCCAACTGGGCTACTTCCAATCAAAACATCTACCTGTTCTTGAACCAGATTTACTCTTTGATTAAGCAACAAAATGCCTGCACTGCGAGGTTGATCAAACCAGGCTCCCGTCTGATTGTACAAATGGACACAGGAACTTTGCTCATTCTCTCCACACCCCTGGACATAAGCTCCGTCCATCTGGCTGACCAGGAGCACAGGGCGGCGGCCGCGGAGGCCCTGGACCAGATGGTGGAACCTCTAATTTAATTGAATCCACTCTCTCCACTAACTTTTCCAGCTCTTCCTCTGAGTCTTCCTCCTCTGAACTTTTCCCTTTCTCAGACTCCAGGGATCGCTCTTCTTTCAACTGTTCTAAGACTTCATTTCCTCTTTCAATTTCTGCTGTGCACTTCGCTTCTCGGTCAGTCAAACAAGAACAAACAAGTTTCCAGATAGACTTTATTCCTGGAAGAGTCAGTCCCTGATCTTGTGCAAAATCTATATCTCTCCCTAATTTATCCCAACCAGCAATAGTTAAGTGTCCAGAAACTACAAACCAAGGAGCAATCTCATCTACAGCCTCTATGAATCTCTGTATAGTGGTACTCTTCAGCCCTAGTCCTTTCGCTTTCAATAAATCTTTCAGTACAGATGCCGCAGTTCTACTAGAAGAAGTATTACCCATTTTGAATACTTGTCCACTACTGGGAACTTTATAGTCTCTCTACCGGAGAACTTTCCTTTAAATACTTGTCCCACTTACCTGGGAACTTACCAGCTAGCTGCCCTGACTGCACCGAGTTCTGAGTCCCTGTACGGGCCACCACTTGTCGCTACCCTTCCCGTCCAGCGGAATAAGGCAACGGCAATCGGAACTCTTCTCGAAGCAGTTTATTCAGGAACCATTTACATCAGGAGGCGGAGGCGGCCCCGATACCAAACCTCCACCCTATATATAGCCAGCCTGACCCAATCAGCAGCTGCCACGTGGGCGTGGACAACAGGGCGCAGCCAACCACCTCATGGTGGTCTGATCTTGCGTAGTGCTGTACATGTGCACTTTGCAGTGTGTACATGTTTAATCAGAAGGGGAAGCAGGAAATGGTGCTTAGTCATGAGACTTGGCAGCCAGCCCAGGCGCCATCTTGGAATGGCTGCCACACCCGCTCTCCACACTTGCCTAGTTGCAAGGCCTTCCCACCCATGACAGACAGTAATCCATGAAGCCATAAGCAAAAATAAGTCTTTCCTCGTTTAAGCTGCTTCAGACATGAATTTGTCTCAGTAACAAAAAACAAATAAGCAATACAAACAATCTTCTAAAAATATTTGTCTACTTAAAAGGAGAGAGAGTGTGCATGTCTGGCCACACTAGAGCCTCTTGCTGCTGCAAGTGAACTCAGATGTATGTTGCCATTTTGCAAATCTAGTACTGTGGGTACCGTAGACTTGAATCTGGATTGGTAGGCTTTACAAGCAAATGCTTTTAACCACTGAGCCATCTCCTAAGCCCTAATAAGAGCTTTCTTAATTACATATGAGTAATTCTCTAAGACTTGCCAACTTGCTTGTGGCACCATCTGTCTAACAACTGGAGGCATCCTTGGAGGCTGCACCTTGTCCCGAAGACTTATCATAATTTCGTTGGCAAGCTGGTCTTGCATTAGAAATAACGTCACAGTTTCCAAGAATCAAGTCACTGTCATCATATTTTATTTACTCCTCTAAACTCTCTGATTTGTGTTCCTACTAACTATAAGGGAAACTATGAACACAGACATCATAAGCTCTGTCAGAATTTTCCTTATGCCTATGTATTCTTGAAACATACATGTTAAATCATACCAGATCTAAAAATAAACTAATTCTTCTGGAAATTACTATTCCTAAGTCTATTCTCCCTCTTTCTGGTCCACAGCTTAAGTAACAGAATGTAAATCTAGTGGCCCGGGCATTTAAAATTATTTCACATATGCACAGTGTACTTAATTGTCATAACTCAATCTTTGCTATCTAAAGAACAAAAAGTAGATAAAACCATATCCACTTTGAAATGTGTTCAAAAAGGATTATTTGTCAGGAGAGAGAAGTATGGGATCTAGAATAAACTCCAGACACGTGATATTGTGTGCATCTGACTTTATGTGGGTACTGGGGCATTGAGCCCCAGCTGTTTTGCTTTGCAAGCATGCACCTTTGACCACTGAGCCATCTCTCCAACCCCCACATCGACTTTTAAAAACAACTGTGACCTTATTATTGTATTAAATTCAGACAGGGATGACTATATTGATTTCATTTTAGTGTATCCATTAGGCCATTGGGAGGTGCTACTGGGGAAAAAAGACTAAAATATAGTGATTTATAATCTGGAATTTTACCTTATTTTTAAATTTTATTTTCTTTTACTTTTGGTGGTGCTGCAAATTTTACCCAGGGCTTCACATGCTCAGGGTGCATCACTGTGATAAATCCCCAGTCCTAGAATTTTCTTACTCAAGTAGAAACCAGCACATGTGGTTGGTATATAACCTTATATGTGACCATTAAGAATCTATCCCTTCCATTATGTTATGCTGCAGTTCATCTATGATTGTTGATATTTTCTCTCCAGCCAGAGAGAAATCATGACACACTTATTTCCCACTCTTTTTATCCTAACTTATTTATTGAGAGAAAGAGGGACAGAGAAAGACAGAGAGAAGGCGTGTGGGGTGCACCAGGGCCTCTTGACACTGTAAACAAACTCCAGATGCATGCAGCACATCATGTATCTGGCTTTATGTGGGAACTGTAGACTCGAACCCAAACAGAAAGGCACTGCAGGCAAGCCCTTGAACCTTGAGAAACCTACCCACCCCAGGGATTTGAAGTCTCAATTTCACCAGCCCTTCAGCTTCAATCATAGATTCTGAGACTACATTTGATAGAAGAATCCACTTTAAAAAATAATACTTCTAGCCATTCTGGCAGTGTGAAGAGGTCCAGTTAACCTACCTACAAGTAATGATAAAAATTGATTTCAGATGGCAGTGACACTGACAGACTCAAAACTCATCAAAGTGCTGAGATGTGACTGTGAGGCTTTCAGCACTGATGAGACATCTATCTTTGTCACTCCCTCCAAGACTCAGGGACCATTGTGGAAGGCGTGGCAGAAAGCATGTTAGAGTCAAAGGAAGGGGAGGAGTTCTTTTGCAATACTGTCCTCCAGACAGGAAGTAGCCATGACATTCGCATCCTCACAGTGGCTCTTATCTACATAAGACCAACATAACAAAATGGGAAAATGATGATATCAAACTAGAAGAGAAACTAGTGGGAAAGAAAGGATTAAGTGGAAGAGGGCTGACAGCAGATAAGGGAAGGTTTGTGGGAAGAGATTAAGATCATGGTATATTGTCCATAAGTATGGAGGTTGTCAATAAAAAGTTAAAAATTAAAATAAAATTGAAATAACTAGACCAAGCCAACTGTATAAAATAATAAGATATTAAATAAATATGGCTGGAGCAAGAGAAAGGGCTGCCTTCTAAGCACAACTGAGTGAAAGTTATAAATATGTAGTAGTTTTCTTTTCATCTAAAGACATTTCAGCTGAAGGTAACTGGACAAGATCAAAGTGAACTGAACATCTTCAGATTTCAGGCTACAGAACAACATAGCAAAGCAACCTCTTACATAACATGAACTCCACCCATTCATCCTGAGCTTCCCACTTCACCCTTCATTGGCTGGCCTGCAAAACTCCATGTGGGGGTTGGGAAAATGGCTCAGCAGTTACAGGCACTTGCTTGTAAAGCCTGCAGGCTGGGGTTCAATTCTCCAATACCCACGTAAATCCAGATGAACAACATGGTTGGTTTGCAGTGTGGTAAGAGGCCTTGGCACACCCATATGAACTCTCTCTCATCATAAATACATTAAAATATTTCTTTTTCTTTTTCTTTTGCTATTTATTTATTTATTATATTGACAACTTCCATAATTGTAGCAATATCCCATGGTAATTCTCTCCCTCACCCCCACTTTTCCCTTTGAAACTAAACTCTCCATCATATCCCCTCCCCCTTTCAGTCTCTCTTTTATTTTGATGTCATGATCTTTTCCTCCTATTATGATGTAGTGTCAGACACTGTGAGGTCATGGATATCCAGGCCATTTTGTATCTGGAGGAGCACAGTTGTAAGAAGTCCTACCCTTCCTTTGGCTCTGTTAAAAATCCATGTGGAGCCGGGCATGGTGGCACACTCCTTTAATCCCAGCAGTCAGGAGGCAGAGGTTGGAGGATCACCGTGAATTCCAGGTCACCCTGAGACTCCATAGTCAAAGGAAGGGGAGGAGTTCTTTTGCAATACTGAGACTCCATAGTGAATTACAGGTCAGCCTGAGCTGGAGTGAGACCCTACCTTGAAAAACAAAACAAAGCAAAACAAAATCCATGTGGATCCTACAGTTATTCTTTCTGATTGCCAGCTGACAGTGCACTGCCAGTAAAGGGTGCTGGGGTGCCTGTGAAGGAGTGCCTGTGCATCTGGGTTCTTCTGTGCTTTCTGGGCAGGCTCTTGCAGCTGTGCTGATGCATGCACTGAGTTTCTTCAGTCTGGGTGACTCCACTGGCACCCCTCTCCTGCAAAGTACAACAGCAGGTCGTCACCTGAGTATGCTTCTTAGGCAGTTTTGCAGCACAGTGCTTACAGGGAATCACCATCCCTAGAAAAGTCCTCCCTGGCTTTCTGGAGAGCAGAGTTCTAGGAAGTTCTACCAAGAGCACCATAGTGATCACTGTGCTATGCAGTGACATGAAGCCATGTCCTTCGTAGTGAGGTCTGGACCCAACCTGAAATCTCTGCTGTGGATTTAGGAGCACTGGACATGTCAAGATATGCTTTCTATTTGCAGCTTACCCACCCTTAATGATTTTTTTTTTCTTGTGTTTAACAAAAGGAACCTAAAACTAAATATAATTTTAGAGTTCTATTTCTTATGAAGTAGGTCATAAAATATACTGTATTTTCTGTTTCAGTTAAGGATTTGGTGATACTGTAACAGGGAAACCGGGGTTCTGGGGTGCTTCCTGAAGCCCCAAGCCCTGAGTTCATACCTGCAAACTAACCAAAGAATTTGTAATTCCAGATTCAAGAGAATGATTTTCAAAATACCACATTTTATTCAGATTTTACAAAGGAGTGTGGAAAGGGGAAGGCTGAGAGGTAAGGGGAACCAAGTGGGGAAAAGTACACCTTGTGGGGCCCAAAAGCCCATGAGGGCCACTTGTCACTCAGGAGTCCCTGTGACCAGATAAAGAAAAGAGAAAAGAAAGTTCAAGGAGCTCCTGCCATGTGGGGAGCTGGAGGAGATAAAGAACCCATGTGGAGAGTAAGGGCTGCGTGGGGTTGGGGTTGGGGGCTGTTCCTGGCTGGGTCTAGCCTAGGGCCTAGGTCTGACCCCTACTAGGTGGGCCTGGGCTGAGCCAGGGAAAAACCCACCCACAGCTGGAAGTTCCTAAGTGATCAGAGAGCCTGCCCTCCCTTGCAAAGGTATTTATAACCTTAGGGTGGTGCCTTTTGACCAGGGTGAACCAGAGGACCAGCTGGTTGGTAAGGACTATGGGCTGTCTCAGGAAGAGATTAACTGAATTTGTCCAACCACAATGTTTCCTATGACAAGCCACCCCCCCCCCAGCAGGGGTCCTGACTGTGGAAAAGCAGTTCTTTGGAAGTAGGCAAGAGATTAAAAAAAACTTTCCTGCCCTTTTTACCTTCAGGGGTCCAGTCACCCTAACTCTACTCCCCTTCATTACTTGAGTAATTGGATAAGATGATTATATTAAATTTCTTTTAGAGAAATCCGTTAAAATATTCCCTTCATATCAAGTATAATGGAGCAATGTTGTTGGAGATTGTGATGGTCTATGTATTCTAAGGAGGTAGGATACTAATAAGAGAAATGGGGTGAACAGAATTGAAAACTCTCTTCTGATGCTACTATTCTATATCTCTAAAATATTATGACAGAAAAATATAAAGAAAAGTAAAACAAGCAGTTTTCTTCTACCATTCTTGTAAAATTCAAATGTGCCCAGAATTCAGGAGTTTATGGTCATTTTTGGCTGCATAGGCTACAGGAGACACTGTCTCAAAAAATATATAAAAGATTAAATCTATATCAGTTCAACACCAATCTATGATCTAAGTGCAATAATCCACATGAAATCAAACTAGACCAAATTGAGCATTGTGAGGCACACCTGAGATCATAGGTACTCAAGAGGCTGAGGCAAAAGGATCACAAGTTAGTTATTGGCTAGCCTGAACAATTTAGCCCTTTCTCAAAATTAAAGTTATGAAGGGCTGTGATATAGTCAGATAGTTTACCTTGGACTGGGTTCAATTCTCAGTGTTACAAAATCTATAAGCACAAATGAATTTTTAAAATGTAGTTTGTGGGGAGCAGGCACGCATTTGAAATGAGAAACAATTATACATACAATGAGATAAAAAAAGGAGAGAACAATTTCAAAATTGTCACTTCCTTACTAAAAACAAAAAACAATACAACTCAAAGCTTAAAAATTTTACTTCACTGACTTTGGAGTCTTTCCAGTACCTGATCAGCAGATGTTACATATGCAGTCATATTTTAGAGTTTCAAGGACATTCAGCCACTCAAGAATGTACATATACATTTACATGTATATACATGTTCGTTGAACAGAACGGAAGAGTGTTTTGTGCTATTTACTCTGTTACCAAGGAAACTGAATTATTTCCCAATTCCTCAAAATCTTCATTGATTATGCTGCTTTTGATTCCATGTAACTGCCCTGGTTTAGTGAAGAAAAACTTTCTAGAAGAGCCCTTAAGCAGTTTTTGCAATGTAAGTGTTTTCTGGAAAAAGATTCTTAAAATAACTTTAACAAGACTTATGTTTCTTCTAAATTTCTTGATAAGAACATATTAGAGTGAGAAGAATTTAAAACAGACAATTCTAAGCTTCCAGAAGGTGGCCGATCTAATTTAAGTCCAATTAGACTCATATTTCAAAAAGACATGGGAAAAACTTTTCCAAAGTCAAAGTCACAAGGGTGAGTTTTTATAGGATCCTCATTTTCTGCTCACACAGCATTTGGGAGGCAGATTGCTTAGCACAGAACTTCAGTCAGCCGTGGCTGGGATTGATTCTAGCTTCCTGGTGTAAAAACTATGTGATCTTTGGAAAAATAATATTGTTTGTCTTTGATTATTCATCTCTGCAATTGGAATGATATTAATTCCTACACAAGGCTGATGAATGAATTGAGACAGGTACCTCATGTGAAATGTTAGCACATTGCTAATCATACAGTAACTATTTAATATACAAATTCCACAATTATTAAATATTCATGAGTTCTTTACCACAATCTGCAACTGTTTTCTCTTATTATTCAATTTTTCCAGATATCTATATACATGGTCTTGCACTGCCTGTGGTATTGCTTCATCATTCATTCATTATTTGTGTGGGAGAAAAGCATAACCTCCCAGGAACAAGTACATGACCAAAAGCAAATGTATGTCAATCACTATGAGAGGTATTCCCTGAGAAAGTCCATTGTGGATGGGACTAGGTAATGGCGTTCTTATACACAGCAGGGGCTTCAGTATCAGAATGACCAGTATTAATGCCTAATTATTATATGATCTTAGTTTCCTTAATGTTGTTCTTCCTATTTTAAAGCTACTCTGAAACATATTTCAACAAATGCATAATATTATTGTAGCTGCCATTAGATGCACATTTCTTTTATTATTCACTAACTTAGCTAAGAGGTTAAAACTTGTTCTTGATGTTTTCAAGAACTATTTTTGTTTCCTGGAGTTTTTGTTTCTTTTTTACTTCATTTTTTATTTATGTACATTCTAACTTTATTTCTTCTTTACTTGCTTTGGGTAATGATGCGTTTCTTTCTCCAATTACTTAAGCTGGGGGGGGATATAATTTACTATTTTTTACCTTTCTTTCGTATAATATATTCATTTATTGCTAGACATTTTCCTCTAACAACTGCTATCACTGCATTTCAATAAAAAGGTAAGCAACATTTTCACTTTCATAATATATTTGGTCCGTTGATATTTAGAAATATCCTACTTAATGTGAAAGATTTTGGTATTTTCTAGCTATCTTCTTTTGCTAATATCCATTTTACTTCTATATTGGACTATAGTTTGGAACTATCATTTCTATAATATTATTCTTTATATTTGTTAACCCATGATTTCTGGTTCAGAATTTAGTCTATATTGGTGACTATTCCATGTAAGTGTGAGAAGAATGTATATTACATTGTAGCTAGATGCACTATAAATGTCCATTAGATCAATTTGATTTATGGCTGTGTGGAGTTTAGTTGTAGAGTTACTGATTTTCTGTCTTCTGGATCTATTACTGATGAAGAGATGGTTCTCTTTATCACAGTGGATTAGCCCATATCCCCTCAAATTACATCAATTTGGGTTTCATAGTTTTCATTGCTCAGTTGTGAGCTATACATATAGATTTTGTTCTTGAAAACATGGCCCCTTTATCATTATAATTTGTTCCTTTCATGCCAAATAATTTCTTTTGCTCTAAAGTCCATTATGTATGACATAGATACAGCAATTCCAGTTGCTGTTTCTTTTGTCCTACATTCTCAGTCTTTACTTGGACATTCTGTCTGATAATAGTTTCTCTTCTTTAGATGTTATGTCTTTAAAAACTTTATTGGCATTGCTTAAAAGTCTGTAATGTTATTTAAACTAATGTATATAAACTTTCAAATAACTACCTGTCACTTCACAGGAGTGTAAGCACCTTAACAACATGAATTCCCATTTCTACCCTTTTTTAAAATATTGCTGACATTCATTTGTCTATAAGCTGTAAGCACTCAACACATTATTGTGATTTTACCTTGAAGAGTTCTATATGAAGCAAATTAAGACCAAGAAAAATTAACGACTTTTTAAATCTTATTTTGTTCTTTAACCACATTCCTTTCTTTGATATAGATTTAATTTCTAGTCTCTATCATTTTATTTATGACATGAAGAATTCTATACTCATATTTCATCTTGTACACCCCTAATTTCCAGCAATATAAGTAGCTCATTCCATTTCTTCTTCCTTGGGTGGTGTCTGAAGAGAAGTCTATAGTGCTGCTATTCTTTATCTCTTTGCAGGTAAGATTTAAAAACAGTCTTGTTTTCTTTTGAGTTTTTCCTGTGTCTTTGTTTCTCTGTAGTGTGCATGTGGCATGCCCTGTGTATAGTTCTGTTACTTATTTTGCTTTGTTATTGGCCCCATGACCGAGTCTCTGTTAAATTTTTTATTCTTCTCAGCCTTATTCACTTCAACTATGACTTCTGTTCTTTTTTTTTTTATTCTTATTATTAGATAGGGACATGCTTAGTATGTAAACAACACATGGATGTACCATCATTCTCTCATCCCTGCCCTTTTTCCAAATGGGCCCTCCTCATTGGGGATGTAGGTCAACCCCATGGGAGATTGTGGGTCGCTCATTGTGGGAGCAGCAGTCAGTTATGGGGGAGAGGTAATGTCTCTGTGCATAATGTCCCAACTTGTGACTCCTACAATCTTTCTGCCTCCTCTTGCACAAAATTCCCTGAACCATGTAGGGTGCATTTTAAGTCTACTTCAGTGATGGGCTCTTAGGAGCCTCTGGATCTCTGCTTTGGTAGGTGTTGAGTGTCCTCAGTGTCTATCTCCTTCACTCTTGTATTGATACCAGGTTCAGTGAGAAAGCAGCACTCTTGGTCATTTCCCCAATTCCTCTGTTGTTTCAACTAGGGCCAGGGTGAAGAAAGCTAGGTCGTTAATCTCCTCAGGTCCCACTCCCATCTGTAAAAGAAGCAGAATCTCCAATGGAGAGTCAAATTTACACCAGTTAAATGGGATAGCCATTATTAATTTAGAGAGAATTTAAAGGGCATAGACCCTCTTATTGCCCAAGATTAGTGGAAACTTGACATTGGAAAGCAAAATCATTATCTGGATATGATTCTGACTTGTTTCCCAGTTCCAGACATGGTTTCCTTTCCACTTAGCAGATCTGTTAGCCAATCCAAGAGCAGCTGGTTTCCCACCATGGCTGGGTGCCACTATCACACTTGTGTGAGCATCACATCAGGTTGTTTGCTTCTTAATCACTTAGATTTTGAGTTGCTCAGACAGATGTTGGCCACTTTCCTCCAGTAGCTCATGTAGTGCCTTCTAGTACTAGATGGTCTAATTGTCTGGGGACTGGCTCTCTTCTGGATTCCAACCAGGTCTCTCCATGGTTGGTGCCAATAGCATGTATTGTCTTCAGCAATAGGGCCTTACCATTAACCTCTGGTGGGTAATCAAGTGCTCTGATAGAAGTCTGTCTTATTTGTTTTGGGAGAACTTGTAGATCTCTCCAATCAACACCTTGTTGTGGATGTTAACCATTTCCTGGTACAGGAAATTACAGGCCTGTGCCAGGGGAAAAGAAAAAGGCAGAATAAAAAGAGAAGCAGGAGAAATTTAAGGTTAGGCCTCACCTTACCATCTCTAGAACCCTTCGATCCAGGTGCTCCCCCTAAGGTCCTGTTGAGGGTTCAACCTTTTAGTCTAGCTTCCAGTATATAGGATTCTATGGTACCAGCTCAATTTGAGTCCAGTTTTGTGTCCACCCCCACCCTTCTCCTTCCTCCAAGCCCTACCTTCCCTATTGTCCAAGCCTCAAGATGCCATTCAGATAAGTCAGCAATTCAGTCTGATCCAGGTTAGGAACCACAGATGAGTGAGACCATGTGATGATTCTCTTTCTGTGATTGTGTGAGTTCACTTAGTATGATCTGTTCCAAATTTGACCATTTTTCTACAAATTTCATTGTTTTATTTTTTCTTACTGCTGAGTAGAATTCCATTGTGTAGATATACTACATCTTAATTATCTGTCAAATTATGGGTACCTTGATTGATTCCAGATCTTATCTATTATGAATTGAGTGGCTATAAACATGGTTGAGCAAATATCTCTGAACTGAGGTGTAGGGCTTTTAGGGTAAATGCCCAGTATAAGGGAATAATAGGGTCTGTTGGTAACTCTATGTTCATCCTTGTCAGAAATCTCCATATTGATTTCAATATGGTTGTACAAGCTTACATACCCACCAACAATAAATGATTGTTCTTATTTCTCCACATCCTTACCAACATTTGTTTTCATTTCATTTTTTAATGTTTGCTATCCTTACTGGGGTAAGGTGGAATCTCATAAGCTATTTTAATTTGCATTTCCATATTGGTTAGGGATGTTGAACATTTCTTAAGTGTGTGTTAGTCATTTTTAATTCTTCCTGTGAGAACTCCCTTTTCAGTTCTCTGCCCCATTTTGGAGCAGGTTGTTTGATTTTTTTATTGTTTGGTTTTTTGAGTTCTTTGTAGATTCTAGATATTAGGTTTCTGTCAGTGGTATAGGTGGCAAAGATTTTTTTTCCCATTCAGTGGGTAATCTTTTGCCTCTGCTTATGATATATTTGTCTGTGAAAAAGCTTTTTAGCTTCATGAGATCCCATTGGTTGAGTGCTTGTTTAATTTCCTGGGCTACTGAGATTTTGCTCAGGAAGTCTTTTCCCACTCCTGTATCATGGAGTGTGCTGCCTATTTTTCCTTCCAGCAATTAAATAGTTTCTGGTCTTATATTGAGGTGTTTAATCCACTTGGACTTGATTTTTGTGTATGGAGAGATGAGTTAGTCTATTTTTATTTTTCTACATTTGGTCATCAAATTTGTCCAACACCACTTGTTGAAGATGCTGTCTTTTCTCCATTCTACGTTTTTGGCACCTTAGTCAAAGATCAATTAGCTGTAGTTACTTGACCTAAGGTCTGGGTCTTTAATTCTGTTCCATTTGGCTATGTTTCTGTTTTTATTGCAGTATCATGCCATTTTTATTTTTGTTTAATATGGCTTTGTAATATAGTTTTAGATCACATATGGTGATAACTGCAGAGTTTTTTTTTTTTGTTTTTGTTTTTTTTTTTTTTGCTGAGGATGAATTTGGATATCTGAGTCCTGTTGATGTTCCATATGAATTTTGAGATCATTTTTTCAATCTCTGTGAAGAATGATGCTATGATGCTAGTATTTTCATTGGTATTGCATTAAATCTGTATATTCCTCTGGGTAGAATTTCCATTTTCACAATATTAATTCTACTATCCAAGAGCATGGGAGGTCTATCCATCATCTCAATTCCTCCTCAATTTCTTTCTTGAGATTTTTTTATGTTTTAAGTATATGTATTTCACATCCTTCATTAGTGTTATTCCAGGGAATTTAATTTTTTTGTTGCTATTTAAAATGGGACAGGGTCTTCTGGTTAAGATGGCATCTTAGGAACCACACCAAAGAAACACAGGGGAGAAAAAGCCAAAGAATACCCAGCAAAATACACACTTTTACTAAAAAGTGAGGTGGATAAGAAATTAAAATGGCAGCAGAGAAGTAGGAGAGATCCAGGGCATCCAGAGCCCACACAGGCAGGCCTAAGTGGCTCCTGCAGCAGCTGCTCTGGCAGCGGCAGTGGCAGCAGAAGCGGCGGCTCCGGCTCCGACTCCGGCTCCGGCTCCGGCTCCGGCTCCGGCATTGGCAGTGCCGGCTCCAGCAACAGCAGAGGTGGATCCAGCAGTGACAGTAGCAGCTCCAGCTCCAGCAGCAGCAGCAGTGGCAGCTCCAGCAGCGGCAATGCCAGGTCTGTGGGGCCACAGGTGCCAGGCTCAGCTTGCCCCACAAGAAAAGCCAGTGACCAGCTCCAGAAAACAGAACAGTGGTCCAGCGATCCAGCCAGCCTACTTGAACCCACAGGGCACCAAAAAGGGAAGCATAACTGAGACCAAAATCATCCAAAAAGGTAACTGGGATTGCACCAGGAAAGGGTCTCACTTGGTCACAAGCTGACTTGGAACCCTCAACAGACCAGAAATCTTAACCACTTTGTTGATAGGGGATCTGGTTGTTATAATACCTACTCTTGCATAAATACTTGGTGCTGCTTTTCATTGAATGTGTACATTGTTTAGTTATATTTTAGAATCTATCTGTATTTTATTCCACTCAACCTACTTGAATACTCCCATAGCAGGCAAACCCAACCCCTAGGAACACCTTTGTAGATACTCTGAGAGTCTTAAGAGCTACACCTAACACCTTGAGCTCCTACCCTGAAGATATATAACATCAGATCAATTGATACAACTAAGAATACCCAGATAGCTAGAAAATCCAAGCATTAACTTAATCCAAGATGCAAAAATATATACATTATAACACAAGAAATACTAAAAAGCAAGACAATATAAATTCACCAAAAAGTATTAATGCATCAGAAATGACCTCCAGTGAGAACGAGTTAGAGGAAATGCATGAGAAAGATTTCAAAAGAATGATTGTAAATATGCTCAAAGAAGTTGAAGAAGAAACCAAAGGAATCAAAGAGGAAATCAAAGGAATCAAAGAAGACACAGGACACCAATGCAAGACATAAATAAGGAAATAGAAATAATAAAGAAAAACCAGTCCGAATTACTAGCAATGAAGAACACAGTTAATGAAATAAAAAACTCTGTAGAAAATCTCACCAGTAGAATGGATGAAGAAGAGGACAGAATATCTAAGCTAGAAGACCAGTTGGCAGATCTAATACAGTCCAACAAAGAGAAAGACAAACTAATAAAAAAGTATGAATGGGAATTTCAAGATATTCGGGAAACTATGAAAAGATCAAACATAAGAATTCAGGGCATAGTAGAAGGAGAAGAATTTAACTCCAAAGGCATAGTAGGCATCTTCAACAAAATCATAGAAGAAAACTTCCCCCAAATTGGGAAAGAGGTCTCAATTCCGATACAGGAAGCCTTTAGAATCCCAGCCAGACAAAACCTGGAAAGAACCTCTCCTTGCCATATTATAATCACACTACCAAACACACAATCCAAAAAAAAAAAATATTGAAAGCAGTTAGAAAAATCAAGTTACCTACGAAGGCAAGCCCATCAGGATTACTCAACACAAACTTTCAAAGCCAGAAGGTCTTGGAGTGATGTATTCCAAGTTCTGAAAGATAACAACTGTCAACCAAGGTTACTTTATCCTGCAAAGCTATCCATTCAAATTGATGGAGAAATAAGGACATTCCACGACAAAAGCAGGCTAAAGGAGTATGTGAAGACAAAACCAGTTCTACAGAAAATACTTGAAGAGAAGGAAAAGCACACATATAAGGAACCAGGAAAAAACAAACAATACTCAAATACTAGTTAACACAAGAGAGCAAAGGTAGAACCGGAAGTACAAAAAAATGGCAAATATAAATACACACCTTTCAATAATATCTCTTAATATCAATGGCCTCAATATCCCAACCAAAAGACATAGGTTTGCAGACTGGGTTAAACAGCAGGATCCTACAATTTGTTGTCTTCAAGAAACTCACCTTTCCTCAAAGGATGGACATTATCTTAGGGTGAAAGGTTGGAAAACAGTGTTTCAAGCAAATGGGCCTAGAAAACAAGCAGGGGTTGCTATCATAATATCTGACAAGGTAGACTTCAGTCCAACATTAGTCAAGAAAGATAAGGAAGGTCACTTTATATTGATTAAGGGCACACTCCAACAGCAGGACATTACTATCCTAAACATATATGCTCCTAACATGGGGGCTCCCAAATTCATCAAGCAAATGCTATTAGAACTAAGGTCACAGATAACACCAAACACAGTGGTAGTGGGGGACTTCAACACCCCACTTTCATCAATTGACAGGTCATCCCAGGAAAAAAAAAACAAACAGAGAGGCATCTGGACTAAATGAGATCATAGAAGGAATGGACCTAACAGATATATACAGGACATTTCATCCAAATGCTGCAGAATATATATTCTTTGCAGCAGCACATGGGACATTCTCTAAAATAGACCATATATTAGGACACAAAGCAAATATTAACAAATACAGGAAAATTGAAATAATTCCTTCCATTCTATCTGACCACAATGGAATCAAACTACAAATCAATAGCAAGAAAAGGTATGGATCATACACAAAATCATGGAAACTAAAATGGGACAGCTTAACTGATTTCTTTCTGTATATATTTGCCCTTTGCATATAGAAAAGCTCCTGGTTTTTGTGTGTTGATTTTCTATCCTGCCACTTTACTGAAGAAATTAATCACCTTTATAAGTTTTGAGATGGAGACTTTCGGGTCACTTATGTACAGGATCAGGTCATCTGCAAATAGGAGTAACTTTACTTCTCCCTTTCCAATGTGAATCCTTTTTATTTCTTTCTCCTGTCTTATTTCTTGGGCTAGTACTTCTAGTGCTATGTTGAAAAACAGTGGTGAGAGTGGGTACCTCTCTCTTGTTCCTAATCTCAGGGGGAACTCCTAAAATTTTTCCCCATTAAGTATTACTTTGGCTTTAGGAGCCTTATATATAGCCTTTATTGTGTTGAGATATAAGCTCTCCATGCCTATTCTTTCCTGCATTTTGATCTTGAAGTGGTGTCATATTTTGTCAAAGGCCTTCTCTGCATCAATTGAGATGGCCATGTGGTTCTTATGGTTCAGTTTATTTCTGTGGTGTATTATGTTGACCAATTTCCATATGTTAAATCATCCCCACATCCCTGAGATGAACCCTACTTGGTCAAGGTGGATAATGATTTTGATGTGTTGTTGAATTCAGTTTGCAAGGATTTTGTTCACTATCTTTGCATCTAAGTTCATTAGAGATACAGACATATGGTTTTCTTTTCTTGTTGCATGTCTGGTTTGTTTTGGTATTAGGGTGATACTAGCTTCATAAAAGGAGTTGGGGAGGATTCCTTTGTCTCTGATTATGTGAAATAGTTTGAGAAAAATTGGTTTCAATTCTTTTATGAAGGTTTGATATAATTCAACTGAGAAGCCATTTGGTCCTGGAATTTTTCTTTTTGGGGAGGTTTTTGATCTCCATGGACATAATAGGTTTGTTTAGGAGATAAATCTGCTGTGGGTTTAGTTTTGAGAGGTGGCATGTGTCAAAGAATTCATACATTTTTCCAGATTATTTAATTTTGTGGAGTAGAGGTTTTGGAAGTATATCCTGATGATTCTTCCAATTTTATGGATATCTGTTGTGATCTCTCCTTTTTCATTTCTAATTTGTTAATTTGAAACTTCTCTTTTTTGCTTGCTCAAACTGGCCAGAGGTTTGCCAATCTTGTTTATTTTTCAAAGAACCAGCTGTCTTTTCTATTGATTTTTAAAATTGTTTTCTTTGTTTCCAATTCATTAATTTTTGCTCTAATCTTGATTATTTCTTTCCATATGGAGCTCTTCAGGTTGGATTCTCTTGTCTTTCCAGTGCCTTTAGGTGGACAGTTAGGTTATTGTTCTCAGATCTCTCTGTCTTTGTAATGAAGGAATTTAGCATTATGAATTTTCCCCTTATTACTGCCCTCATTGTGTCCCATAAGTTTTGATAGGTTGTGTTTTCATTACCATTCAATTCTAGACATTTTACAACTGCTTTTTTGCTTTATTCCATGACCCATTCATTATTTAAAAGTGTGTTACTTAATCTACAGAAACTGGTGGAGTTCTTGATGTGTATCATGTTCTAAATTTCTAGCTTCAAAGCATTGTGATCTGACATGATACAGGAACTTACTTCAATTTTCCTGACTTTATGAAGGCACACTTTATGGCCAAATATATGGTCAATTTTGAAGAAGGTACCATGCTGATGAGAGAAATGTGTATTCTGTAGAGTTGGGAGGAAAGTTCTATAGATGTCCGTTACGTCTAATTAATCTATGATGTCATTGAGCTCTATTATTTCCCTATTGATTTTCTTCTTGGATGATCTCTCTGTTGATGATAGTAGAGTATTGAAGTCTCCATGTTGGAATTTATTTCTGTTTTATTGTCAAGTAGATTTTGTTTTATAAATTGTGGTGCACCTGTGTTTGGCACATATACATTTATGATTATGGTGTGCTCACATTGGATCATTCCCTTGATGAGTAAGAAGTGGCCTTCTTTGTCCTTTTTGATTACTTTTGGTTTGAACTCTATTTTATCAAATATTAGTATGGCAATACTCACTTATTTTTTATTTCCATTTGCTTGAAATATCATTTTCCATAATTTCACCCCAAGATGTGTCTGTCTTTAGTGGTAAGGTGAGTTTTTTGAAGACAGCAGACAGAAGGATCCAGTTTTTTTTTTTTTTTTTCACCCTGATAACCTGTGTCTTTTGATGGGTGAGTTAAGACCATTGTTATTTAAGGTTATTACTGTGAGGTTTGAATTAATCCCTGTCATGATGAGGTGATATATTGGTTTGGTGCTTTTTTGTGTTTTGTACTATGTTGAGCCTGGTCTATTTTGGTTATTATGCTCTCTTCTTGTTAGCTCTTGAGAATGGTTGCTTGACTATCTGTGTTGAGTACTTCAGGGAACTTTATGTTCATATAACCTTAGAGTTGACTCTTTTTATGGAAATTTTTCCTCTTCACCATCTATTATGAGGGATACTTTTTGCTGGGTGGACTAGCTTGGGTTGGAAGCCATAATTTTTTAGACTTTGAAATGTTCCACTCCAGGCCCTTCTGGCTTTCAGGGTTTCCACTGAGAAATATGAGGTAATTCTGATGGAATTGCCTTTGTATGTTGTGAGTTGTTGCTGCTTTTAACACTCTTTCTTTGTTTTCATTGTTAAGAGTTTTAACTATGATGTGTCTTTGAGAGTTTCTTCTTTGTTCCTGTCTGGTGTTCTGTAGTCTTCTTTTATCTGGATGTTCTGCTCTTTTGAGAGATTCAGAAAAATTTCTTCAATAATTTTATTGAATATATTGTCTATGCCTCTGGCCTGGATTTCCTCTCCTTCTGGTATACCCATGATCTGGATGTTTGGTTGTTTTATCGTTTCCCACAGTTCCCTTGTATCTGATCACTTGATTTTTTGATCTTAGCAAAGGTTTTGGCCTCTCAATCAATTTCTTCTTTCTAGTCTTCCAGGTCAGAGGTTCTGTCTTCCACTTGAGGAACTCTACTGGTAAGTGGTTCTAGAGATATTTTTATAATTTCTATTTGATTTTTTTGTTTTCTGTTGTGTTACTTTACACCATGTCCATCTATTTTTTGGGTTACAATACAGTTTGAGTTCTGATTTTCTTGATCTTTCCTGGAGTTCATTCTTGCATTTGATCAAGTCATTACTAAGTTCAATAAATCAGTTGTTGATATCTTCCATTTCTTGACTCATCTTGAATTCATTCATATCTCTTTTGAGTGTTCTAATGTTTTCTTCAATCAAGTTAAGCCTACTGTCAAAAGCTGAACCCTCTAAGACACAATTCTGTTCAATTTCATTGATACGATTTTTGGTTCTTTGATGGTTTGCTTCTAGTTCAGCAATTCTTTTGATCAGGGTCACATTGGATATTGTGTTTTCATTTTGGGAATGAATTTCTGTTGATTTCATTGGAGGTTTCCATTGTAGGACTAGGCATCCTTGGTGGAGATCTCAGTTTTCTGACTTTTGTTGGCTTTTCTGCATTGTTATTTACCCATTTTAGGAAGACACTTTATCTTATTGGGGTGGAAGCAAGTTTTTGTCCTATGGTCAGTGTACCCTCTGACCTAGGTGAACAGGGATGTTGGTACCCAGTGTCCAGTCAGGATACTAGAGCAAAAGGCCTGATTCTACAGACCACACACAGACCAGGCCTCCCCAAGCAAGGCACAGTGGAACCTACCAGCACCAGGGAACTGGCAGGAGCCAGGTAATGGGGATCTACTGCTACTCAGTCCTCGCAGTTACTCCCTGCACATCCTCCTACACAGGGTACCTGGACCAGGGAGCTGGGAGGAGCCAGAAACAGGATTGTGTCCATCCACACACAGTCTGGCATAAGGAACCTGGACCAGGGAGATGGGATGAGACAGGAAACAAGAGTCTGGCCTACACATTCCATGCCGTGCCCACCTGCCTGCACACCATCTGGTGCAGGGAACCTGGACCAGGGAGCTCTCTGCTCCTTTCTAAAATTTCTCCTTTGTTTTCTCTACTAGACATGTGTTTCACATTTTTAAGTTGGCTCACTGTTCTTTCAAGTTCTATGAATTTTCACTGTGTTTTATTTTGTATGTTATTTATTTATTAGAGAGAGACAGAGCATGACTTTAAGGGGCCTCTTGCCCCTACAAACCCATTCTAGACACATGCAGTACTAAGGAACAGAAATGGGTTGACATGATTTGCAAGCAAGTGATTTTAGCTGCTGAGTCATCTCCCCAGCCCTGTTTTCTTTTACTCCTGTGTGTCAGTTTTAGAAGCTCCTCTTGAACCTTCATCTCATTGACTCTTTGTTCAGCTGCACCCAGCAACTAGCAAATATGTCAACAGTCTTTGCCTCTGTGACAGTGCCTATTGCTCCTAGCATCCCTTTTATGCTTCCTTAGAGATCTTTACCACTGATACCTACCTGCTCTTGCATGTTGTCTCTTTTTCCATTAATAGTTACAACACATTAGCTTCAGTTCTTTCAATTTTTTAAAATGTTTTGTTTATTTTTTATTTATTTATTTGTGAGCGACAGACAGAGAGAAAGGGGCAGATATATATATAGAGAGAATGGGCATGCCAGGGCCTCCAGCCACTGCAAATGAACTCCAGATGCATGTGCCCCCTTGTACATCTGGCTAATGTGGGTCCTGGGGAATCGAGCCTCAAACTTCAGTCTTTAGGCTTCACAGGCAAGCACTTAACTGCGAAGCCATCTCTCCAGCCCAAGTTCTTTCAATTTTTTATCTGATGATTCCAACCTCTATTGTCATGGTTGCATCCAGTTTACATGTCCGTCTCTATGCTCAGGCTGTTTCATCTTGCCTTCTCTCAAGTCTTGTTTTTATTGAAAGTCTGACAAAATATATCTGGAAATGAGAATTGAAGTAAATGGATGTTTATAGAGTTTAGTTTCTGTTAATCTAGGAAAAAGGTAAATTGCATTTAATGCTTAATGTATTTATGGAAAACAAAAGCATTGGGTTCCTTGAGTTTTCTGATACTTCTAAGATTTCCCATTCTGATACTTTAGGATTTTTATGAACTTCTTGAATAGAATCAGTGTTGTGTAGCTCTCTCAGTTGTCACCATTGTTGCTGAATTGCTTGATATGGTAGGAGGTAAGCATGGGCAGTAGTCCATAATTCATGATTAACTGCCAGGTTCTTGTTCCTTGAATGTGGGACCAAGTATTTGAACTGTGATCTTCAAATGTGGTTTACTCCTCTTAGGTGAGTCTGGAGGGCTGGAGGGTCACTCATTTCTCTCACTTGCCTGCTTTTTCCACAGGTCTGCTAAGGTTTTGCAAAGTACTTTCCTTGAAGGTGGATCAATTTTGCTGATTAATTGTTTGGATACAGTATAAAATAGCTCCTTTCTCCTCTGTTGAAGCATTCCAAAGCTTTTTCTCTCTTTTCTTCACCTAAGATAGTAATTTTCCTGAAAGCAAGGCTCATGAGGATGTGTGGTCTTCCCCTAAAGTAGACCCCATCACCCAAACCCTTTACATTCCAAGAAAATCCAGCCTCCACTTTAAGGCATTTAATGCCTTCCAGTGGTGGCGGCAACTGGCCAGCTGATCTCAGCTCCATTCCTCTGTGTACACTTGCCTCTGTGATATCAGGGCAGTGGTTTGCTCTGTAATCGAAGTGCTCTGATAGTGCTGAAAATAGTTGTCAGTTTTCAGTTAATTCAGCTGTTTCTAGTCAGAGGACAGGACGGATGAACAGCACTTTCCTTGTCAGAGGTGAAAACAGCATAAGTCCTGACTCATTTTCATCCCTTGTTGCTCTGCAGTTTCGGGGACCATGCTAGTCCTATATATTCAAAATGTAAAAGGATCGAGCCTGTTTCCATAAATTCCCAAGATCTCTTTTACCTTAGTTCACAATGAGATAGACAAGCTGTTGGTTTTAGTCTCGTTATTTTGGCTGACAACTTCTAGTCCTTTATTTCTCAGTACATTGTCTTTCCCAATCCCACCATTATTCAGAGGCCTCAACTCCACTGCTTCCTGTTGTCTAGCTCAGGCTCCATGTTTACCCACTAGAAGCCACTGAAGTCATGAATGTCCTCAATGAATGGCACCTTTTGATCCACACTGCCATTCTGAACTCATTGCTGTACTTTACTCTCACACCTTACACTGTTGCAAGGTCTAATGGGAACTCAACAGGTTGATATTTTAGTCTAAAAGTCTGCATTTTCATGCCTTTAGTTTCATGGCTTTGTTTACTCATTTTATCCTATTTATTTTAAAGATGGTATCTTTCTAGTTTGTAATTCTATTGTAAAAATGTTCAAGTCATATTATAAGGTTACCTTGGAGTAGTGAAATGTTATAGAAATCATAATTCATCAACAGACACAATTACACAGCCCATGTGCCCAATACAGAATGTATAAAAATGAACAAGATGTCATCAGTTAAGTTCCATTTAAAATTATGCATCATATGTATATATGAAGAGAGAGGGAGAGAGAGAAAGTAGTATGGGCGTGCCAGGGTCTCTTGCCACTGCAAATAAACTCCAGACACTTGGGTCACTTTGTGCACCTGGCTTTATGTGAGTTCTGAGGCACTTAACCCTGGACAGTAGGCTTCGTAAGCAAGTGTCTTTGCCTGCTGAGCCATTGCGGGAGCTCAAATTTCTTTTTTTCTTTTTTTTTTTTTTTAACAGGCTTAATTCACTTTTATTTATTTTTTCTGTATAAAATCCCTATGTGGTAGCCACAGCTGGAGCCTGAGTCCTCTGCACTGAGACTCTGACGTGGGTTTTCACAAGATGGTCAGTGAATTCCTGGTAGGGAGACTTGGTGAACACAGTCTCTTTCCAGAGGTCAGGGATCAGATAGCTGTAGGTCTTAGAGATGGCATCAAAAGTGGCCTTAGCAAAGTTGCCCAGGGTGGCAGTGCAGCCCCTGGCTGAAGTGTAGCAGTGATCAATACCAGCCATCATCAGCAACTTCTTGGGCACGGGGCAGAAACAATACCAGTGCCCCTGGGGGCAGTGATAAGGCACACCAGCACAGAACCACAGCGGCCTGTCACCTCACAGGGGACTGTGTGGGGCGTGCCGATCTTGTTCCCCCAGTAGCCTCTGCGGACAGGCACAATGGACAGCTTGGCCAAGATGATGACCCTCGGATGGCAGTGGCTGCCTCCTTAGAGCACTTGACACCCAGACTGACATGACCATTGTAGTCCCCAATGGTGACAAAAGCCTTGAACCTGGTCCGCTGGCCAGCGCGAGTCTGCTTCTGCACTAGCACGATCTTCAGAACCTCATCCTCAAGGGACGCGCCCAAGAAGAAGTCAATAATCTCAGATTCCTTGTTGGGCAGGGAGAACAGATAGATCTCCTCCAGGGACTTGATCTTCATGTCCTTGGCCAGGCGTCCCAGCTTGGTGACGGGGATGCACTCCTTGTCTTCGGCTTTGCCTCCACGAGCCCCGCGGCCTCGGCCCGACCACAGCCACGCCCACGACCGCGGAGACCACTGCGGAAACCTCCACGGAAGCCGCCGTGGCCTCCCAGGCCCCTCCGGGCCCTCCCGCTGCACCGCTGCACCAGCGTCATCCGCCATTTGGTGTTTTCCCAAGGAAGTAGCTCAAATTTCTTTTTTTGTTGAGATTTTTTTTCTTTTAAAAAAGTCAAGAAGTGAAGAAAGTGTGCCTCCATATGCTATGTTGTGTTGGTGACTGTTGGTAGGGCTGAAGGAAAGATTAATAATGAAGGTGATAATTGAGGGGAAGTTTGTGAAGTGATTAGCAATATTTCTGGCTCTAGAGAAACATTTAGTGATGCTCACTGTTAATCAGCTACTCAATGTGAACTAGCATCACCTAGAAGGTGAATATTAAAAGTGTCTGTGAGGAAGCTTCTAGGTTAGCTTATCTGAGGTCGAAGACTCCCATTCCATGGCTGAAGTTCTAGACTGTATGCAAAGTAGAAAATGAACCCAGTAGCAGGGTCCATATCTTTCTGCCTCCTCACCACGGATGCAACGTGACAAGTTACCTCACGTTCCTGCCACCACGACTTCCCTTCAGTGATGGACTGCATCCCCTCAGAATAAACCTCGCCTCCTTAAGTTGCCTTTGTTGGGGATTTTGTCATAGCAACAAGAAAAGTGATGAATTCACATGGGACTAACATGCAGAGGTAACTTGGTGAAGTAAAATGAATTTTAGTGTGACTGCCATCCTGTACAGGAGATGAGGCTATAGGAGAATATATACATCAGGCCACAACATACCTCTTATGCTATGATGGGTCTAGATTGCAATTTAAAGACAGGATAAGAAATGTTCAAATGTTTTCAGCAATAGATCACACATATGGTGAGACAGGCTTTAGAAAAATCATGTAAGTGGGTGTATAGAGCAGTAGTCTCCACACCTTAGCATCCATTGCACTTTCCTAGATAGCTGGTTGAGACTAGATAACTGTGCATGACACTCTCTAGTGCTTCTAGTCTGCCCAGAGTCCCAAGGATTTCCAGCAAGTTCCCAGCTGATACTGATACTGCTGGCCTATGAATCATATGTTGAAAATACTATTGCAGGGGGTGAAGGACCAAAGGAATGACAGGCATGGTCATGTAGCTGGGATGGTAGCCATAAATCCATCAGTCAGATAACAAAGAAAACAAAAGCAGCAACAACAAAACTGATTCATTTATGTTTCTAATAAAGAAACAGATTTAAAACATCTTGTGGCAGCATATATTACCATCATAATTCCTATATAAATAAACTGAAGTCCACCTTCTTCTCTCTTCCCCCTCCACTGCCTTTTCTTATCTTTTCCTTTATGCTCTGTCTGATCCTCTAACTCTTCTAGCATCCTCCGAAATAAAATACTTGGTCAGAAGCACAGGAAGAAGTAAAATTTAAATAAACAAAGCACATTGAAAAAACACAGTAGGATTATTTAAAAAAAAACTTTTGGGCTTTAGTTGAGTATTTTTGCTTTTATAGTGCTATTGTTCTCACATTTTGTGGAACCATCATAATTTTAGATGCTAAGGGCCTCTGAGATCTTATTTGGGCTTGAAGCAAATGTGAGAAAAGGCAAAGAAAGATTCCAAAGTATGTGGGCGTAGATATAAGGCATGACAGGTTGTGGAAGGTAAACATGAAAAGGGTAAAACTGAAAGTAAAACACCAAGACATTTTTTTAAAAATTATAATTTATCATTTGTCTGATAGTATGAATGGGGATAAGGTTAAAGCATTGTGCTATGTGCTTTCATGCTGCCGTGTTGACATTGCTTTATAAAATTTTGTATGACCTGCAAATCACATTTCCAAAATGTTGACCATGAGCAGGTGATGGGGTTTGAGATATTTACTTAAGTGTAGTTGGAGAGACAGAAATCACTATTTATCATCAATACTAAAAATATAGAACTGTTTCTCCTCTTAGAAAGAGGTTACATATAAACCTGAACTATGATAGAACAGGTTAAATGTCTTCAGTATTTTATGGAATAAGCATATAATTCTTGTTTGCTTTTCCGAGGCAGGGTCCCACTCTAGTCTAGGCTGACCTGGAACTTACTCTGTAGCCCAGGTTGATCTCAAATTCACTGCAATCCTTCTAACTCAGCTTCTTGAATTCTGGGATTAAAGGCATGAGCCACCACAATAGCTAAGGTGTATATTGTAAATCCCATTACTGTATTAAAGCATGAAATATAAATAAAGATGCCTTTCGGTCACATTATTTTAAAAAAATCATTAAAACAAATTAACTTTTATTTATTTTTTCTGAGATAGGGTCTCACTCTAGCCTAAGCTGACCTGGAACTCACTCTAGTTCCAGACTGCCTCAAACTCACAATAATTCTCCTTCCTCTGCCTCCCTAATGTTGTGGTTAAAGGCATGGTCCTAAGTTAAAATTTCTGATAGTTTGAATGTAGAATTTCCCTCATGTGCTCTGGATGCTTATTCTCCAGCGGCGGCCATTTGGGATGTGGAGCCTTGCTGGAGGGAGTGAGTTACTGGGGTCATACCTTGAGGTTTATTAGGCTCCCAGCTTGCCAGTGTTAGGTCAGCTAATCTTGCTACTTTTTTGTAGCTGCTGTTACAAGATGTGGCCACTACCATCCTCTCCCTGCCATGATGAACGTTCTCCTTGAGACTTTAAACAGAAAGAAACTCTTTCCTCCCCTCAGCTTCTTTTGGTCAGGTGTTTGTCCCAGCCACGCAAAGGTAACTAAAACAGCACTATCTCCTTTTCCTCCTCTGTGTGTCCCGTCATTGGAAATGGCGCACAATAGACTGCGCATGGTGCGTTCTGCAGTGCCTTACTGCGGCATGACTGTTTCAAAAACCTCACACCTTGATTGACTGGCAGCGTGTAACATACTCACCAGTAGCTTAAGAATGTGAGAAAACAATAGAACGCGCACAGAAGCTAAAGGCGATGGTTTCAAAGGGGTTTGAATCTGCGCTGAGGGTCTGACCCTCTGCACTGCAGAGCTTGTCACATGGACCTCAAAAGCAAACTCCTTGCTTTAGTTATTGAATGATACAAAAAACAAACAGGTTCCTTTACAAAGAGTTTAGCCTTTTCTTTTCACAAGCAGTGCCATCAGCAGTTGCTGCTGCTGGTATCACTGTGAAGCATGTGGAGGGGAGAAAGCTGTGAAGGCCAAGGCGCGAGCCATCCCGAAAAGTGTGAGCGAACAGGGCTATTGGATACATTTCATAAGAAAACAAATGAATAGTTCATTTTGAAATTCATTGAAATCTATCTTCTCACGATCTATTCCAATACATACATAGTGCTATATATTAGGATATTTATTTTTACTTTGACATTTACTCTTTCATAGTTACTAGTTTGCTGAAACAAAATATGAAAACAAAAGAAACTTACTGACGATGAGTAGAAAATTCTAGGTAGTGCACACCTTCAATCCCAGCACTAGGATAGAGGCAGAAGTAACAGGGTCACTGTGACTTTGAGGCCAGCTAGTGAATTCCAGGTCAGCCTGGGCTAAAGTAAGAAACTACCTCAAAAAACAGATAAACAGGGCTGGAGAGATGGCTTAGTGGTTAAGAGCTTGCCTGTGAAGCCTAAGGACCCCAGTTCGAGGCTCAAGTCCCCAGGACCCACGTTAGCCAGATGCACAAGGGGGCGCACGCATCTGGAGTTAGTTTACAGAGGCTGGAAGCTCTGGCACGCCCATTCTCTCTCTCTCTCTCTCTCTGCCTCCTTCTCTCTGTCGCTGTCAAATAAATAAACAAAAAAAACAGATAAACAAACAAAAAACAAAACAAAAGTCTAAGCACTAAGATTGCTACAATCAGATTTGTACTTAAAGCAGGTAGTGCAGCAGTAAGCTAACATCTTATTTTAACAGAACTAGATGATACGCACTATAGAGCTATTATGATGAAGAGCAGAGGTTGGCAGATGTTTTAGCTTTTGTGAAATGAAGGAGGTTCACAAATGTTATATGTTGAATTAAAATTGTGGAAATACCTGGCCCATTCCTGAGGTTTCTCAATTCTTTAAGTGAACTTGGTGAATTAGTTTTAGTTATTTTGAATCATTTGTGGAAGGGGGCATGGAGATTTTAAAAAAAGATTGCTTTTCAAATTCAGGTTGGTGATCAAACATGCAGAGAATGGGCATGACATTTTTTGTAGTTCGATTATTTTTCCAAGTCAGTCCAAATGTAGGTGAAGTCCATCTTACAATATGCCCCATATATTATCATGTAGTTATCTTTACCCAATAAGACCATTTCAATGACACTGGCTTTCCACAAAATGCTTTGGAGGGAGAATGCTACTATTGATGCTACATGCTACACTGAAAAAATAAAAATCATGAGAACAGTGTTTTAAAATTGTGAAAATGTAGCTTTAATGTGGCCAGAAATTTCTTGGAATTGAAGGAAATAAGATATGTATGATAGATATGCATAACTATGTGACCACAAACCTCATGAATTTAAGGGAAGAACTGCAATATTTCAACAGGATATTTGGACACATACATGACCCAGAAATGAAATGACTCATATTGTCTCAAATCTGAAATTAGAGGGAAAAGGAAAAGAAAATAGCAAAACTCTTGGATATTTTCTGTAACTAGTTGTATTTATGTATTTTGAGATGAAACAAGGCATGGTAGATTTTTCAACTGTACGGCAACATTAAGCAGGAGTTAAGGACATTTAATAAAGTATTTTGTTTTTTTATGGAAGAAGAGATAAATATCATAATTAGTATACAGAGTCTGCTTAAGACTAAATTAGTCACTTTGGTTATTACACAGAAAGACACATATTTCCACTTCCAGTCACATTTTCCTGCCTTTTCATCCTGGGTGTCTGCAGAGGTCCTGGTACCTGAGGTTCCTGGGTGTCCCGATGCCATGTGCTCTCTTGGCATGACATCTAATCCCTCCTTTCATCTCTGCAAAAGCCTTCCTCCCTTGTTAAACTTTATGTTTCCTATGATTGGGGACTATGGAGATTGCATTACTATTTCTAAACTGACAGCTGGCAAGTTAATCCTCATATAATGGCTTGTATCCCTTATAGCTTAAAGGCTCTGTCTGTCCACAGGCATTTGCATTTTAACTGGAAAGTTACAGATTTAGTGTTAAATTGGGGCAATTATCTAATGAGGTCTTTGAGATCATAGCATGAAAGTAAGCAAAGAGATTTTAGGACAGGGTATACACCTTAGCCATCTCACATTTCATTCCATTCATAGGGAAAGCTGTTGTCTCTCAAAGAAGTTGCTATACCTATGAGCCCTAGCCTGTCTGAGAATCCGAAGGATGCCTTCATGAATGTATATGATGTGACATTCATAAAATAATTTCTCATTTTGGTAAATGACCTAATGCCTATGTCTGACCTTGTACCCAAATATTCTCCTCACATGAAACTTGTTTGAACTGGTAGGTAGATGCGTTTTTGTTCTGTTTGTCTCTGATTTGTGTGATTTTTTAAAAGTATTTTATTTATTTGTGTGTGTGTGTGTGTGTGAGAGAGAGAGAGAGAGAGAGAGATGCTAGGGATTGAGAATGGGCATGCCAGTGTCTCTAGATACTGCAAATGAATTCCAGATGCTTGTGGATCTGGCTTATGTGGATACTTGGGAATCAAACCTGGGTCCTCAGGCTTCACAGGCAAGCACCTTAACTGCTGAGCCATCTCTCCTGCTCTGTGTCCAGATTTTATCTGAACCAATCAGTCACTCTGTAGGAGGTTTTGGGGTTTGCACTACAATTTCTAAAGTGGCAGTTGGCTGAAGAAGCAGTTGCAGTGGTATATATTCGTGTACATGTACCACATATACTACAGACACACCCAAATTTTATTTCATTTCATTTTTAAATTTCATTTGTGTATGTGTGTGTGTGTTAGCACTACAAATGCACACCAGGTCCTTCTGTCACATCTTGCATCTGACTTGCTTGGGTGACTTGAGAATTAAACCTGGATGGCTTTGCCAGAAAGTGTTTTTATTTGCTGAACCATCTTCCCATCCCCAACACACACACACACACACACATATTTTTTTAAATTAAAAATATTAACACTAGAAGATGAAGAACTGGAAACTGTATAACTAACTGAATCCTTCTTCTTGAATGAGAAAGTTAAGTATATATTCAAAATGGATACTTATGGCAATATAGCATGCTAAGTTTGCTAGAAAAGTTTTGCTTGCTTATTTATTTATTTATATTTAATATTGCCAAGGCAATTGATGGCAAATCAATTTGAATGGCAATGTTTTTTTTTTTTTAAAGCATATGGTGATCTTAACAAAAGTATCTTCAGGATAATAGCAAACATATTGTCATGTGTGTTATTTAGATATATATATTTGAAATAGAAGTATATTGAAAAGTATTTAGTAATAATATTTACCTATAGAGGTATCTGATGCATGGGTGGGTCAAAAGTTGAATAGCAAAGGACTAACATCATTACTGTCAGGCAAGAAAGATAAGACATGATGGGAAGGAAATTTTAGTCTATTTTAAGTGTAAGAGCATAATATTATTAAATGATAGGGATAAGAAAACCTTGATCTTATACTTAATATTTTGATAATTTTTCAATTATTATTTATTTTGAGAGAGAAATAGGCAGTTAGAGAGAGAGAGAGAGAGAGAGAGAGAGAGAGAGAGCATTCCAGAGCCTCCAGTTATTGCAAACAAATTCCAGATGCATATGCCATCTTGAGCATTTGGCTTACATGGGAACTGGGGAATCAAACCTGGGTCCTTTGGTTTTGTAAGCAAGTGCCTTAACCACTAAGAAATCTCTCCAGTGCTAGTTATTATTTCTAATAGCTACGTGTGGTTGCTACAGGTTCAGGACTGAGTTCAGAGGGCACTTGTTGAAGTTTCCAGGCTCTGGTGTCCCAGGACAAGGTACTGTACCAGGAACACATGGTAAGGAAGTAGAAATAGAGATAGCTTAAGAAAGAGAAGAGTACTCCCAAGAAAAGGATTGGGCCAGTGAACTGAGAAAAGGCACACAGTGAGAGCACTGGGTTATGAGTCATTTGCATAGCACACACTGCTCCTTCACTAGAAGATGAGGGCTTTCTCCTTCCTGCCCTGTGAATGCATGTAATCAGCATCTGGAGGGTTTCTAGTCTTCCACTGCCATCACCTTCTTTCCTATAAGATCTTAATGTCACCCTCTCCAAGTCTCTCTTCTGCCACACAGTGACCTAACACATAATGCCAGCATTTAAAGGACTGAAGCAAGTATTCAGAAGCCATCTTTGTCTACATTGTAAGATCCTGTCTTGCATAAAGAGATCTGTGGATTGATTTAACTACCTATGGTTCTGAACATAATTAATATTCCAAAGATAAAAATACTATTACTCCAAAGTGACTAAGTGACTGGACTTATGTTGTACACATTAAGGTCTATCTCATGGAAAACAAACAAATTTAGTAGTATTTTCTAAGAAAGCTTCTCTTGGATGCAAGTGGTATGTTGAAGAAAAATGTCCCCACACTCCCGCATCATAGACTTCAACACTACTGTATTTTAAATCTTCCAAGTTGATTGCTATGTCAGGATTGACAAAATGGACCAGGATATATAGATGTTAGAATATGTAGAAGGAATGATTTAGCATTAGCATTAGACCTTAGCATTTGATCTATATTCCTGGAGTTTGACAGTACTTCCAGATCTCTTCTTACTTTTTGACATATAGAACAATTGTATGTAGAACTTAGGCAAAGCTTTCTGCTTCTTTCAGTGACCAAAAGAGGAGTGGAGACATTTAGGACCCTGATTTTTCCCCCTACTTTGCAGTTTAAATAATCCCGAAGCAATGTTTTAAAACAGGGTTGCCAGAAGTATCCTAGAATTCTGAATTAGCTCATGATTGTTAACTGTCTATCTGCTTTTACCCAAATGAGAAATAGGCCTCCATGATGTGATAATGCTGATGATTTTGTACTCTTTGCTAATGTAACTTAGTCTAGCCTGACTGAAGAGAAATAATTCTATGTGTCTTCAATTCTTTCACCTTTTTTTCATTTTCTATAATGTACTGAAAATTGCTTTTCCTATATCCAAGAGTAATCTACCTACCTGTTTATGCATTTTATAGCATATGTGAAAAAAAGCTCTGTTAATTTTTATTTTTTCCTTGTTTTATTTATATATCTTATATATATGGACATAATTGGATCACAACCATTTTTTTTTGAATGTGATTGTTCTAATTTTCTTCATGTATGTAGCAGCCGCCTTCATTTGCTGGAACAAAGTACCTGACCAGAAGCAGCTTATGAGAGGAAACAGTTTATTTTAGGCTTACAGTTTCAAGAGGTAGCTTCATCATTGTGAACAAAAACAATCGGCTCAGAGCATCACACATCCACTGCATAAAGAACACCAAGCATGTGCTGGCTCTGAACACACAGCAAGCTATACTCAAGATCCACCCATAGTGACACACCTCCTCCAGCAGGGCTCCACCTTCTGGGGACTAAATGGACAGATGAGATGCAAGTCCTTGAGGCATTCAAACCTTCACTATATACTCAGATATTTATTTCTTTCCTTAGCTTCTGAAATGGAGAGATTTCTATGACTCAAGGTATTGCATCAACTCTTATCTCCATTAGCAACTAAATGCTGGTGCCATCTTCTTACCTTTCACAATTTTTAAAACCAGTTAAAAACTGGCTTCTGTGCCATCACTCTTATAAGCAATGAGGAAAGACTTTCTTATTTCTTGTATTTTAAAAATTAATTTGTAAGCAGAGAAAAAGAGAGAAAGAAAGAGAGAGAGAACGAGTATACGGACATGCTAGTGCTTCTTGCCACTGCAAACAAATTTCAGACACATGTGTCACTTTGTGCATCTTGCTTCACTTGGGTCCTGGAACATTGAACCTAGGTCCACAGACTTTGCAAGCAAATACCTTTAACCACTAACCTATCTCCAAGTCCTGTCTTTTTTTATTTCTAAACACAATGGGCACTTTGATGAGCACCATACTAACTTGATCCACATCAATGCACACTCTCTTGAGGCATTTTCCGCCATGGACTGTGGACGTTTATCATTGTTGCTATTTCTTACCTTGGGAAGCAAATCTTTTGTTCCATTTTGTCTTTTCTCTCTCTATCTCTCTTTCTCTCTTATTGATGGGCATACTCAGTATGTAAACAGCACATGTTGGTACTATCCTTTCCCTCATCCCTGCCACCCCATTCAAAGGCACCCTCCTCATTGGGGATGCCAGTCATCCCCATGGGGATTGTGGGTCACACATTGTGGGGGCAGCCATCAGTTATGGGGAAGAGGCAATGTCTCTGTGCATAATGTCTCAACTTGTGGCTCTACCGATCTTTCTGTCCCCTCCTCTGTGAAGGCTTCCTTAAGCCATGTTGGGTGCATTTTAAGTCTACTTCAGTGATGGGCTCTTAGGAGCCTCTGGATCTCTGCTTTGGTAGGTATTGAGTGTCCTCAGTGTCTATCTCCTTCACAGAGAAAGCAGCACTCTCACTCATTGCCCAAATTTCTCTATGGTTTCAGCTAGGGCCCTGGTGAGTTTCAATGGATTGTATCTCTCCTCAGGTCCCACTTCCATATGAAAAAGAGAAGCAGATTCTCCAACCAAGATTGAAGTCAGCACAGTTGAAATGAGATACCCATTTTCAAATCAGAAAGAATTTAATTGTGTACACCCTCTTGTAGCCCAAGATTAGTGGGAACTTGATATTGGAAAGCAAACTCATCATCTGGATATGATTCTGACTTGTTTCCCAGTTTCAGATATGGGCTCCTTTCCACTGAGAGGACCCGTTAGCCAATCCAAGAGCAGTTGGTTACCCACCATGGCTTTGTGCCACTATTGCACTTGTGTGACCATCACATCAGGTTTTTTGCTTCTGAGTAGCTTAAACCTTGAGTTGTTCAGACAGATGTTGGCCACTTTCCCACAGTAGCTCATGCAGTCCCTTCTAGCACTAGACAGTCTGTCTGGGGGCTGGCTGTCTTTCAGATTCCAGCCAGGTCTCTCTATGTTCCCTACCGACACCATACAGTGTCTTCAGCAGTAGGGTCTTATCATTAACCTCTGATGGGTAATCAAGTGCCCCGAGAGAAGTCTGTCTTGTTTTAGGAAGCCTTGTAGGTCTCTCTTGTGGGTGCTGATATAAGCATCTTGAGGCGTGGACAATATGGAGAGCAGGGCTTAAGGGGAGAGTAAGGTTGGGGGGGGGCAAAAAACTAAACCCAAATGGAACTGGTACCATAGGATCCTTTATCTTGGAAGATAGACTAAAATGTTGAACCTTCAACAGGACCTTAGGGGGAGCACCTGAATTGAAGGGCCCTGGAGAGGGTAAATGAAGTCTATACATAAATTTCTTCTGTTTATTTTTTTCTTTCTTTCTTTTTTTCTATTTTCTTTCTTTTTCATCTTTATTCCTTGGCACTGGTCTGTAACTGGCCTGTAAATACCAGAATGAGGTTAGCACCCACAATGAGCTGTTGGCTTTCTAACCAAACACTAGATGTAGGAATTCCTCAAGACTCACATTCTCTTTTTGTTTATATTCTTTATATTAAAATTTGTCTCTATACAATTGCTCCAAACTGCATTTTCTATCCCTGATCTCTCCATGGTATATTCATTCAGTCATCCAACATTTACCATTATACAATTGAAACCTCTATAAGCACTGGAGACATACTGAAATAAGACAGGGTATTTCTTTATTTAAAAAAATTCTGTGGGTGACTAGCATATGTACATGTCTTAGGATAGAATGTTAGTGTGTATAGGCACACATGTGTGTACAGGTTCGTGCATGTGCAGAGGCTAGAGGTTGATGTCAGGTGTCTTCCTCAGTCATTCTCCATCTTATTTTTTTGAGACAGGGTTTCTCACCAATTCAGCTGGGCTTGCAAGCCTTATGTATGCTCCTGTCTCTGCCTCCCCAGTGCTTGGATTATAGGCACATGCTTCTATGCCTGGTTTGTACCTGGGTGCTTAGGACCTTATGTTTTCACAGAAAGCACTTCACTGATAGAGCCGTTTCCCTAGCCTCCACATTTTGCATACTTTGTGCTTATCTAACATGAATTTGGGGGCTTGATTTGCCTGCAGCCCCCAATGGGTACATTAAAGCAGGACAGATTTAGCATCTCTGCCTTCACTTTGTCTCTCTGCTTTGCCTTGTATCTGAGTCAGAGTCCTGCTAACTTTACACCTAAGACATGTTAATCAGTTAAGAAATATCTTCCTAAAAACTAGTAAACACAGGATTGCTTAGTCTAAAATTCACTTAACCTATCTTATCTCTATTCAACATTGCTGACCAAGGTGAGAGTGACTAAGATACATGCAATATTTGGAGGGATATTTAACTGTCAGCATTGACAAAGTACTTTTCTATACCCTCTGTAGTGATGTCTAGAAGTCTGTAGCCATGGCTGTAAACCTAAGGTTACTTTAGCTTCCAGGAGATGGGAGCCCTGAGATTAGATCATGCTATGGAAACACTGTCCCTTCAAGTGGGACCAATCACCCCATGACAGGAGCTAAGGCTGCCCTCCTCAGCAGGAGTACTCATGGGAACTGAAATACCCCTCATGGGGAAAAAAGATAATTACTTTTCCAGAGTCATGTTGACTCAAATAATTAACAACCAGACCAGTCTGGGCAAGAGTGCTGAGCTATGCGTACCATTTGTTCCACGTTCTGACTCTCCCTCTCTTTAAACCAAAAGCTCACATCAATACCCTGACATGCTTGATTGCCTCCATCTTCTCCAATATGGATAAATTGTTTTTCTTTTTCCGTTCCCACCATTACTTTTCTATTTTTTTTTTCTGAAGCAAGTGGCTGAACTTACTTTGTTGGAACTTTCCTCAGCCAAGACTCGCTAGGACTGTGCTAAAGCTTAAGACCGCAATGGGAGAAACTGAAGCTTATTTTAGCTGTGAACATTACATTTCTGACATTGTTGCTTATCCTTCCTCCTGCATTAGGCATGATGTTGTAAAACAGAAACTATATTAGATAGTTTCCATCATTATGTTTTCACATTCCAACATAGTACGTTATGGGCATTCAATGAGTATGTGTAGAATGAATGAATCAATAAATGAAGGAGTGCACAAATAGCTGATATCCTTAATTTAGGTATGACTACTTTTGTTTCATTGTTTATGTGACTTATAACAAATTCATTGCAGCCTTTTGTACTTTATTTGTTGTGTATCTGTGCATGAGCATGTTCAAGGGCAGGGCAAGTGTTGGATATGTGTGGGGTTGTACTTGCGCACACGCGCGCGTGTGTGTGTGTGTGTGTATGTGTGGTAGGGAAAGGACAATCTCAGGTGTCATTCTTCTCAAGTCTTATTCGCCTGTATTAAGACAGGGTCTTTCATCTAACTGAAGCTTGCCAAATAGGCTAGACATTCTGAGGAGTGAACCCCCAGATCCTTCTTCTCTGCCTCCCCAGTGCTGAAACTACAAGCCTGCACCATCATGCCTAGCTTTTCTCACAGGTGTTCTGGGGACCAAACTCAAGCCCTTATGCTTACAAGGCTAGCAGTTTACCATTTGAGCTACCTCCTGGGTCATTGCACTTGTTATTAAAGTATGCAAATACAGAAACAAAGAAATATATATGATTTTCATCCCTGCCTTAATTCTAAGCAACCTATTATAAATATAAGAATGACATAGCATATTTTGTAATATCTAAGGTAGGGCTGGAGAGATTGCTTAGTGGTTAAGGCACTTTCATGCTAACCCTAAGGACCCAGGTTCAACTCCCCAGTACCCATATAAGCCAGATGCACAAGGTGATACATGCACACAAGGTTACATATGCACACAAGGTGGCACGAACATCTGAAGTTCGATTGCAGTGGTCAGAGGCCCTGCTGCACCAATTATCTCTCTCTTGCTCACTCTTACTCTTTCTCATAGAAAATATTTTTAAAATCAAAGATACTCCTTAAATGTTATTTCTACCAAGGCAACATTCTGCATGTTGACCTAAAGATTATTTTACAGCATTGTACGTATTTTGGTCTTAAAATATCTTTGCCAGTGATTGAAAGAACATGTGCTTTACTATGTTTCATTTGTGTGATCATGCACAATACCACCCCCACACAGCTGTGAAGGCTGTTCACCATGAAAGCTATTTATGAATAAGAGCAAGAATAAGGTGAAGTTAACTAATGCAATAGGTAAGAAAAGGTCCACTTTCTAATCCCTCACTAAATTTTAATATAGATGCTGTAAAGGGTTTTATTGCTGTTTGTGCTATTTTTGAAAGTGTGTAAGCAAGGCTAGAGAGATGGCTTAGTGATTAAGGTGCTTGCCTGCAAAGCCTAAGGACTCATGTTTGATTCTCCAGATCTCACTTAAGCCAGACACACAAAAGTGAGGCAAGAGCAAGGTCACACATGCCCACTAGGTGGAGAAAGATTCTGGAGTTCCATTTCAGTGGCTGAAGCCCTGGCACCCAATTCTCTCTCTCGCTCTCACACTTTCTCTAAAATAAAAATAAAATTAAATTAAAAAAGAAAGTGTGTAAGCAAGTGACTATCAAAAATGCCTAGGTCCCCTGGCTTCTAGAAAAGCCAATCATAAAAGCTTGTCTATACAATCCATCCATCCTAGCACACCCTGGTCTAAATACTCATGAGCAGGTGCTGGGGAGTCAGGTGATTTCAGAAGGCCGAGTGCTGCCTGGTTCCTGAAAATGTGAGCTGTTACTGTGCACACAGCTGCTCCCTATCCCAGGCATTCGTGACACGCTGTTTGGGAAGTGTTCATATCCTTCGAGCATCTCATGCTTTGGGATTAAAAATAAAACACTTGTAATAGTAAAACATTTGCTGTGTTGTAACTGCTATAAAAGCTTGGAATATGTATTATATTCCAGATGAATATTTAAATTTGGATTTACACTGACATTCCATTTGGCAATATGGCTGTTTTTGTCTCCTAGAGTCTCCAGGCTGAAGTTTTTGCATCCCTTACAGAAGGCAGACAGCTGTAAAGAAAAATTCATTTTAACAAAACCAGTGAAAAATTGCTCTTAGAGTCATTTAGCTTGGTACCAAATACAAAAGATTATCAGAAAAAAAATCAGCATTATTTGTTCTTTATGCACTGCCATTTACCTTTTGAAGAGCAGGAAATCAACTCAATAACATTAGGAAAGAAATCCATTTTCTACAAAATAAAAGGACAATAATCAACTTAGAATGCTGATTTTGAGGAATTGCAACAATTCAGCTTAATGATTCCTGAAATGGTAACATTTGAAAATGGCAATTATTGTAATGTTTCTCCTTATTTGGAAAGAGAGTAGCACTTTTCATAAAATTGCACCTTCATATACACTTGAAAATATAGGATCACACTTAGGTATTTCCATAAACTTTTCTTCAAAAGTTTATTTTAAAGTGTTTCCAGATCTTTAAAAATTCTTTGAGTGTGTTTACCAGTTATACAAACATAAAATCAGTTTTAGAGCATTTTTATCATTCTATACCTTTTATCATTTACTTCCCATTTTACCCCAAGTACCAAAGCCTTACAGAACCACTATACTTCTTCCTATATCTGTAGTTTTGTCTTATACTTCATACTAAATAAAATCACTTAGGTTTTTAATAAATGTGAGCATGATGATTTTTGAGACAGGATCTTTCTATGAATCCTATGTCAGTCTTAAATTCACTAACTAGCCCATGTTGGCCTTGTGCTTGAGACACTCATGCCTCCATATCCCACTTTCTTAGACCACAGCTATGTGACAACACGCTGGACTCTAGAATTATCTAGAATGTGATCCTTTGTAACTTCTTTCTTTCACATATCATAAGATCTTCAAGATTTATCTATGGTGTAGCAAGTGTTAGCATTTAATTTCTGTTAATTTCCTAATAATATTCTATTATGTGGGTCTAACTTGTTTTTGAAACCATTCATTAGTCCATGGGGTATCTGTGTTGTTTCACTGTTTGTCTATTTTATTATTATTATTTTTTATTTATCTTTATTTCAGACAGAGAGAAAGGGAGGGAGAGAGAGAAAGACAGAGAGAGGGAGCATGAACGGCAGGTCCTCTAAGCCACTGCAAACGAACTCCAGATACCTGTGCCACCTTGTGCATCTGGCTTACATGGGACCTGGAGAAATGAACGTGGGTCCTTAGGCTTTATAGGCAAGTGCCTTAACCACTAAGCCATCTCTCCAGCCACCTATTTGGCTATTGTGAATAATATCCTTATCAATATTAATGTGTAAACTTTTGTGTGGGTATATGTTTTTATTATTCTTGGTAATATATCTTCACGGTGAATTGCTGAACATCATGGCAACTCTGTGTCTAAGCTCTTTAGGCAGTTGCAGACCCTTTTCAAAACATCCCCCATACTGCTTTACAATAGTATTAGTAATGGATGCGGATTCTAATTTCTTCATGTCCTCACAAAAACCAATTATAATCTTTTTCTGTTATAACTATATGTCATGGTGTTCAGTTATTTGTTATATTTCCAATAGGCTGATGGTGTTGAGATGTGTATATTGTTCATTTCTATATCTTTGATTGCTTGTAATAGACTTTTTTTTTTTCTATTTTGGGTTAGGGTTTCACTCTAGCCCAGGCTGACCTGGAATACTCTATGTAGTCTCAGGGTAGCCTCAAATTCACAGTGATCCTCCTACCTCTGCCTCCTGAGTGCTGGGATTAAAGGTGTGCACCACCTGAAGTTTATTGAAGGTTTTGTTTCAAGAATGAAGCTTTAAATTTTTTTGTTGTTTAGTTTTATTTATTTATTTGAGAGTGACAGACAGAGAAAGAATGGGTGCGCCAGGGCCTCCAGCCACTGCAAACGGAACTCCAGACGCGTGCGCCCCCTTGTGCATCTGGCTAACATGGGTCCTGGGGAATTGAGCCTCGAAAGGGGGCCCTTAGGCTTCACAGGCAAGAGCTTAACCGCTAAGCCATCTCTCCAGCCCTACTTGTCAGTTTTTATGGTAACAAAACTTAAAATCTACTTTTATTTGTTTTGAATAGTGAAATGAATTGTGATTAAATACGGATACTATGTTTTGTGTCTAAATTTACTTCTCTCATCTAATTGAAATGATGTGTTCTCTGATCAATGCCTTTCCAATCCCTCAAATTCCCAGTCTCTAGAATTTTAATGTTTGTTTCTTTGAGCATAAAAATTTAAATGCAGGGCTGCAGAGATGGCTTAGTGGTTAAGCGCTTGCCTGTGAAGCTTAAGGACCCCGGTTCGAGGCTCGATTCCCCAGGACCCACGTTAGCCAGATGCACAAGGGGGCTCACGCATCTGGAGTTCGTTTGCAGTGGCTGGAAGCCCTGGCGCACCCATTCTCTCTCTCTCTCTCTCTCTCTCTCTCTCCCTCTTTCTCTGTGTCTGTCGCTCTCAAATAAATAAAGAAATAAAGAAAGAAAGAAAGAAAGAAAGAAAGAAAAAAAAATTAAAAAAATTTAAATGCGATATGTGAGACCTGTGTTACATTTGTTTGTGTATTTTTTGATTATCTACTTACTATGCTGTCAGTATTCATCCACATTGTTTCAAATAATATAATTTTCTTCCTTTTAAAGTCTGAATTGCATCTTTGCATGTGTATACATCCATACTTTCTTTATCCATTAATTTATTGAATAACTGATTCCATATCTTGACTTTTATAAATAATGCTGCAGTAAGTAAAGGAGTGCATATGCCTTTCAGACGTACCGATTTCATACACCTTGAATTTGTGATAGCTAATCTCTGGTTGTCAAGTTGACAGGATTTAGATTCACCATGGAAACAAATCTCTGGTTATGTCTGTGGGGAATTTTCTAGATTAGGATAGTCATTTGGGAAGACAAAGCCTAATTGTGGATGGCACCATCTTGTGGTCTGTGTTCTTGCAATATATCAAAAGGAGATAGCTAAGCTGGGAGATGGCTCAGCAAGTTAACTTGCTTGCTGGCAAAACCTGTTGACCCATATGCGATTCCCCAGAACCCACACAGAGCCAGATGCCGGGTGGTACATGTATCAGAAGTTCATTCGCAGCAACAAGAGGCCCTATCATGCCCATATATCCTCTCTCTCTCTCTCTCTATCTCTCCATCCCCCTCTCTGTGTCTCTTTCTTTCTCTCTCTCTTTATCTTTCAAAGAAAGAAAGAAAAAATATATAAAAAGTTAAGGGATAGCTAGCAGCGTTCATTGCTCTCTGCTTCCCCACCATGAACCTGCATCACACTGCTTCAAGCACCTACCACCATGCCTTGCCCATTATGATGGGCTTAACCTGGACCTGTAAACCAAAAGAAACCCTTCCTCCCCTAAACTGATTAATACAAATTTATACCAAGCGGTGTGACTGCTAGATCATAGGATAGTTCTATTTTTAATTGTTAGGAACCTTTATGCTATTTGCTTTAATAATAATAATTTCTATTTTCTCTAACAGTGTACAAAAAAATCACCTTTTCTGCACCCTTTCTAGCTGTTGATAACAGCTATGAGGTACTGTCTCATTGTGGTCTTAACTGCCTTTCAGTAGTAATACAGGCTGGTGACCAAGGCTTCAACACATGTGTATCATAGGAATGGTTAATATCTAAGCCACAACAGACACTCAATAAAAAATGTTTATTGACAGTTGCATATGCAGATATGGAGAACATGAAAAATTTCTATACTTATATTTTATTTTTATTTATTTATTTATTTGAGAGAGAGAGAGAGAGAATGTGCATGCCAGGGCCTCCAGCCACTACAGATGAACTCCAGACATGTGTGTCCCCTTGTGCATCTGGCTAATGTGGGTCCTGAGGAATCGAACCTGGGTCCTTTGGCTTTGTAGGCAAATGCCTTAACTGTTAAACCATCCCCCCAGCCCCAAAATTTCTATATGTAAACAAAAGCCTAATTCATTGGTAAGAATTAGGGTGATATGATTTTTAATATATAAATATTTATTATATATAATTATACATTATTTCTGAAGGAAATGTAGATAAATATTGTAGCATCTTTGGAAGCCATTCTCATATAATTAAAATAACATCTGATTTTTAAGTGCCTGTCACATGCTAGGCATACTTTCATATATTTTATATTTTTATGATGACATTTAATCTCATAAATATTTCTATGAATCAGTTAATGCTTATCTCCACTACACACAAAATGGGTAAGTTTATATTTTGGTGAGAAATTTAAAAAGTTGGACTTATCAGTAGTCTGGGAATATTCTAAATGTTTCTGTCAAATATCAGAATAAAATATTTGGCTTTCTTTCAGTCATGATGTCCTCAAGCCAGTGACTCATTTATTCATATTTGAAGGATCTGTTCATAGCATGTAAACACCTTTGTCCACTTGGGGACTAGTCATTTTTTTTTTCACAATTGCTGGCCTGGAGACTATGGATCTGAACTAGTGATAAGCTGGTCTAGCTTTTCTTGGAGAATTATTTCATTACTTTTCTATTTGTTTCACATGTAGCCAGGGGTGTGTGCTAGCGCAGATATGTATACCCAGCACTCGGGAAGCTGGGACAGGAAGACCATCAAAAAGCAGTCTGGGCTACATAGTGGGTCTCTGTCCCAAACAACAATAATAGTCATAATTAAATAATAATAATAATAACCTCTTGAATTTAAATGTGGGAATAGATGGCTAAGGGTGTAGTTCAGTGGAAGAGAATTTGCTTAGCATGTGTAAGGGCCTGATTTTATCCTTAGCACTGGAAAAACAAAATAAAAACTAAAAACATTTCTAATTTTCCTTGTATCTTAGTTAAACCTAAAAAGAAAAAAGAAATAATAAAAATTTGGCAGGTTGATCTTTTAATTTAGTGCTGGACATCTAAACGACTCTCTCCAAGGCTCAGGGAACCTCCTGGGCAAGGGGATAGAAAGAATGTAAGAGAAGGGCTAGAGAATGCTATAGAAATTTTGGGGATACAAGGGACATGACTGGTACACTCATAAACTCATGGAAGCTGTGGTTTCCTGCACAATATAGAGTTTGTCAATATCACATCATGAAAGGGAAAATGGTTTACGAGATTCCACACCTCCAAGAGCTAAAGGCAGCTAATAGTTGCTGGGAGAGGGGGAACCATGTCTTCAGAGGATTAGCCACTGGTAAATTGTCCATACCTCAGTAAATAATCTCCAGCCCATGATCATGCAAATAACCTTAATTTAACTCACTGGGTTAAAGAAACCTGAAGAAGGCAGGAAAGTAGGATAGGGATTACCTGAGAAAATGAAGGGCTTTAGTTGGAGGAGGAAAAGAGAGAGTTTGGAGGGACAAGAGCAAACTACATTCCATGCATGTATGAAAGTGTCAAAAATTAAAATTGAAAAAGAACTTTACAACTTCATCTGGAGTGGATGTTTATAGATTTTTTTTTTCTTTTTTTGTCCTTAATGAAGAGAGCTCTTGTCCTGATTTGAGTTGTCTGATTATCAAAGGTACAACAGGGGACTGCCTAGTTCACAATTCTGTCTCAGCTTGGCAAATTTGGGGATTTAGTGTGCTGCTATAGAGCAGATCAAACAGGTTTGCCTTACCAGCAATATATAAATAAGCAATATATAAATTAATCTGGATGGTATTAGTTATCGCCTTGGTTACAAAATTTCTGCAGAAATTAAGTTGGTATATTAAGAAAATTCAGTTTAGTTTTACTTTTGAAAACATAAAGTGAAAATAGCACCAGAGGTATACACAAAAATTTGAATTTTAATACTGTATACAATACAATAGTATTGTTCAGAGATCTGGTTTGTAGTGCTTGTTGGCAGCATTGGTAATTTCCATGCATAAATAAGAAATGGAATATGAGATCTGTGAGCCAGGCTGACTGGAGTGAGTAATAATTCTATAAAGTTTACATCTGGCTTGCTGTGAAATCTAGACCTGCTAGAATTATGAGTAATTTGTAAAACTCACACTTTATGGAACACACCATATTAGAGATCATTATACTTGTAAAAAGACAAACTAGAAAAACAAAACAATTTCACAGAATGAGGCAAGATTGTGTTTCAATTTGTACCTACTCTTGGATTTTTCTCCTAATTCATTTCTATTGAAGGTACCTGGAGAATCATATTAGCTCTGCAATTTCAAATGCTGTTAGATGCATGCATGAAGTGCTGGTAGTTCCTGTTATTGTACATGAAATAACAAGCACACCAGCAATTTACAGAGGATTGCTTTATAAAGCTAAAAGGATAGGACTATGGCTACAGAGTCTGATTAGCCAAAAATGGATTCTCTGATGAGGATATGATTACTATCTTCAAGCATTATGATTCTTTGTTAGAAATACCACTGATTTTCTAAGAGCTATTTAAGGAATGTGTTTGGAAATAGAAGAACAAGCACTGGCCCAGAAGTTATATATATGTATATATTTTCTACTTTTGGCTTATTCTCTATTTTTTTTAAATTGTATAATATAGTTTAGCTTTGGTTCCCCAATGTGTGAAATAAAGATGTGGTGGCTGTCATTGCTAATGTAGTGTGGTCATTGGAATAAAGAAAATATATTGATGACATAAATACATGGATAGAGTGTAGTTAAATAAATGTCATATCTTTTTTAAATCTGCAATAACCTAAGCCTATACCATCCAAATATATATTTTATTTTAATATCTAGTAAAAACTTACATGAATATTTGGTTTCCAAAAATTTGTACTTAAAAAATTACCAAGTTAGACAAGTAGAGATAACTATTGGTTTGTATGTAAATTAAATATATAAAGAATTGATGCATCAGGAGAAATTCTCAGTATGAAGATTAATATATGTACATGTATATGTACGTTATACATAATTATTGGTTTCATAAAGATATTTTATAGAAGCATGCCAAATTATTTAACCATATTTTACCACCACACCCTTGCTGTTCTCTTCCTTCCTTTCCTATTCACCTCTCATTGCCCAACAATCTCATTTCTTTCATTTCATGCTTATAACATACTTTCATTAACTATGTTAGCACCAGGATCAAAATATGCAAGAATACATGTAGGGGGCTTAAGAGATGGATTAGCAGTTAAGGCATTTGCCTGCAAAGGCAAAGGACCTCAATTTGATTCCCCAGGGCCTACCTAAGCCAGATGCACAAGGGGAAGCACACGTCTGGAGTTCGTTTACGGTGGCTGGAGGCCCTGACACACCCATTCTCTCTCTCTCTCTCTCTCTCTCTCTCTCTCTCTTCTCCCTCTTTCTCTCTCATTCTCTCAAATAAATAAATTACAAAAAAGAATACATGTAGTACTTGTACTTCTTTGTCTGCTTATTTTCTTCAATATGATGACCTGCACTGGCTTCTTTATGGCTGCATAAAACTCCATTATAACATACATTTTACTTATCCTTCCCTGTTGATGGACATCTACAGTGACTTGACTGTTGTCAACAATGCAGCAATAAACATGGATGTACAACCATCTCTATGATATGCTGATTTAGAATCCTTAAGGTGTATCGTGGCTCTATTTTCTAGAGTTTGGAGGAACTTTCATACTGATTTCCATAGTGACTGGACTAATTTACATTCTCACCAATAGCATATGACAATCTCTTTACTACACATTCACAAGCATTTACTATTGTTTCCTTGATGATGGCCATTCTGACTGGAGTGAGATGGAATTTCATTGAATTCTTAATTTGCATTTCTCTGATGGCTAAGTGTATTGCACATTATTTCATGTTTTTATGGGACAGTCATTTGCAGTTCATCTCTTTAAAGAATGTCATTGTTATTTGATGGGCATTGCATTTAATCTCCATATTTCTTTTGGGAGTATAGCATATTAAAACATGAATTCTGGGCTGGAGAGATGGCTTAGCGGTTAAGTGCTTGCCTGTGAAGCCTAAGGACCTCGGTTCAAGGCTCGGTTCCCCAGGACCCACGTTAGCCAGATGCACAAGGGGGTGCATGCGTCTGGAGTTCGTTTGCAGTGGCTGTAGGCCCTGGCACGCCCATTCTCTCTCTCTCTCTGCCACTTTCTCTCTCTGTCTGTCGCTTTGAAATAAAAAAAAAAAACAAACAAACATGAATTCTATTGAGCCAAGAGCATGCAATTTCTCTCCACCTTGTAATTTCCTCAATTTGTCTCTTCAGTGTTTACCATTTTCATTGTAGAATAGTTTTACCTTGGCATACACACACACACACGCACACACACACACACACACATACACACACACACACATATATATATATATCTCCATATATATATATAGAGAGAGAGAGAAAGAGACAGAGAGAGAGAGAAATAAACCAAGGTAAATATTGTATTATATACACATTATATATATATATATATATATATGCATATATATAATGTGCCATATAATAATGATATAAAATATTATATACTATATATCTTTTTCTTGGTAAACATTGGGGATTTATCCCAAGACATCACAAATTCTGTGAAAGCACTCTACCTCTGGGATATATCTCTAGACCTTTATTTTAATGTTTTGGAAGCATTTGCAAATAAGATTCATTTTCTGATTTCTTGGTCACATGTTTGTTGTGGGTATGAAGGAAAGCTTTTGATTTGTATAAGTTATTTTTGTATTCTCTTACTTTGCTAAATTGTTTATCAGTCCTTAGAATTTTTTTGATAGAATCTTGGGGATCACTTGTATAGAATCATATTGTCTGTAAATAGGAATAATTTGGCCTCTCCATATATATATATATATGTATATGTATATCCCCTTTGTTACTTTCTATTATTGTATTGCTGTAGCTAATATCATAAGCATTTTCATATTCAGTGGAAATGCTTTAAGTTTTTATCTATATAGAGAAAAATATTTACTGTATGCAGCCTTTATTATGTTGTGGTATGTCCCTATATTATTTGTTTCTTTAAGGATTTTATCAATTAAGTGAATTTGGTCATTGTCAAAAGTCTGTTGTTTATTTACTAAGAACATCATGTGATTTATCTCTTATGGTATGTTTATGCAATGCATTACATTTGCTGATTTGCATATGCTGAAACACTACTGGATTCCTGGAACGTAGCCAACTTGTTTATGGTGAATGGTCTTTTTATTGTGTTGTTGAATTGAGTTAACAAGCATTTTATTGAGAATATTTGCAATCATGATTCCTTGGGACAATTGGACCTTTTTTCTGTGTACTTAACTGATTTTGATATCATTGTAATACTTCATAAAATGAGATTGCTAACATTATTTCCATTGCTATTTTATAAAATAGTTTGAGGAATAGTGATGTTCTTTAGAGCTTAGTTGAATTTCAGCAATGAGTTCATTTGTGTCTGGAAATTTTTTAGCCTAGGTAAGCTTTTAGAAACATTTTATTTATTATTATTTATTTGTAAGCAGAGAGAGTGTGACAGAGAGTGGGGGTGGACATGGTAGTACCTCTTGCCAATGCAAACTCTAGACACATGTGCCCCTTTGTGCATCTGACTTTATATGAATAATGAGGACTTGTACCCAGGCCATCAGGCTTTGCAAGCAAGCACCTTGAATCACTGAACCATCTCACCAGCCCCTGGCCAGGTTTTTTTTTTTTACTGCTTCATGTTTGTAGCTCATTATATATCTTTTAATGCTACTTATACCCTTTTGTTTACATTTTGGTAGACCATATGAATCTAGAAATTTATTTTTCTTTTAGATCTTCCAATTTATTAGAATGTGGATTTTCAAGTTATACTTTAGTGATCCTCTAAGCTTCATTGTTTCATATTGCCTCTTATTTGTGTATTATTATATTAATTTGGGTCTTTTCTTGCTTTTTTGTTATTTGTCAGAAGGTTTGTTAATCATCTTTTTTTTTTTTTTTAAAGACCCAACTACGGTCCAAAATTATCAGGTTTATTCCCTGGTGAATCTAGAAGTCAGTTAGTAGGTATCAGCTCCCATCTTCTTGTTCTCAAGTGACTTGCCACATAAGTTTTAAGTGAATAGGTGATCTTTACTAGAATATAGGAAAATACTTAAAAATTATTCATGCATTTTCCATGGTCTATACTTTTTACATTCCTTGATTATTTATTTAGTTTTTTTTTTTTTACATCTTCTGATCTATACCAAGCAATTATTATTCAGATGGATAAAAGCCATGTGCTGTCTTCATGCTCTATTAAAGAGGGAATACCCAAGCAAGCCAAGGTGCAAAACACTTCTTAAACTAGATCCTTATTCTAAGGCAATGACTACTTTGTTGTTTGATATATTTATAAACAAGGATTTATCATCTATTTGTTTGTAGAGATCTAAATTTCGTGAACATCTGTCATTTGAAGGGACTGAGGGAAGAGACCTGACAGAGGCAGCCAATGTTTTTGTCTCCATCAAGGCTGCTTTCTACTGATGAAGACAGAAAATGAAGTAAAAGATGAGCCTGGCCTACATGTGGAGGAAAGGCTGTTCTCAGCATAGAGAGACCTGCCATTGCAGGCTTTGACATGGAGCATTCCTGGCATACTGAAGAATGAAAGGAGTTAAACATGACTAGAGCACAGTGAGTAATAGGAAGAATGCTGACAAATGAAGATGGCAAAAAGTCAAGAACATATCATTCATTTCAGATTACACATGACTGAATTTTATAGACATAGCACATATAGAATTGCTACATAATAGATTTTTAACACTCATTAAACATGATGATGCTTTCTCAAAGCAAAATGCTTAACAGATGCAACATAAAATATAATATTTTGACATTATAGTTTCAGGGAGAACCAGTAACTTACTTGTCATGGTGATTTTTATTTAGAGACTAGCACATGAAACAGATTTCAATTGCCTACTGTGTTCAGAGAAAACAGCATGTTTGGCATTGCATAACTACACCAAGCACAATGCAATCCACAGTCCATCCTCAGAGCTCCATCGAGTGTCCATGTAGGCAATCCAGCAAACATGCTACACTCTGACCATGGCCATTTCCAAAACACAAGACCATGTTGCAAAGTCAATACCCTCTCTCTTTTGCCTTTCTTTCTTTCTTTCTTTTTTTTTTTTTTTTTTGGTCTTTTGAGGTAGATTCTCACTCTAGCTCAGGCTGACCTGGAATTCACTAGGTAGTCTCAGGGTGGCCTCGAGCTCACGGCAATTGTACCTCTGCCTCTCAAGTTCTGGGATTAAAGGCGTGCACCACCACACCTGGCTTCTTGCATTTCTTATACTCCATAATATCAGGTAGGGTGCCAATTTGTTAATTCCTGGGGGGAATAAAGCAGACTTTGAAAAACAAGACACTCCTTGAGCATTCAGGGCCCCTTTAAAGGAGTCTACATTCTTCCTGTTGCCACAATACAGGTCATCTGACCCGATCTCAAAGGTTGTAATCTCTCATATAATTGCAGCTGAATGGGCAGAAGTTTAACCTCAAAGGTTTCATTTCTGCACCATATCCCTCTGCTCACACCAGTCCATTTCTATGCAATGCAACCCTGCATAAGATCCCAGGACATGGGCATAACAGCAATCCTCTCACACAAACTGCTTCTAGCCCAGTCTAGGCAGAGCTCTTTCTTACCCTCATAAGCCAAACCTCACAGTCCATAGTTCTTACTGCTTCCAGGTCTTTCAACTCTGACCAGATTAGTCCATCAAGGTGTACTTACAGAACTGCAAGGCACCTCTTAAGCCAAAATTTCAAGTCCTTCCACATTCCTCTTGCAAATCAATTCCAAAAGGCCAAAGCCACACAGTCAGGTTTCTAGCATAAACATCATTTCACTGTTGCAGTCACGTTTGCATTGCTGGCAGAAATCACCTGAGCAGGAGCAGCTTTGCAGAAAAAAAGGGTTTATTTCAATTTACAGACTTGAGGGAAGCTCTATGAAGACAAGGGAAACAGTGGCATGAGCAGAGGGTGGACATCACCTTCTGGGCCACATCAGATGGACAACAGCAACAGGAGAGAGTACCAAACACTGTAAAGAGAAAACTGCCTATAATACCCATAAACCCACCTCCAAATTTTCATCACTTGGGAACCTAGCATTCAGAACAACTAAGTTTATGGGGAACACATGAATCAAGCCACCACAACTACCAGGGCTCTTTACTTTGATTGACAAGTACCTCTTCAAAACAAATACTGTATAAAATTGTATTTATTGTATCCATTTACTATCAATTATATATTTATATTAACTTTTTAGTATTCAATTAATATTTTCCCATTTGTGAAAATAATATGGGATCCTTAATAGCAGATTGTTCCATTAATATTAATGGAGTTTTCATATTTTTGCCTTTATGTTAATTAAGTTGCTTAGGTAAAGAAGAGCCATGTCTGAAACAGAAGATGCACCATAAGTGTAAACAACTGAATAAAGTTATCTGTTTGACATTGACTTGTTCTTTGCAGCTCGAGACATAGCATAGATTTTTAAATAGCAATTTATTTGCTCTTGACCAGTGATGCCTTAGCTGGGTGCACGTGCAGTGAACTTACCTTTTCATTCACAATAGCTCAGTTAACAGCGAGAATATCAACCACCTGAAGATTTATGTTTGAAAAACTTTTCTTTGGAAATGAGTTTCTCTTCAGAATTTTCAAACAATGGCCTCTTACATTCATGCTGCACTATATATTTCATATATATCTTGCTTTCTCTTTTTTGTGTTTCTTGTCTTTCATTGTGGCTAGTGATGTTTCCCTTTTCATTATCTTTAAAATTTAAATTTGTGAAGATCTAGTGTGATTCCCAGCAGATATGTATTACAGTATAGTGACTGGATGGAACTGTAGTAGTGTTTGGTCCCTACTGTTCTACCAATGAAGTTCTGTAGTCCTTAAAGAATGTTACAGCACTTTGGTATGGTGGCTGAGACCAGCCTTTGCTACAGTGATTTCAAAGGCTACCTGGGGTGGAGTGAGACCCTGCCTCAAAAAAAAAAAAAAGCAACTAGCAGATATTCATTTCTCATGGAAAAGTAGAGATTCAGGCTACAAAGTTCTCTACATAACACACGAATATAGCATTCTGTGCTTTTTGAATTGTAGGAATCTCTGAATATGGGAATTTAGTTACCTTCTCTAACGCTATATTGCTTTACATATACTTTCTCTCCTTCAAGAAGATGCTTTTAACTCTGTAGATTCTTTTCTTTGTAAAAGCTTTTTAGCTTGATATAGTGTCATTTGTCGGTTTTTGCTTCTCTGGCCTGTGTCTTTCAAGTCATTTATATGAATTCATTCTTAAAAATAAAGCCAAGAAGCATTTCTCTTATGTTTTATTAGAGTTTTATTGTCCAATATTATATTTAAATTTTTAATTCAGTTTGAGTTGATTTTGACACATACTATAATTTAATTTGATTTCCTTTCTTGAATCTGTACTTTTACCAGCACCATCTGTTGAATATGAATCAGATGTAGATCAGTTGGCCTTCTATGCATGGACTAGTTTTTGGACTTTCTACACTACTCTTTGGGTTTGATTGCATGTGAATACCATGTGCTTTAATTACTACAGCTTTGTAACATAAAAGCATTGAAACCAGAAAGGATAACTCAACCAACCTATGAAACCTATATGAAATAGCAACTCCAACCATTAAGACAAATAGTATCAAACACACAAAAGCAAGTGTTAATGAGGATGTGGGGGAATTGTAAACACTGCACCGTATTTGTGGGATTAAAAAATGGATCAGCTACTGCAGAAATAGTATGGTGATTCTTTGAAAATTAAAATCATTACTTATATATTATCTAGTATTTACTACCTACTCAGCCAGTTTTGTCTGGTCTACATTTGTGATCAGTGGGGTGAGAGATGTTGTAGCCAAATTACCTTCAAATCCTAAAGTCAAGATCTTGAATAAATAGTGGTTCATTGCAATAGATAGATAGATAGATAGATAGATAGATAGATAGAATATCATTCAACATTCAATCTTAAAAATATGATGAAGATACTGCAATATGGAGCAATGTGGATGAACTGAAGGTCATTATGATAAATGAGATAAGCCAATCACAAAATGACAAATTCTGCATGATTCTACTGATATGATATGCACACAATAGTTTAAGTCCTATAATTGGAGTAGAATTATGGTTCCTTAATTGGCTACAGAGGGAGGGAGGGGTGCTAATCAATAGATGGAGTCTCAATTATACCAGATGAATGAGTTCTAGAAATCTATTGTGCAATTATGTCCTTAGCATTAATAATATTATAGTATAAAATTTGCTAGGCTGGAGAGATGGCTTAGCAGTAAAGGTACGTCTCTGCAAAGCCTAAAGACCCATGTTCTATTACCTATTATCCACGTAAAGCCAGATGCATAAAGTGTCGCATTTGTCTGGCATTCATTTGCAGTGGCAAGAGGTCCTGGTACATCCATTCTCTCTCTATCTGCCTCTCTCTCTCTCTCTCTCTCTGTCAAATAAATAAAGTACTCTAAAATTTGCTGAGTGGGTAGGTCTTATGTTAAATATTCCTACTGAAATACAATAAAACTCCCTATCACTTATGCTCCCTTTCGTACACTATAAAATAGAAATGTCTATTTTTTTCTTTATCTCCACCATTTCTATCTTTGTATTTCTGTTTTCTTCTTATATCTACCATTATCTTTTCTTACTGGGCATCTACCCTAAAACCTTCAAACCACAGACTAAAGAGATTTGCTCAACCATGTTTATAGCGGCTCAATTTGTAATAGCTAAGAGCTGGAATCAACCCAGATGTCCATCACTAGAAGAATGGATAACTAAGATGTGGTATATCTACACAATGGAATTCTATACAGCAGTAAGAAAAAATGACACAATGAAATTTGAGGAAAATGGTTGAACCTGGAACAGATCATTCTCAGTGAACTTACCCAATCACAGAAAAAAAAAATCGCCACATAGTCTCACTCATCTACAGCACCTAACCTGAATCTACCGAAGATACCTTACATACCCAGCAAGCATCTCCTAGACTAGACACTAGGATGGAAGGGGAGGGAGGGGAGGGCATCAAAGGGGTGGGAAACACAAATCTATCTTTTGGATTCTAAATCCATAAGTGACAGTCTATCTGTGGCTTACAGGCAATCTTGGAACCCATATTTGTTTGGTGATTCAAAGGACACTTAATTTAGTACACACACCATACTCTCATCTAAAATGATATATTGGGGAACTTTATAAAATGACATGAAAGGTGTTACACAAGTGCATATGTGAATATATGTAAATATGTCTCATGATCACTGGTTAGTAATTTCCTTACTAGGTTGAAAGTTACATGAGTACAGAAATTTTTGTCTGTTATATATTCTGATGAAACTCAAAGTCTTGGAAATGGTAATATACTAGGGTCTTAGTATTTTTGAGTAAATAAAGTAAATATACATGAAAATATATAAATACTTATAGAGCAAATGAGTTTCTGTTGAGTGATTTCATATTCTTTCAAAATAGAAAGGGTCATCTCTTTACAGACTAGGAACTAAAGCACTGGCATGTGTTTTTAAATAAAATGATGATGTTTTTGACTTTTAAGAATCACAGTTTGGCTCTGATCCCTGTTTCCTGTGCTGGTTGGTGGAACAGTGTGTGAATAAGCCTGCAGTGTGGAGTGAGTAGGTCAGAACAGCCCCAGTTTCCCTGCTCCTCCCAGATCCCTGATTGGTGGGACAGTGTGAAGGCACTGCGGGATGGAGTCAGTACACCAGACCCCTGTTTCCCTGCTCTGACCAGCTCCCTGATCTGTGTTCCCTATGCCAGGTGGTGGGCCAGAGTGCATGGCTTGGAGAGAGCAGATAAGACCTGCTTCCCTGCTCCTCCCAGCACCCTGGTCAGGGTTCCTTTTGGCATCGGTGGGACAGTGTGTGGGTGGGTGCTGCAGTGTGGAGTGAGTAGGCCAGACCCCTGTTTCTGTTCTCCTCCAGCTCCCTGGTCCAGGTTCCCTATGATGGTCAGTGGTGGGACATTGGAGAGGTGTGAGTAGGCCAGACCCCTTTCCCTGCTCCTCACAGCTACCCTGATCTGGGTTCCCTGTGCCCATCAGTGGGACAGTGTGGGTGGGCTGGGCAGCCTGGAATGAGTAGGCCAGATCCCTGTTTCCCTGCTCCTCCCAGTGCCCTGGTCCTAGCATGTCCCATTATGTCTTGCTTGGGGAGGCCCAGTCCCTGTGTCAGCTGTGGAATCAAGCCTATTGCTCTCTTATCCTGACTGGCCACTAGACACAACATCCCTATTCACCTGAGTCAGAGGGTATATGGACCAACGGATAAAAACTTGCTTCTTCCTCAATAAAATAGAGTCTCACTAAAATGGGTAGACAACAACACAAGTAAACCAATGAAAGAAAAATGAGAGATCTCCACCAAAGATGTCTAGTCCTACAATGGAAGCTTCCAATGAAATCATAAAGAAATCAACAGAAATTCACTCCCAAAATGAAAACATAAAAATCAATATCACCATGATCAAAAGAATTGCTGAACTGGGAGCAAACCATCAAAGAACCAACAATCATATCAATGAAATTGAACAGAATCATCTCTTAGAGATTTTGACAATAGGCTTGACTTGATTGAAGAAAACATTAGAACCCTCAAAGAGATATGAATGAACTGAAGATGAGTCAAGAAATGGAAGATCTCAACAACCAGTTGATTAAGCTTAATGAAGAAATAATCAAATGTAAGAATGAATTCCAGGAAGCATCAAGAAAATCAAAACTCAAACTGAAATCGTCCTTCAGAAAAGAGGGGATGGAGAGATGGCTTAGTGCAAACTGGTGGTGTTCTGACCTACTCACTCCACACTGCAGGCTTATTCACACACTGTTCCACCAACCAGCACAGGGAATAGGGATCACTTGCCTGTGAAGCCTAAGGATCCCATTTCAAGGCTCGATTGCCCAGGACCCATGTTAGCCAGATGCACAAGGGGGCGCATGCATCTGGAGTTCATTTGCAGTGGCTGGAGGCCCTGGCATTCCCATTCTCTATCTGCCTCTTTCTCTCTCTGTCTGTTGCTCTCAAATAAATAAAGAAAAATAAACAAAAAAATTTAAAAAAGAGATAGACACAATGCAAGGTAATACAACCAAAAAAAAAAAAAATCAAATAGAAATTATAAAAAACCTCTCTAGAACCCCTCACCAGCAGAGTTCCTCATGTGAATGACTGAATCTCTGACCTGGACGAAAACACAGAAGAAATTGATCAGGAATTCCAAAACCTTAAAAAAATATCAAGTGAACAGGATATGAGGGGACTGTGGAATACTCTCAAATGACCGAACAGCTGGATTATAGGTATACCAGAAGGAGAAGAAATCCATACCAGAGGCAAAAATAAAATATTCAACAAAATTATTGAAGAAAATTTTCTGACTCTCTCAAAAGAGAGGCACACCCAGGTACAGGAGACCCACAGAACACGAAAGAGACAGGACCAAAGAAGAAACTCTCCAAGACACATCATAGTTAAAATTCTTAATAATGAAACAAAGAGAGAGTGTTAAAAGCAGCAAGAGAGAAACAACTCACAACATACAAAGGCAATTCTGTATGAATTACCTCAGATTTCTCAATGGAAAACCTGAAAGCCAGAAGGGCCTGGAATGGAACACTTCAAAGTCTAAAAACCTATGGCTTCCAACCCAAGCTATTCTACCCAGCAAAAGTGTCCCACATAATAGATTATGAGAGGAAAATGTTCCATGAAAAAGTCAACTCTAGGATTGTATGAACACAAAGCCAAACCTACAGAGAATACTTCAGGCAATACTCCACACAGAAGAGTCAAACAAGCAATCTCAAGAGCAAACAAGAAGAAGTGCACAATAACTGAAATAGACCAGGCTCAATATAGTACAAAACACAAGAGAGCACCAAACCCCATCAAATACCTTATCATGGCAGGGATTAATTCAAATATCACAGTAATAACCTTAAATATCAATAGTCTTAACTCACCCATCAAAAGACAGAGGGTATCAGGGTGGATCAAAAAACTGGACCCTTCTGTGTGCCATTTTCAAGAAACCCACCTCACCACTAAAGATAGGGCCCCTTCTCAGGGTGAAAAGATGGAAAATGATATTCCAAGCAAATGGAAATTAAAAAAAAGTGGGTGTTGCTATATTAATATCTGAGAAAATAGACTTCAAACCATGCTGGAGGGATGGCTTAGCAGTTATGTTAAGCCTGCAAAACCAAAGGACCCAGGTTCAATTTGCCAGGACCCACATTAGCCAGATGCACAAGGGGGCATATGTGTCTGGAGTTCATTTGCAGTGGCTGGAGGCCCTGAAGCTCCCATTCCCTCTCTCTCCCTCTTTCTCTGTCAAATAAATAAAAATATTATTAAAAACTGGGAGTGGTGGTGCATGCCTTTAATCCCAGCACTTGTGAGGCAGAGATGGGAGGATCGCCATGAGTTCAAGGCCATGCTGAGACTACGTAGTGAATTCCAGGTCAGTCTGGACTAGACTGAGATTCTACCTTGAAAAACCAAAATAATAATAATAATTAAATAAAAATAAATAAATGAAAATAAAATAAATAGACTTCAAAAGTACAAAAGGACAAAGAAGGTCACTTCTTACTCATCAAGGGAATGATCCAACAAGAGCATATTACAATCAAAATTATATATGTGCCAAACACAGGTGCATCAGTTTATAAAGCAAAATCTACTTGATAATGAAACAGAAATAAACACCAACACCATCATAGTTGGAGACTTCAAAACTCCACTATCATCAATAGACAGATCATCCAAGCAGAAAATCAAGAGGGAGATAACACAGCTCAACAACACCATAGATCAACTAGACCTAAAGGACATCTATAGAACTTTCCACCCCAACTCCACAGAATACACATTCTTCTCAGCAGCCCACAGAACTTTCTCCAAAATTGACCATATATTAGGCCATAAAGCATGCCTCCATAAAGTCAGGAAAATTGAAGTAACTCCCTGTATCATGTCATATCACAATACTTTAAAACTAGAAAATAACAACAAGAGACACATCAAGAACTCCACCAGCTCCTAGAGACTAAATAACACTTTTAAACAATGAATGGGTCATGGAAGAAATAAAAAAAGAAATTATAAAATTCCTAGAATTGAATAATAATGAAAACTCAACCTACCAAACTTACGGGACACAATGAAGGCAGTCCTAAAGGGAAAATTCATAGTAACAAATGCCATCATTACAAAGACAGAAAGATCACAAATTAAAAACCTAATTGCATACCTAAAGTCAATGGAATAACAAGAAGAATCCAATTCAAAGAGCTGTAGATGGAAAGAAATAACGAAGATTAAAGCAGAAATTAATGAATTGGACACTAAGAAAACAATTTTAAAAATTAAGAAACAAAGAGATGGTTCCTTGCAAAAATAAACAAAATTGACAAACCCCTGGACAATTTGATCAAGCAAAAAAAGAGAAGTCTCAAATTAGCAAAATCAGAAATGAAAAAGGAGAGATCACTACAGACATAATAAAATTGGAAGAATTACCAGGGCATACTTCCCAAATCTCTACTCCATAAATTGGATAATCTGGAAGAAATGGATGTATTCCTAGACACATACCACCTACCAAATCTAAACCCTGTGCATATTAATCTCCTAAACAAACCTATCACGTCCATGGAGATTGAAAAGCTAATCAAAAACCTTCCCCAAAAGAAATACCCAGGACCAGATGGCTTCTCAGCCAAATCATATCAAACCTTCATTGAATAACTGGAACCATTTTTTCTCAAACTGTTTCACATAATCAGAGACCAGGGAATCCTCCCCAGCTCCTTTTATGAAGCTAGCATAACCCTAATAACAAAACCAGACAAAGATGCAACAAAAAAAGTAAACTATAGGCCTACCTATATTACTGATGAACTTAGATGCAAAGATCCTCAATAAAACCCTTGCAAACCAAATTTAACAACACATCATAAGCATTATCCAGCTTACGGAAATTGGTCAACATTAATATGCCACATAAGTAAACTTAACCATAGGAACCACATGATCATCTCAATTAGTGCAGGAAAGGCCTTTGACAAAAGACAACACAACTTCATGATCAAAATGCTGGAGGGTTTTTATCTCAACACAATAAAGGCTATATATAAAGCACCTAAAGCCCAAATAATATTTAATGCTGAAAGACTCAAGGATTTCCCACTGAGGTTGGGAACAAGACAGGAGTGCCCACACTCACCACTGCTTTGCAACATAATACTAAAAGTACTAGCCCAAGCAATAAGACAGGAGTAAGAAATAAAAGGATTTCAAATTGGAAAGGAAGAAGTCAAGTTAGCCCTATTTGCAGATAACATGTTCCTACATGTAAGTGACCTGACAGTCTCCATCTCAACACTTCTAAAGATGATTAATTCCTTTTGTAAAGTGGAATCAAGGAAGACTTGAGCATATGACAAAACCTCCCATGCTCCTGCATAGATGGAATTAATATTGTGAAAATGACAATTATACCAAAAGCAATATATAGATTTAATGCAATACCAATAAAAATACCAGCATCATTCTTCACATAGATTGAAAAAGTATCACAGAATTTATATGGAATAGCAGAAGGCTTCAGATTTCCAAACATATTCTCAGCAAAGAAGCCACCTCTGGAGGTATCACTATACCTGATCTGAAGCTATATTACAAAGCCATAGTAAAAAAACAGCATGGAATTAGAATAAAAACAGAAACATAGACCAATGGAACAGAATTGAAGACCCAGACCTTAGGTCAAGTAACTACAGCTAGCTGATCTTTGACAAAGGTGCCAATAATGTAGACTAGAGAAAAGACAGCATCTTTAACAAATGGTGCTGGACAAATTGGATGACCATATGTAGAAAAATGAAATTAGACCCACTCATCTCTCCATACACAGAAATCAAGTCCAAATGGACTAAAGACCTCAATATAAGACCTGAAACTCTAACTACTGAGAAAAGAAGGCACCTTCTATGATATAAGACTGGGAAAAGACTTTCTGAGCAAAATCCCATTATCCCAGGTAATTAAGTACCCCACCAATTGGTTCTCATGAAGCTAAAAAGCTTTTGCACACACAAACATACCATAAGCAGAGCCAATAGATTATCCACTGAATGGAGAAAATCATTGTCACTTATACCACTAACAGAAGCCTAATATCTAGAATCTACAAACAACTCAAAAAACTGAACAACACCAACAAAAAAAAAATCAAACAACCCACTCCAAAAGTGGGGCAGAGAACTGAATAGGGAGTTGTCAGAGGAAGAATTACAAATGGTTAACACACACTGAAGGAAATGTTCAACATCCCTAACCATTAGGCAAATGCAAGTTAAAACAAATATGAGATTCCACCTTACCCTAGTAAGGATAGCAAACATTAAAAAATCAAATAAAAGCAAATGCTGGTGAGGATGTGGAGAAATATGGACACTCATGCCCTGTTGGTGGGAATGTAAGCTGGTTCAACCTCTATGGAAACCACTGTGGGGATGAATATTGAGTTACAAATAGAGTCTGTTATTCTCTTACTTGGAATTTACCCTAAAAGCTCCACAGTTCAGGGATATTTGCTCAAACATATTTATAGCTGCTCAATTCCTAATAGCTAAGAACTGGAATCAACTCAGGTGCCTATCATTGGATGAATGGATAACCAATATGTGGTATATCTACATATGGAATTCTACTTAGCAGTAACAAAAAAATGACACAATGAAATTTGTAGAAAAAAAAATGGTCAAACTTGTAACAGATCATACTAAATGAACTCACACAATCACAGAAAGACAATTGTTGCATGGTCTCACTCATTTGTCATGCCTAACCTGATGAGTCCAAGTTGCTGGCACACCTGAATAGCATCTTGAGGCTTAGACAATAGGGAGAGTAGGGCTTGGGGGAAGGGAAAGTGTGAGGGGGCCACAAAATTAAACCTAAATTGAACTGGTACCCTAAAATTCCATATCCTGGAAGTTAGACTAAGTGGTTGAGCCCTCAACAGGACCTTAGGGAGAGCACCTGAATCAAACGGCTCTGGAGAGAGTGATGTGAAGCCTAACCTTAAATTTCTAGTTTCTCTCTCTCCCTCTCTCCCTCTCCCCCACCCCCTCTCTCTCTTTTTCTGTTCCCTTGGCTCTGACCTGTAATTCCGTGTACCAGGATGCAGTTAACATCCACAACAAGCTGTTGATTGGAAAGACCTGCAAGATCTCCCAAAACAAACAAGACAGACTTCTGTCAGAGCACTTGATTACCCACCAGAGGTTAATGGTAAGACCCTACAGCTGAAGACACCATATGCTGTGTGCATGGACTATGGAGAGATCTGTCTGTAATCTGGAAGAGGGCCAATCCCCAGACAGCTAGCCCATCTAGTGCTAGATGGTATTACATGAGCTACTAGGGGAAAGTGGCCAACATCTGTCCAAGCAACTCAAAGTCTAAGCTACTCAGAAGCAAATATCCTGATGTAATGCTCATACAAGTGTGATAGGAGCACACAGCCATGGTGGAAAACCAACTGCTCTTTGGTTGGCTAATGGATCTGCTCAGTGAAAAGGAAACCATATCTGGAACTGAGAAATATGTCAGAATCATATCCAGATAACGATTCTGCTCTCCATTGTCAAGCTCCCACAAATCTTGGGAAATAGAGGGTCTACACCCTTTAAATTCTCTCTGAAGTAATAATGCTTATCCCATTTAACTGGTGCTGACTTCACTCTCCTTTGGAGATTCTGCTTCTCTTTTTCAGGTGGGAGATGGACCTGAGGAGATAAATGACCCAGTCCACTCCATCCCAGCCCCAGTTGAAAACACAGAGGAATTGGGGAAATGAGCAAGAGTGCTGCTTTCTCAGTGAACCTGATATCAGCACAAGAGTGAAGGAGATAGACACCGAGGACACTCAAAACCTACCAAAGCAGAAATCCAGAGGCTCCTAAGAGCCCATTACTCAAGTAGACTCTAAATGCACCCAACATGTCTCAGGTAATTTTTCAGAAGAGGGCCTGGAAAGATTGTTAGAGCCACAAGTCGGGACATTATGCACAGAGACATTGCCTCTTCCCCATAACTGACTGCTGCCCTCACAATGCATGGCCCACCATCCCTATGGGGTTGACATGCATCACCAACGAGGAAGGCCTCTTTGGAAAAGGGGCAGGGAGGAGGGAAAGGATGGTATGAACATGTGTTGTTTACATACTAAGTATGCCCATATCTACTAAAAATATTTTTTAGAAAAAAAGAATCACAGTATGACAGGGGGCCACATTTGGTAATCCTAGCACTTAGAAAAATGAGGCTGGAACTGAATTAAGGGTTGGAGGCTAGGAATGGCTACTTTGTGAGACTGTCTCAAAAACTGAACAGGAGTTGGGGAGATGGATCAGTGCATAAAGTACTTACAGCTCAAGCTGACGTACCAGAGTTCCATTTGCAGACCCCATGTAAAATGTCAGAAGTCATAGAGGGCTTCTGTAATCTCAGCACACTGACACTGAAAATGAAATGTGTGGGGGATTTAGGAGAATTTCCTGGAAACTTGTAACAACTATGGCAAGAACACTTGTATGAAAATCAAGAAGATGAAACCCTTCCTTAGATGAGGTAGGCACGTGAGGACCAGTCTGAATGCTATCCTCTTCCCTCCTCATATGTATCAATGTACTCACCTGTGCACACTCACACACTCAAACATAAACAATGAAAAAAAAATAATCTAAATCCATGAACAATTCAAAAATTGTCTGCTTTTCTCCTTTGAAACTAAATTCTAATAACTGATTAGTTTCATTGTATTGTTTTTTCTCTAAAAATGCCATAATCGTGAAGTTAAATTGAACTTGAGTAGTTAGTGTTCTGAAAGTGACCCAAATACAAGGTATGCTGACAGTGATTAAAGCACCAGGATATTATAGTGTCTAAAGTCAATGTGAGACACCAATCTGAAAGAAAATTAAAGATTTTTAGAAATATATACATATATCACAACAGCCTAAAGCAAATGCACATGTAAATAGACATGAGAACAATATGGCTAAAATGGGAGTACTACATGAGCAAGCATATTTTGTCTGACTACATCTTTGGTGTGTGTGTGTGTGTGTGCGTGCGTGTGCTTGGTGGCCAAGAGGTACGTAATGAATGCTTTTCGTATGAAATATTAAAACTCAGAATATATTCATGAGAGAAGTTCCTATGTAAGAGGATAGGGAAGCATCTTGAGAAAAGAATGAGAAAGATTAAGACTGATGAAATTATTGCAACATTCATAGCTGGACTTAGATGTGTCTGGTACAATTCTGAAATTAGGACAAACAGAACCCTGAAGATCAAGTGTTAGACACAGGAAGTTTCAAGGGCATATGGCTAGATTGCCACATGGTAGATTAGGAAGGATGTAGATCACGCAGCCCTCAATTGAACAGTGGTTTCCTACTTGAAAGTAGAAGAAAAAAATGAACTTGAAGTGTCCATAGTTGTGATGGTTGATGCATACTGATTATAACTTGATTCAATTGATGTAACAATAATGCTCATTTCTTTTATCTGTGGTGTAATTTAGGACATCAGTTGTCCTTCATTGTGGGCCTAGATAATATGCATACTCAAATATAAAGTCACAGTATGATATAATAGCTCTTTTGTATAAGTCTGACCATGATGTACTTATTTAAATACTTTTATTTGACTATTTGGTAAACTAAAAATAAATAAAATATGAGCCTCAGTGATATTCACCTACACAGTTGGCCTGATTAGTGGAAGCCTAAAATTGAAAGATGCACAGCATTATGCCCTTAAGAATAGCATTCCTGCTTGCCTTATAGTACATAAAATTAATGTGTCACATTTTTATTTTTTAACATATTTTATTTATTTATTTATTTATTAGAGAGAGAGAGAGAGAATGTGTGTTCCAAGGCCTCTAGCCACTGCAAATGAACTCCAGATGCATGCACCACCATGTGTATCTGCCTTACTTGGATTCTGGGGGATTGAACCTGGATCCTTAGGCTTCATAGGCAGGCACCTTAGCTGCTAAGCTATTTCTCCAGCACCTGCATTACCAATTTTTTTTTGTGGGTGTGTGAGTATAATTATATGTGCTCATATGTGTGGATGTGGATGTGGTGTGTGAATCAATGTGTGTATGTGAGTGTGGCAGCCAGGGATCTACATCAGGTATTTTCCTCAGTTTCTTTCTACTTCATTTTTTGAGTCAGAGCCTATCATTGTACCTGGAGCTCACTGGTTCAGTTAGATTAGCCTGCTAGCAAGCCTTAGGAATCTTCCTGTCTCTGCATTCCCAGCACTGGAATTATAAGCATATGCTGTCATGCCTGGGCATTTACATGGGTACTGGGGATCTGAACTGAGATCTTTCTGTTGGTGTGGTAAGAATTTTAGAAAAAATGATAATAAGTAGATGCTATCTGTGAAAGATCAACCCCTGCCTTCGCATCAAAACTCAACCTATTTTTTGATTATTTGTGATATTGTAAGTTCTTATTTGACCTAAGTTACAAGTTTCAGAGAATTGCAATAGGTGATATAAATGAAGCAAGAAAATCAAAGCAAAAAAGTCCTATCTCTCCATACATAGGATACAATACAGTTATACAATATAAATACAATTTTACTCCTAAAAATCTTTTTTCTCCAGAAACTATCTTTATATAGCTGTTTCATTCTTCTTTATATGTTATTTTTAATTCACTAAGCTATTTTGCAGAATTTAATACTGAAGCGAATATTTAGACTAGATAAAATTAAATGACTCTTAGTTTTGCTTCTAAGGAAATGACTGGACTGTATTCTTCATGAAGGATACATAATCCTCAAGAGCTCTCCACTGAAGCAGGCTCACACTGGATGCCTCATTTAAAAGCTTTACTTTTATGCTATAAAATATTTATTTGTCAGATTAAAGAAAATTGACTTTAATCCCCTTAGGTTCTGCATAATCAGAAATGATAGTTTAATGGTTTTTGTTTCCTAATAGCACATGGTACTGTTAATATTTTAGTCATTTTGTGAATTAGACTGATATTTCAATATATAAAACATAATCAAAGTTTGTATATGGTTCTGCATGAATGGAAGTTTATTGTTTTGATATTCTTAATGTAAAAGACAAAAGTAAAATACAAAAATTGCATATTGTTTATCAGGCAAAGTTATGCTTAATTTTATATTTATTTTGTATCATAAAGAATAGGATCCACTATCATCCTAAGCTCTTGATCTAGTATTAAAATTATTCAAAGATATTTTTGTTCAAGGAAAACCCATTTTAAGAGAGACATAAGATAAGAGTTCATTAGAATCTTTCTTTCTATGTTCAACACCTTCACATTTTCTTTGCATTTAGTTAACATTTTCATTTAAATGCATTCTCATTCCTTTGAGAACTTCTTCCTAGAATCTCATCAACTGAATGAATTTTGTTCCTAGGCTGAATAGAAAAGATAAAGAAAATGCTTCATGCATTTATTCATTGTTTCATCCAGATTGTATTCATTGACTAACCGCCATGTGCCAGCTGCTGAGAACACCATGACTAACAAGGCACATGTGCTTACACTCAGGAACCCTCGAACTGGTGCTGACAAATAGGCCAGAGAACCTAAGATGACACAGTATGATGAGAACCATTATAGAGGCATGCCCAATTCTAGCCTTCCAAATTGCCTGATGCCATGAAATGGAAGAGTCAGGGTGTTGGTAAATGTATTTCCAAGATGTCTTACAAGACTCTGCAGGCTTGAAGAGTAAGGACCAAGTAGAAGAAAGATGGTCCAAAAAGAGGGACTGAAAGAAATTTCAAAGAAATTAAGGCATGTAAAAGCAAAGCATACTCAGGGACCTAAAGTCATTCAGGATGACTGAATGAGAAGTGGTTTAGGGGAACAAACCTCGAGAAAGACAAATTGTAGCACAAACCAAATCATGAAGAGGCCTGGGATAAGGACCTGGATTGTATTGAAAACTATGTATCAGTGGGGGAGGGGCGGCATTGAAGCATCTTTACCAGAGAGGAAGAAAGCTGGATTTCAGAAAACAGTTTTCAAAGATGTGGCTTCCTTGTTGCTTTGGAATATTACTGGCAGGATAGAAATTATTAACAAATACATTTGTTGAAGTCTGCAGCATAGAAGAGTTTGATGGTTGCTATTGATTGCCAACCTGACAAGATCTAGAATCATCTAGGAGACAAAATTCTGGCATGTCTATAATGGAGTTTAAATTAGGTGAATTGAGGAAAGAAGACTCATCCTAACTGTGAGTGGCACCATTCCAGGGACTAGAATCCCAGACTGAATATTAAGGAGAAAGCAAGCTAAGTACCAGCATTCATCTCTTGCTGCTTCCTTGCTGCAGACGAAATACAACCACAGGTTTCACACTCCTGCTGCCGTGAGTTTCCTGCAGTGATGGACTATATCCTCTAACTGTGAAGACAAGTAAACCCTTCCTCCACTGAGTGACTTTTGTCAAGTATTTTGCCATAGCAATGAGCAAAGAAATTAATAGAGACTTCAACGTTGCACATTTTGGCTCTGATCTTGGGACATTCTAGGTGATGTCTACAGATATAAGACAGAAAACTCTAATTGGTAGGAATAGAGACTATTGGTTTAAATATCCTGACTTTGAGTCATAGATCTATAGATTACTAGCTATGGAATATTTGGACAATGCTTACTTGATTTCCCCTGTACATAAACAACTAGTATAAAGATTAAATTCAGGTTCCTAGAAAGTACACACTACCGTTCAATATATATCCCTAATTTTTGTTGTCATCATACAAATAGATGGACATTATACATTATACATTTCAAGAGAAATAAGTCAATTAGGGGGATTGATTTTAGATCTGTAGATCTGACCACCTTCAGCATATTAGTACTTTTTTCTTTTTTTGATTTTTTTTATTATTAGATATGGACATATTTTGTATGTAAACATCACATGTTGGTACCATCTTTTCCCTCCTCCCTGCCCATTTTCTGAAGAGGACTTCCTCATTGTTAATGCAGGTCAACCCCATGGGCATTGTGGGTCATGCATTATTGGGGCAGCAATCAGTTATGGGAGAGAGGCAATGTCTCTGTGCAAAATGTCCCAACTTGTGGCCCTAACAATCTTTCTGCCCCTCTTCCACAAAATTCCCTGAACCATGCTGTAAGCATTTTAAGTCTACTTCAGTGATGGGCACTTAGAAGCACCTAGATGTCTGGTGAGGTAGGTGTTGAGTGTCCTCAGTATCTTTCTCCATCACCCTTGTGCTGATATCAGCTTAACTAAGAGTGCAGCATTCTTGCTTATTTCCCCAATTCCTCTGTGGTGTCAGTGGGGCCCACGTGTGCTGGGTCATTTATCTCCTCAGGTCCAGTTCCCATCTGAAAAAGAGAAGCAGATTCTCAAAAGGAGAGTGAGGTCAGTGTCAATTAAATAGGATAACTATTATTAATTTAGACAGAATTATAAGGGTTTAGACACTTTTATAGTGTAAGGTTAGTGGGAGCTTGACAATGGAAAGCAGATATGATTCTGACTTGTTTCCCAGTTCTAGATATGGTTTCCTTTCCACTGAGTGGCTATTTTAGCCAATCCAAGAACAGTTGGTTACCCACCATGGCTGTGTGCCACTATTGCACTTGTGTGAACATCATGTCAGATTGTTTGCTTCTGAGTCGATTAGACTTTGAGTTGCTTGGACAGATGTTAGCCACTTTCCCCTGGAAGCTCATGTAGTGCCTTCCAGCACTAGAGGTGCTAATTATGTGAGGACTGGCTCTCCTCTGGATTCCAGTCAGGTCTCTCCATGGTCAGAGCTGACAGTGATTTGTGTCTTCAGCAGTAGGATCTTACCATTAACCTCTGGTGGGTAATCAAGTGCTCTGATAGAAGTCTGGCTAGTTTGTTTTGGGAGATCTAGTAGGTCTCTCTGATCAATAGCTCATTGCGGATGTAGGTCACATCCTAGTACAGGGAATTACAGGCCAGCATCAAGGGAAAAGAGAAAGCCAGAGAAGAAAGAGAAACAGGAGTAATTTGAGGTTTCATCTGACTCTTTCCAGGTCTCTTTGATTCAGATGTTCCCTCTAAGGTTTTCTTGACAGTTCCACCTTTTAGTCTGATTTCCAGGATATAGGATTCCATGGTACCAGCTCAATTTGGGTTCAGATTTTGTGTCCGTCCACCCACCCTCTACCTTTCCCCAAGTCCTACCCTCCCTGCTGTCTAAGCTTCAAGATGCTATTCAGTTATGTCAGCAACTTGAGCTGATCCAGGTTAGGAACTGCAGATGAGTGAGATCGTGTGAAGGTTGTGTTTCTGTGATTGTGTGAGTTCACTTAAAATGATCTGTTCCAAGAAATGGGTCTAGCCTAGTCACTGCAGACCACCACACCCACCCACACACTGACCATGCAAGGAACTTGGACCTGGGCTGTGGGAGGGGGCAGTAGTGTTTTCTTTCCTGAAGTATCTACTATTGTAACTATACTACAGCATCACTGCGTAAGAAGGCCCAAATTTATGGCTTTTTCTTTTGATTTTAGCTGGATACCCTTTCATTTCTGTAGTCATCTTGAGGTTGATTTGGGGTTGGGCTCAGTCATATATGTGAGGGTTAGCTAGCTGTTGGATTCCTTACAAAGGCCTTAGTTATATTTGCATGTGTCTCAAGTTCCTATGTTGATAGAGAGGCAGATGAGTAAGAAACAGAAAAAAAAAAAAAACACAGCTGCACACAAACTAAATATATGTGTCTAAGAAGTATTTGCTTATATGAATTATAAACATTCTTTTAGTTATAACAGTACACATGATCAAGCTCAGAGTTAAACTTGAAGCAGGCTATAATATAGCTAGTAAAGGGATATGGAAACAAGGGAAGGGATATTAATTAAAACTATTAATATAGAAGCTCAACTTTATTTATTCACCTAGAACTAAAGAAAACTCACATTATGACTATATGTTAAAACTAAATTTAAGCTTTTCTTTCATACATATTACTACTTCTCTGGTGTGATTTCTCCTATGCCACCCTTAACTGGTCCAGTGTGTATTGTCTCTTTCTGATCCATATTTCTAAGAGAGAAGCACATTAAGCTTTCATTTTTAAAAGCATCTCTCAAAACAATGTTTTGATAAAAATATACCTAGCATTGAAGCATTTATTTTATTAAGGTTTTTAAGCTTTTGTGATTTTTAGGTCTTGTTTTGAATGCTAAGAATGGTGAAAAGATGCTGTAAAATCATGATTTTAAATTGTACCAGGTGAAACATACTCTTTAAGAGTATGGTATAGTGTCTGAGGAAAATAAACCTGGGTGTAGAGTGGTAGAAACATTAAATGGAGTGGCTTTAATGAGCTTCCCCAATGATGTAGGTTTATGACTAAGACATACACAATCTTGTCTGAGCTACTCAGAGATAAGGGATTAAGACTGTCCTGTGTGGAAGAACTAAGAAGTATTAAAATCCTGAGATATGAGCAGGCTTAGACATTTTTGGAATATCCATGGGACAGTCAAGCTTTTGAAACATGATGAGTGAATGGCATGAGATAAGAATGGCTTATACCTTGGGGTGTGCATGTCATAGCAGCACTTAATTCATTCCAAACACAAAGGAAACACACTGGATGGTTTAAAGCTGGATGGTAACTTGCTGTGATTTCCTAACAGTTGGAGCCATTGGTATAGTCTAATGACCATAGTTACTCTCCTGAGTCCAGAAATCTTCATAGGCTTGATGATAGATAATTTGACAAGATCTATAATCACCTAAGAGACAAGCCTCCAGGTGTGTCTCTGAGGGAGTTGCTAGATTTGGTAAGTTGAGACCAGGAGATACATCCTAACTATAGATGGTGCCACTCTGTGGGTTCGAGTCATGGACTAAATAAAAAGTAGAACTTGAGCTAGACTGCAGGATTCATCTCTCTGTTTCCTGTCTATGAACTGAATGTGAGTAGCTGCAGGATTCATCTCTCTGTTTCCTGTCTATGAACTGAATGTGAGTAGCTGCTTCATGCTCTCGCCACCATGCCTTCCCCACCACAATGGATGAACCACCTCTCCTTTAAGTTGCTTTTGTCAGGTATTTTTGTCACAGTAACAAGTAATGCAGCTAATATATACCTGGAACAGAGAACATATTTTTTTGTTGTTGTTTCATACTGATAACCTCAGTTGGCTGTAATTGTTTTCCTGTCAATGCTAAATTTAAATTTAGCATTTCTGCATAAACCATCCAAACAAAGGGGCTCTGATTATCTCAGTGAAATTTCACTGTATTTTTTTTTCCTTTCAATATCCTCTCTATGTGATAATTCCAATCTACTACACAGTAAGGAAAACCTGCTTACTTGTAGAGAAGGAAAATATCAGGAAATAGGAAGATAGGCTGTGTATAATGCCAGTCCATTCTGCAGTGCCTAGTATCCTGTAGTATATTGAAAAATGCCACATTCCCCACCGCCAACAACACCCCTCTATAGGTCCCTGCTGTTGGACAGTGTAGGAGGCATGCTCTTTCTTCTAGTTCCTCCTTCAGCAGCGGGTCTACAGACAAGATCCCTTAGCCCTCCTGAATGCTCATGTGTGTTAGGGGTAGAGGGAGCAGCAGACTTACAGAATTTCCACCAAACCACTGGCTACATTACATGAAATCATAGGAAAACTGTGTCCTATATAGGTCTGATGTAGCATTCTATCTTCATTTCCTGCTTATCTCTCACACTCTATAGCACTCACTGTGCTTAGTGACCTACATTGACAAACTAACCCCAGCCCTTATGTTTAGAACCATTTCCTGATTCCAATCTACCTGACAAAAATTCTCTGGTTGTTAGGAGAATATTCTCAAGGGAAGTTTCATGTATCAATTATACCTCCCTAAGAAAAGAACAATTCATCAAGCATGATCCTCCAAATATGATATGAAATTTTTTTGTCCGCTGTTAATTCTAAATTCACAGGTTGACACCCAATTCTTACTAGATACCAAATCTGCTAAAGCCTTGATCTTATATGCCCCAGTCTGTAGAACTGCGAGAATAAAGACTCACTGTTTACACATAACTGAATCCAGAGGAATTTTGTTTTAGAAGTCAGAAAAGAGACATCTCCCCCAAGGGAAAGATGGAAGAAATTTTAGTGCTCCAAAAAGACTTTTTCTAAGAAAAACCTTTTCTTCCAAATACTTCACAATATATTCTTCAGGCAAGCAAGCACCACACATTATATTTTGCTGGTCTCATCAGTTGTTTCTTTCTCATCCCAGACAATATCTAAATTCAGTAGAGCCATTTACATTCTATCTTCACTGAAGCTATAGTAGAAATTTCCACAAGAAAAGGAATTCAGGCATCAAATCATTACCATAGATAACTGCTTCTCATGTCATCCAATTACATGCCAGTTATAATTAGTAACTCCTTAAACTATACAAAAAGCAGTTTATCAAGTGCAGGGAGGGAACTATGTGGAATCAAAGAGGGTGGTTAGGAGGGATATATAGGAAACAAGTACGAGAATAAATTGGTTTAATTAAAGCTATCTTATATTTTCTTCTATGGAATGATTATCAGAGAAATAGGTAGACTACGTCGGTAATAAACATTTCTTTTCTGATTTATCACTTATGAAGGAACATTTGGCTCTTAGCTTTGGATGTGCCCTGAGGATGAAATCAAGGAACCTGGTGCTGGGAAACATTGTGTTGAAAACCTGCATTTTAGAGGTATCTGGAGCATTAACTTTATTGCAGAGTTACACATCCTAGTAAAAATACTAACATGAAATGGCTTTAAGCAAAGCATTTCTCCACAGGCCTTTGAAACTTCTGGCTAGGCACTTAATGTTTGGAGTTTACTACTGCTTTAACTTTTTGAAAACAAACTGCATCAAGTCTAAAATCTGAAGGAAAAAAAAAGACTATGTAAGAAGTGCTAGTTACAAATTTTAAATAGATTTAGCATAATATGGTCTCAATGTTTGGAATGTCTGGGTACCCACCAAGTTTACACATTGAAATTCTAACCTCTAAAGAGTTGTGCTAAATGTTAGGAAGTGATTTGGAATACATCCCTGATACTTAAAACTTAAATCAGGGGTAGTCATGAGCCCTAGGGGTGTAACATCTGCTGCTGTCTGGATAGGTGTATATACTATGCTTATCAAACTGCCCAGTAAACACTTCTCTTAATATTCATACCCTTATATTAATGCTACTCTTACTTTTGGTAGAGAATCTTCTCTTTTCAGATGGCAGTGACCTTGGGATGACTCAGAAGGTATGATGGTGCTGGAAAGAAGTTGACTAGGGTACCGAGTAACATCTCGATCAAACCATCCAAGGCTCAGGGTCTAATGCGGAAGAGGTGGCAGAAAAACGTAAGAGCCAAAGGAAGGGTGGGACTCCTTACAATGTGCTCCCTCAAGACATAAAATGCCCTCAATATCCATGACCTCATAGTGCCTGACACTACCTACACAAGACCATCATAAGAGGAGGAAAATATCATGACATCAAAATAAAAGAGAGACTGATTGAGATGGGGAGGGGACATGATGGAGAATGGAATTTCAAAGGGGAAAGTGGGGGGAGGGAGGGTATTACCATAGAATATTTTTTATAATCATGGAAAATGTTTAAAAAACTGAGAAAAAATAAAATAAAATAAAAATAAATGTTAGGAGGTGATTAGGTCATTAGCAGCCATGAAAAGAGGCACCAGGGAAAGCACTCCCTTATTCTACTTTTATACTTAAATGGTTTGGAAGATGCTTAAAAATTTGATTGCATGATGGCGTAAAAAATTAACTTATTCAGACTTAGTGGGTTGATATATCTACCTGTATAGCAGTTATCATCTCTTTGCTGGAACAAAACACTCAACTAAAAACAGATTATGGAAGGAAAAGATATATTTCACCTTACAGTTTTGAGAAAAAATTTTATCATGGCATCACAGAGCAAAGGCAGAGCATCACATATTACCTCAAAGCCCAACTCAAGTGACAAATGTCCTCCAGCAAGGCTCCATTTCCCAATTTGCCAATAGCTGGAGATTGAGTAAGTGCGGCTCCACCAAAAAAGGGGGGAACCCCGTTAGGGGCTCCTAGCTCCAACTGGCCAGCAGTCGAAGCTGTCCCTGAGGTTGCCGCACAACGTGGTGGGTGTAGTTCTCCTGAGTACCTGTGGAAGCAAAAGGTTAGTAGGGAAGGGATGACTCCAGACAAGGGATGAGGTCTGAGGCACTTTATTTCTGGGGGCGAAGCCTTTTATGCAGTTGGAGGCAGGAAGAAAGGGTGAGGGGAAGAGAAGGAGGAGTGAGAGAGGGGCGTCCAATCAGTAGTTGCCAAGACAGTCTTTTGTGGTATCACATTGCACAAGGGAAGTGGTCAGGGACCACTGACATGTTCTGCACGTACACATTTCGATGGTATGGGACCACTGACATGTTCTGCACGTACACATTTCGATGGTATGCAAGATAAGTTGTTTTCACAGATCAGTTCCCAAGAGTATGCGCACACAAAATTCTTCCTGAGTAACTGTTAAACCCATAGGAATTTCCTGTATCCAATGTTTTCTTAAGTCTGTTCTATATCATGGCCATGACTACTTGTTTGATCAGAGTGAAGGTGGGGGCAAGACGGCAACGCTTGATTTACTCAAGCCTGTCTTGTGACAGTTAAATTTGGTTTGCACACATCCTGTTTGGCAAGCCTTCAGGCAGCTGCTTGTTTCAATCTTGCAGGAAAGGCAGGCAGGAAGTCAGCCAAAGGTTAGTGGCGGAGAGCTGAGGAGGGGGAGGTCTTCATGGTTCCCGACATCTCCCCCGTTCTTGTTTTAAAAAATGGATGGAGGTGGCTAGGAAGGCTGCCCCGGGCAAGGTTACCGGCTGGGTGCTGCCTCGACCGGGTTCCTAGCGGCGACAGAGTCGTCTCCACGTGCCTGCGATTCGAGACTTGAGCGAGCGAGGCTGATTGCTGATTTTTTGAAACATCTCGAATTTTAAGGCGGGAGGAGGAGCGGCAGGTTCTTCATCAGTATTGAGCTGTTGGTACATCACTGCAGGGTGGCTTTTAGTAGCGTCATCTATTTGTTTCTTTACAAATCCAGTGAGTCTTCGGAAGGCCCATGGGCCAAAGGATATGAGCAAAAGGAAGCCAATAAAGGGTCCCAGAAAGGCTGGGAGTAAAGTCGACAACCACGGGGTCGTCGAGAACCAATTCTTGTACCAACTTTCACTCTGATCAATCTCCCTACATCTCTCCTCCAGGCTATCCTCAATGCGTTTAATGCTATCTCTGACTAGTCCTGTTTCATCCTTAAACACGCAGCATTCCTCTTTTAAGGCGGCGCAAACTCCCCCTTCCTTTAAAAAGGCAAGATTAAGACCACGGCGGTTTTGAAGAACCATTTCTGCAAGAGAATTAACAGTATTAGTAAGGTGTTTAAGTCCTTGTTTAAGTTCGGCAATATCAGAGTCAACCTTGCGTTGAAGAACCGCTAGGTGGTGGTATTGGTCGTGGGTTTGAACGAGGGAAGCGATGCCCGTGCCGGCACCTGAGGCGCCCAGGGCTAGGAGGACACCAACAGTGATGGCAGTGATGGGCTCGCGTTTGGAGCGGCGGTAGCCAGGGCCGGACAGGCGAGACGGTAACAGGTCCTCGGTGTGATGGACGGAGAGGCGGGGAAGGAGAAGAATAAGAACACAATAATCATGAGTGGCAACAAAGGCATCAATAATGATGTGAGGAGAGAGGCCCGAGGCACAGGCAAAATAAGTGCCGGTGGGGGCGAGGAGGAAAGGGTTACGAAATTGTCCCGGAAGAACCAGTGTCGAGTTGCAAGTAGAGTCAAGTTGTGGGGGCAAACGAGTATGATTGGGGCGGAGGCAGAGGCCAGAGCCCACAACTTGACTGACCGTGATGGCGTGGTCGTTGTCCATACCCCAGGGGAGAGCGTGTGGGTCAGAGGTGGGTAGGGGGGTGTCCAGGACCGCGACTCCTTCATAAAACGGAGGGGCAGGAGAGAAGCAGATCCAGCATTCTTTGTAGGCAGGATCGGTGATGGCCATGGCAGAGGCATTCATAAGGTCCAGGAGGCGAGAAGCATCAGAGGGGGCACCGGGAGGAATGGTGAGTTGTAAAGGGGAGTCACTAGCGGGTGTGAGAAGGCGGGTGGGGACATGTGAAGGGATCGGGGGAAGGGATGGCCGGGGGGTGGGGGGGCGAGGAGGGGTGGTGTTTGGTTGGGGTGCTTGCAGGATATTGGGGCCTAAGGAGAAAGGGCGGCGGGGGCGTGGTAGGGAGGTAAGAAGTTGGACTGTGAAAAGGAGGCCAGGGTCCGTTCCGGAGGTGTAGAGGCGAAGGCCCCAGCGATGTGGGCGCGTCCATTTGGACTTATCCCTGCCGGCTTTGGTAAAGGAAATAGTGAGAGGGTTGCACCAGTGGCTCGGCGAAGAGCGGCAAGTGAGGGGGCTGTGATGTCGGCGGACGGAAATAAGATCCCAAGAAGAAGAGGGGTGCCAGGAGGTGTCGCCAGAGGTCTCACAACCCCAAGAGGCACAAAAATAAGCGTCGTGGTGACCACAGTTAGACTGTAAGGAACGAGGACGGTGATCACCGGGACAGACATAAATTGGAATGGAGCGCAAGGCATCGCGACGCCGGGGATGGTTGCATTTCGGTGCGTCATCATCAACCGCGAGGCCCCTGGAGAGGGGCCCCGGGCGGGGGAGGAAAGAATTGGGTGTACCCCAGACTTTGTCAGCGCCAAGGGCTAGGGCACAGAGGTCTACCTGGAGCGGGGACCACGGGGGTTCGGAGGAAATGGAGGTGGTGACGTTAGCAACATCGCCTGCTTCATTGATGATAAGCCAGGTATAATTATATAAGGTGTATGGTGAGGGCTTACGGGGGTTGCGGGCACAAAGTATCGGAGGAAGGGACAAATGTAGGAGCAGCGGGATCCAGACAAGAAGATGCAGGAGCAGTACTGGCTGGGCCCGTGCCGTCATGGCGAGGTGATGTTGGGTTTTCTGAAAAAGAAACAGAGGGGAGAACCTCAGGGGCCGGGTCCCTGGGCGGAGTGAACGGCTTAATGAAGCGCTCAGGGAGCCATCTAGTTTCGTCTGTGTCTGGGTTATGGACACAGGCATGACCTTTGCCCCAAATGAGAACAGGATGTGGGCCAAGCCAAGCGCCTGTGCGAACATCTTTCCACAGAACAGTGGAAAAGGAAGTGGCTGAGGCGGGGTGCCAGAGGCGCTCAGCTGCAGATTTTCCATGTGTGTCAAGGGTGAGGAAGTTAAGAACGAAAAGTGCATGATGGAGCAAATTTCGGGGGGTGAGCTTGTGCCCATGAAAAACAAGATCTTTGGAGGAAAGTTTGTGTAGCATGTTTTTGAGGGTAGAGTGAGCCCTCTCAACAATGCCTTGACCTTGGGGATTGTGGGGAATGCCGAATTTGTGACAAATCCCGAATTTTGATAGGAAGTCTTTCACCTTTGCTGATGTATAAGCAGGACCATTGTCGGACTTCACAGTTTTTGGGGTACCCAAGATGGAGAAGCAGTGGATAAAATGTGCCACTACATCTTTGGCAGCTTCCCCCGTGTGGAGGGATGCACAGAGAAAACCACTGAAGGTATCAATGGACACATGAACATACTTAAGAGAGCCAAAAGGCTGAAAGTGAGTGACGTCTGTTTGCCACAGGGCCCCGGGTATAAGGCCTCGGGGGTTAACCCCAGTGAGGGGTTCGGGGAGAAGAGAGAGACAGGAATGACAGGTTTTTACAATGTCTCGAGCCTGATCCCTGGTAATGGAAAACATGTGGCGCAGGGTTTGCGCGTTAAGATGATGAAGGGCATGAGCCCTCTGGGCCTTCTCAAAAGGAGAAGGGGAGAGAGAAGAGAAAATGGCTGCCATGGCTAAGATGGAGGACGGTCTGGTGGCAGCGTCCACCTGAGCGTTGCCTTCCGCGAGGGCACCAGGCAACGAGGAATGGGCGCGAATGTGTGCGATAAAGAAGGGGTTGGAGCGTGCCAGGATAAGTTGCTGAATCTGGGAAAAGAGCTGAAAGGCCGTGGTAGAGGGTTTAATAAAGGGAACTGTTTCCAAGAGTGGAATAGAATGAGCAATATATGCACTATCAGTGTAGAGGTTAAAAGGGGAAGAGACAAGAGTGAAGGCTTGCAGAATGGCAAAGAGCTCGACGTGTTGAGCAGATTTGTAGTCAGTGGGAAAGGAGGAAACCTTGCCATTAATGGAGACAGCAGCGGTGCCTGAGGAGCTGCCATCCGTAAAAATAGAAACAGCAGCTGGGATAGGCGAGGGCCGAGAGAGGGTAGGGAAGATGACTGGATGATGGTTAAGAAACTGTATAAGTTTGTCAGAAGGGTAATGGGAAAGAATGTGACCAGGGTAGGAGGTAAGAAATAGTGCCCAGTCAACAGAGTGAAGCTGCAGGTGTAGGAGGTTTTGGGGGGTATAAGGAACAATAATAGAGTGGGGGTAAATACCAAAAATTTTAACAGAGAGGGTAAGGCCCTGGCGGAGCAAAGAAACAACAAGGTCAGGGTATGTAGCAAGAACTTTGGAAGGGGTGGAGGGGAGATGGACCCAGTAGAGAGGAGCATTCTGATAAAACACTGCCGTGGGGGCAAAGGTGGTCGCAAGAACGATGAATTGCAAAGGAAGCTTGGGGTCAAAGTAGGAGAGGGATTGTCCCTGGATGGCTTGTTCAACAAGGTTGAGGGCTGAGCGGGCTTCGGGGGTGAGAGATCGGGGGGAAGTGGGGTTAGAGTCACCTTGAAGAATGTCAGTTAAGGGCTTGAGGTCTCCAGTAGAGAGTTTCAGGTAGGGACGAAGCCAGGTGATGTCCCCTAAAAGCTTTTGGAAGTCATGGTAAGTTTTTAAGTGTGAGGTGCGGAGCTGGAGTTTTTGCGTGCGGACAGTAGAAGGGAGGAGTTCAAAACCAAGAAAAAGGTGAGGAGGATGCAGTTGAACCTTGTCTTGGGAAATGGAAAAGCCGTGAGCCTGTAAAGAGGAAACGAGGTGGGATGCAGCGCGCAGGAGAGCATCAGGATCGGGACCGAGGAGTAAAATGTCATCCATGTAATGATAGAAAGAGATGGAGGGGTAAAGGGAACGAAAGGGGTCCACGTAGGATGCCACGTAGACTTGGCAGAGCGTAGGGCTGTTGGCCATGCCCTGAGGAAGGACCTTCCAGTGGTACCTGGCAGCAGGACCAGAGGCATTGAGTGGGGGAAGGGAGAAGGCGAACCTGGGGCAATCCGCGGGGTCCAAGGGAATAGAGAAGAAGCAATCTTTGAGATCAAGAATGATCTTGTGAGAACCTGCGGGAAAAGATGTAGGCACAGGTAGGCCAGGGTGGGTGGCCCCCATAGGCCGCATGGAGCCATTGATGCGGCGCAAGTCATGAAGCAGGCGCCAGGCGCCGGACTTCTTTTTGATGACAAAGATGGGGGTATTCCAGGGAGAGGTGGTAGGTTCAATGTGGCCTGCGGCGAGCTGCTCTTGCACGAGGGCGGAGGCAGCTGCAAGCTTCTCAGAAGTGAGAGGCCATTGAGCGACCCAGATTGGGTCATCAGAGGTCCAGGAAATGCGGAGGGAAGGGCGGGGGTTGGGGGAAACTGAAGGAAGAATAGAAGAGGAGGGCGGGAGAGAAAATTGGGCATAGACAGAGGTCACAGAAGTTCGGGGTTTGGAGGAAGAGGGAGAGTAGCCCAGACCCTGCCTGCCGGGGTTGGGGGTGGCAGAAATGGGTTTGGTGATGCCCTGGAAGTATTTGCCTAAACCCTTAGAGGGGACATAGCCGGAGGCAAGCATCTGATTAAGAATGCGTTTGTCCTTGCATTTGAGTAACACAAGGCCCATTTGGTCCATAAGGTCACGGCCCCAGACGTTGATGGGCAGATCTGGGATAATGTAGGGGCGAACAAAGCCGGTGTCGCCATCCTCATCCTGCCAAATGAGGCGGTGGGCACTGAGGTGGACACGTTTGGCTGTGCCAGCAACACCCGAGATAGGATCCGGAGAAGGGGTGGTAGGCCAGTCAGCGGGCCAGTCGTGTGGGGAGAAGCAAGTGGTGTCAGCACCGGTGTCAAGGAGACCATGAAAGAGGCGGCCTTGGATGGTGAGGGAAAGAACAGAGGATGGGCGTTCCTTACAGATGGTTTTAATCCAGTAAACATCAGAGGAGCCAGGATGTGTGGCGCCGCGTGAATGAGGCAAGGCGGGGAGGTCCACCGCAAGGGGGAGGGGAAGAGCTTGAGCAATGCGAACGCCAGGAGAGATCTGGACAGGTTCGAAGGGGGCAACGGCGTTGAGGAAAATCTCCCCCGTGTAGTCGCCATCCACAATGGAGGGCTGGATGATAAGACCGGCAATGGTGGAGGAGGCGCGGCCAATAATCATAAAGAAGTGGCCGGGAGGGGAGGGCCAAAGATGCCCGTGGGAATAGAGCAAACGCCATCGCGAGGGCTCAATAGGTGGGGGGAGGAGGCACAGAGGTCCAGTCCTGCTGAGCCGGGGGAGGCCCTGAAGAGGGAGGGGGTTGAGGGACGGAAGGGGCTTGGGAGGGGTGGTGCTGATAGAGAACTTGTGGAGGGGTAGAGGTCCCAGCTGGTTCCCCCGATGCTGGGACAAAAGTGATACGGCGAGGCTGGGAGCGCGGGGCCTGGGGGTGGCCCCTGGCGGAGTTTCCCGACTGTCCGTTGGGGACACGTCGGAGGGGGTTTTCCCCAAGGTAGTTGCCTTCTACATCAGTGGTCGCACGGCAAGAGGTTCGCCAATGGCGGCCACGGGACAAAGAGAAGGACGCTCCGAAGTGGAGCCTGCCTGAATGTCAGGGGCGCGGCGCTCGGGGCATTTGCCAGCAAAGTGTCCTGGCTTTCCACAGGAGTAGCAAACCTGGCCTTTGTTCTGGCCTTGGAATGCCACCAGAGCGCCCGCAACTTGAGTGGCGAAGGAGTGAGCATCCTTGCACAAGGAAATCATCTCCTCAAGAGAGCGAGAGGGCTTAGGAGATTTGAGAAGTTGGCGACAAGCAGAGTTAGCATTTTCGAATGCCAACTGCTTGACAAAAGGGTTGGAGGTATCCGTGATACCTGTGGTGCGGTCAATGGCTTCCAGGAGGCGGGAGATGAAAGCGTGATAAGGTTCATCATTAGCTTGCTGTATGCGAGAAAGGGGAAGGGTGGGGGCAGAAGAGGAGGGGATGGCTTTCCAGGCTTTCATGGCGGCCTGAGTAGTAAGGTTAAGAAGATGGTAGGACAGTGGACGCTGGGCCTGAAGAGTGTTATAGGGCTTTGAGCCAGAGATCTGGAGAAACTCAAGCTCATCATCATGAACGAGTTCTCTGCAGTTGTTGATGAATTCAGCCTCCCAGAGAACGATCTGATCTGGTTTGAGGCAGCAGCGAACAGTTATGCGCCATTCAAGAGGGTAAAGATTGCCACCATAGGAAAGACTTTCAAGGCAAGAGAGAGTGTAGGGGGCCTGGACCCCATACTCAAGGACAGCCTTACGGACCTCCTTGAGGCTGGCCTGATCAAGATCGCGAAACTCTATGTCTTCCTGAAGGACGGCACCAGGGCCGCGCCCAGCTGGAGGGGGGGTGCGTGGGGGCGCAGCGGTGGGAGCGGCGACAGAGGAAGCAGGAGAATGGGGGGGGGGGCGAGAGGGAGATGGAAGGGAGCCGAGAGCGCGTTCGAGGCGGTCGGCGATGTTTTGGAGACCAGCCTGCGAGCGAGTAATCATGGGATGAGTAGAGGAGGAGGAAGCGGCGGCGGGGGACGAAGATGGGACGGCTGCACCAGAGTCTGGGGCATGAGGGGGCTGGGGGGGGTCGAAGAATCGCGGGATAGGCTTGTAAAGCAGAGGGAGCGGGTGGGGGAGGAGCGTCGGGGGCAGAGACGCGGGACAGAAGGCGATCCAAAGAGGAGGAGATTTCCTGAATTGCGAGGTGAAATTGAGTGGGGGATAGAGGGGGAGAGGGCAATGGCTGAGAGCGGGGATCGTAGGCGGCTGCAGCCGTATCTAAAGCGGCTGCATCCTCAGGAGAGAGCGGCTCCGGAGAGGGGGCGCGAGCGAGCGCCACAAAGGAGGACGCAGGATCGGAAGGAACAGAGGGCTTAGAGGGAGCGGGAGCGTAAGGTGGCGGATAGGAAACGGTAGACTGAGAGTCCTCGGAGGGGGATACGGGTGTGTGGGAGCGAGACGCGGAGGTTAAGGCAGCCTGTCCTGCCTTGAGAATGTCGGCGCAAGAGGATGAAATGGGGGCGGCAGTAATAATGCCGTCAAGGAGTTGCCAGTATTTAAGGATGCAATCTTTAAAAGCAGGATCATTCTGTTTGTCGCAGAAGGCGGTGAGATCATTACCTATGGTGAGCCAGGTAGAGCGGGCGATCTTAGGGGCAGTGAAGACAAACCAGGGAGAGGCCCGGTGAACGACATTAAGAAATTGACAGAGATCAGCCTTGGAAACATGGACCTTGCGAGAAACGAGCTCGTCCTGCAGGGATTGGAGGAAACGAGCCTCGGAACTAAGGGAAGAGCCCATGGCGAAGGGCGGGGGCCAGAGGCCGAGAAGAAGGGGACTCGCGAGGGAGTCGAAGGGGTCCCAAGTGGGACGAACGGGGGCTCAGAAAAGAGCCGGAGGGGTCCCGAAGGGGACGGGGGTCGACTAAGGGGTGACAAAGTCACGAATGTGCGCACAAAGGGGAGAAACCACGCGAAAAAAGGGGGGTTTTACCCGAGAAGAAATTGGGGCATGGAATCCCGAACTAACCGTCGACCGGTAAGGAGAAGAAGACACGCACGTTGGGCGCCAGATGCGGCTCCCAAAAAAAAGGGGGGAACCCCGTTAGGGGCTCCTAGCTCCAACTGGCCAGCAGTCGAAGCTGTCCCTGAGGTTGCCGCACAACGTGGTGGGTGTAGTTCTCCTGAGTACCTGTGGAAGCAAAAGGTTAGTAGGGAAGGGATGACTCCAGACAAGGGATGAGGTCTGAGGCACTTTATTTCTGGGGGCGAAGCCTTTTATGCAGTTGGAGGCAGGAAGAAAGGGTGAGGGGAAGAGAAGGAGGAGTGAGAGAGGGGCGTCCAATCAGTAGTTGCCAAGACAGTCTTTTGTGGTATCACATTGCACAAGGGAAGTGGTCAGGGACCACTGACATGTTCTGCACGTACACATTTCGATGGTATGGGACCACTGACATGTTCTGCACGTACACATTTCGATGGTATGCAAGATAAGTTGTTTTCACAGATCAGTTCCCAAGAGTATGCGCACACAAAATTCTTCCTGAGTAACTGTTAAACCCATAGGAATTTCCTGTATCCAATGTTTTCTTAAGTCTGTTCTATATCATGGCCATGACTACTTGTTTGATCAGAGTGAAGGTGGGGGCAAGACGGCAACGCTTGATTTACTCAAGCCTGTCTTGTGACAGTTAAATTTGGTTTGCACACATCCTGTTTGGCAAGCCTTCAGGCAGCTGCTTGTTTCAATCTTGCAGGAAAGGCAGGCAGGAAGTCAGCCAAAGGTTAGTGGCGGAGAGCTGAGGAGGGGGAGGTCTTCATGGTTCCCGACAAGTAAGAGGCTTAATCACAAATACATGTGGCTATTGTACACTCAAACCACCACATTGTGCCTCCTAGATCCATGACCCATAGATTCATGACCATCTCATGATACAAAATACATTCAGACCAACTTTAAAAATCCTCCAAATCATTACCAATCCCGACACCATTCAAAAGTCCAAAGTCCCAAGTGTCACCTAAGACTCAATATGGTCAACTGTGACCCCTGTAAAAACCAAGTGAAACATTTCCAACACATAATAGCACCAAGGAAACATTCACACTGCAAAATGAAGACATAGCAAGGAAAGACTGGACCAATGCAAAATAGAAAACCAATGGGCCAAGGATCAAATCTTGCATCTCCATAAAACACAGTTGGTACCCACAATGAAACTGCTTGGGCTGTAAAGTGTACTTCACCATCCCTGGATGAAGCTTTCCAGGAATATCCATCCAATCCAGAGTGAACAGCTTTAGTCCTGTCATCTACTAACTACTTGAGTCTCCACTGCAACTGGCAATTCATCTTCATCCTATATTTACCTTCATGACGCTGAAACCAAACACATGACCAAAAGCATTTGATAGGATTAAAGGGATTATTTTGGTTTCTTGATGGCAGGGGAAAGATGGTAGAGTAGAGGCTAGACATCACCTCATTGCCACAGCAGTAGAAAGCAGGACCATGAGAGTGAGCTGGACACACACTGACAAGCTGATGGACTAATAGTCCTCAAGGTCTTCCCTCAGTGATAGAACTCCTCCTGTAAGATTTTGCCTCCTAAACTGCCCCCAAATGTGAACCCAATGTTCCAAACACGTGAGTTTATGGGGAAGATCTATTTCAAACCACTACAGCCTCACATTGCTTCCAAGCAGCACCTATAAATCTGCTTTCCCAGTATCTATGGTTATATTTCATGACCTTATTTCCTGCATTTGTCAGACTCCCCAAACCAGTACCAAGTGGGCTACAAATTTTGTTAATCTAAGGGGTAATAGAGCCAATTTGAGGAGGAAGACACTCCTTCAGCACTCTTCTGTCAGACCTCTCCATTCAAAAGAATCAGCACTCCTCCTATTGTCCCAATGAAGAGCAGCTGGCCCAATCTCAATGGTAGTAATCTCTCAAACAATGCAGTGAAACTTTCAGTCTTTGTGCAGAGAATTTTAAACTGGAATTCAAACCTGCTCACATTTCATCTGCAAAACACACATTCATTACTTTTAAATTTTTAGAAAGATTTTTTTTTAAACTTTGAGTAAGATCTCAGGATACAGGCAGAGCTTAGCTGGAATATGTCATAAACTGCCTCTAACCCAGTCCTGACACAGTCCCTTCTTCTCATAAGCCAATACTACACAGTTCCCTCTATGTTTAGGGCTTTCAAACTCTTATCAAAATCACCCATAAAGTTCTGCTTATAGCACTGCAAGACATCTCTAGTTTAAAGTCACAAGTGCAATCCTTCCATGAACCAGCTCCAAAAGATCAAAACCACATGATCATTTTCACCACAGCAATAACCCTACTTCTTGTCACCAATATTCTTTAGCAGTTACTGATAAAAAAAAAAACACCTGTCTAAAAAAAGCTTGTGGGGGGGAAAGTTTACTTCAGCTTACAGTTTAGAAGGGAAGTTTCACTTGGCATGTCAGAGCAGAGGCATCACATCTTGCCACAGGACCTGGCAAGTAGCAGCAAGAGTGAGCTAGCTCTGGCAAGGAAGAGTTGGGTTATAACAAATCAAGGCCTGCTTCAAGTGACACACCTCTTCCATAAAGGCTCCACCTCCCAAATTGCCACCAACTGGGGATTAAGTATGCGGCTCAATCATAAATACATGAGGCTACGTGGGATATTTCATATTTATCCACCATAACCTGCTTGCTATACCATGTACCATCACAATTCTTAAATACCACAACATTCTATCTTCTTTCAAATTGTAATAAAGTCACTTTTTATGTCTTGGAACAAAAAGGCAAACTGTCTGGTCATTACTTAGATCATTATCATTTTTTCATGGAAAAAAGCTCCATTAGCACCTTCCACATGGAAGTGTAGAAAAAAAATCAAAGTACATGGGAGAAAAGTAACATCAGTGTGACCTAAGAGCTTTTAAGAAATGCAGAATTGGACCCTATTCCAGAAGGTGTACTCCCAAATTCCCTGAGCCTGGTTGGTTCCCCTGCTGCTGGCTTCGGGCTTCCTGGACTGGCAAGCTTGCTGAAGAAGCAGGCCCCTTGCTCCACCTTTATGATTGAAGGGCTCAGTCTGTCCTCAGTTCCTGAATCCCCTGCTCCGTAGAGTGTGCCTGGGTAGTGAGTAAGCCAGTGCTCCTCACTGGTTTTCCACCTCCCAGTTCCCTAGTACCCCTGATGCTGCCTTGGGAAGGACTGGTCCCTGAGTGTGGGCTGTGGAAATAGGCTTTTTCTACTGGCTTCCTGATTGGCCCTTGGGTACCCAAATCCCTATTCCCGGAATCAGAAGGTGTACTTGTCACTGGAGGAGCTGACCTTTCCCCCCCTAGATCTCCAGCTTCTGGCTCCTGGTTCCCCAATTGCTGAAGAGTATGTGCAAGTGGAGTGAGTCAGGCAGAGCTCCAAGTTCCCCAGGTACCTTTGGTGTACCTGCAATCTCCACAATCTGTGCATTTGTGCTTATAACCCCCTCCTACACCAAGCTGGTTTACATTTAAAACAGAACATGCTCTGAAGATCCTACAAGGACAAATGCTTGCTTTCCCCTCAATAGAATAAAATGTTTCCCCAAGAAGGGTAGACCACAATGAAAAAAAAAAAAAAAAGTCAGAAAACTGAGAGATCTCCACAAAGGATGCCTAGTCCCACAATGAAAGCCTCTAATGAAATGATAGAGAAATCAACAGAAATTCAATCCAAAAATAAAAAGACAACAACCAATGTCATCCTGATCAAAAGAAATGCTGAACTGGAAGCAAACCATCAAAAACCAACAATTGTATCAATGAAATTGAAAGAATCATCTCTTAGAGCATTCAGCTTTTGACAGTATACTTAACCTAATTGAAGAAATGTAGAAGCCTCAAAAGAGATATAAATGAATTGAAGGTGAGTCAAAAAATGGGAGATCTCAATAACCAATTAATTAAGTTTAATGAAGACTTGATCAAATGTAAGAATGAATTCCAGGAAGCATAAAGAAAATTAGAGATAGAACTGAAATCATACCTCAAAAAGGAGATAGACAAGATGCAAAATGACACAATAGAAAACCAAAATAAAATAGAGCTTATAAAAAACCTCTCTAGAAACCTTCACTAACAGAATTACTCATGTGGTTGACAGAATGTCTGATCTGGAAGACAAGACAGAAGAAATTGATCAGGATGCCAAAAACTTTACTAACTTCAAACAATCATGTGAAAAGAATATGAGGGAACTATGAGATACTCTAAAATAACCAAACATCCAGAGAGGAAATCCAGATTAGAGGCATAGGGAACATATTCAACAAAATTATTGAAGAAAATTTGCCCAAACTCTCAAAAGAGAGGCCCATCCAGATACAAGAAGCCCACAGAACACCAAATAGATAAGACCAAAGAAGAAATTTGCCAAGGCACATTATAGTGAAAACTCTTAATAATGAAAACAAAGAGAGAGTGATAAAAGGCAACAAGAGAGAAACAACTCACTACATACAAAAGAAATCTCATCAGAATTATGTCAGATTTCCCAATGGAAACCCTGAAAGCCAGAGGGCCTAGAATGGAACACTTCAAAGTCTAAAAACTTATGGCTTCCAACCCAACCTACTCTACCCAGCAAAAGTATTCCTCATGGTACATAGTGAAAGGAAAACTTTCCATGAAAAAAGTCAACTCTCTGATTATATGAACACAAAGCTAAATTTATAGAGAATACTTCAGGGAATACTCCACACAGAAGAGCCAAACAATCTCAAGAGCAAACAAGGGCTGGAGAGATGGCTTAGTGGTTAAGCACTTGCCTGTGAAGCCTAATGACCCTGGTTCAAGGCTCAATTCCCCAGGGCCCATGTAAGTCAGATGCAAATGGTGCACATGCATCTGGAGTTCATTTGCAGTGGCTAGATGCCCTGGTGTGCCTATTCTCCCCGCCCCCCCACCCCCCGCCGCCTCTAATAAATAAATAAAGAAAAATAAAAATCTGTAAAAGATCATTTAAAAAGAGAACAAAGAAGAAGAATATCACAATAACCAAAACTAGACCAGACTCAAAAATTTACAAAACACAAGAAAGCATCAAACCCCATAAAGCACTTCATCATGGCAGGGATTAAACTGAGCCTTACAGTTATAACCTTAAATATGGTATTAACTCACCCATCAAAAGGCAAAAGTTAACAGGGTGGACCCTTCTATCTACTGTCTTCAAGAAACTCACTTCACCACTAATGACAGACACCTCCCCCCTGGGGTGAACAGATTGAGAATGATATTCCAAGCAAATGGAAATAAGAAATATGCAGGGGTTGCTATATTAATATCTGATAAAATAGACTTTAAGCCAAACGTAATCAAAAAGGACAAGAAAAGCCACTCTGTACTCAAGAAAGTGGTCCAAAATGAGAACATTACAATCATAAATCTATAGGTGCCAAACACAGCTGCACCACAGTTCATGAAACAAAACCTACTTGACAAGAAAACAGAAATAAACACCAACACCATCATAGTTGGAGACTTCAATACTCCACTATTATCAGCAGATTGATCATCCAAGCAGAATATCAACAGGGAAATAATAGAGCTCAACAACATCACAGATCAACTAGACCTAACGGACATCTACAGAACTTTCCACCTCAACTCTACAGAACACACATTCTTCTGAGCAGCCCACAGAACGAACCTTCTCCAAAATAGATGATATATTAGGCCATAAAATGTCCCTCCATAAATTCAGGAAAACTGAAGTAACTTCCTGCATCATATCAGATCTCAATGTCACAATGCTTTAAAGCTAGAAATTAGCAACAAGAGTCACATCAGACACTTAATGGCTCCTAGAGACTAAACAATGCACTTTTAAACAATGAATGAGTTGTGAAAGAAATCAAAAAAGAAATTGTAAAATTTCTAGGATTGAAAGATAATGAAAACACAACTTTCCAAAACTTTTAGGACACAATAAAGGCAGTTCTAAGGAGAAAATTCATATCATTACAAAGACAGAGAGACCCCAAAATAATTACCTAACTGTCCATCTAAAGGCATTGAAAAAACAAGAAGAATCCAACCCTAAGAGCACCAGATGGAAAGAAATAATCAAGATCAGAGCAGAAATTAATGAATTGGAAATTAAGAAAAAAATTTTTCAGCCCATGAAATAAAGAGCTGGCAATTTTGAAAAAATAAATGACATTGATAAACCCCTGGCAAATCTGATAAAGCAAAAAGAAAAAAAAAAAAAGAGAGAAGTCACATATTAACAAAATCAGAAATGAAAAAGGAGAGGTCACAATAGACATCAATGAAATTGGAAGAATCATCAGGGTTTACTTCCAAAACCTCCACTCCACGAAATTGGATAATAAAATGGATGAATTCCTAGACATATACCACCGAACAAAACTAAAGTCAGGGCCGATTAAACAAAACCATCACATAAATGGAGATTGAAAAGGTAATCAAAAATCTCCCCCAAAAGCAAAGTCTAGGACTTGATGGCTTCTCAGCCAAATTCTATCAAACCTTCATTGAAGAACTAAAACCAATTTTCCTCAAATTGTTTCACATATGTGGAGACCTGGGAATCCTCCCTAACTCCTTTTATGAGGCTAGAATCACCCTAAAATCAAAATGAGACAGAAAATCTTTGCTAGCTATACCACTGACAGAAGCCTAATATCTAGAACCTACAAAGATCTCAAAATACTAAACAATAAAAACTGAAACAAATCACTTTAAAAATGGGGCAGGGAAATGAATAAAGTTCTCAGAGGATGAATTACAAATGGATCACACACACTTACGAAAATGTTCAATATCCCTAACCATTAAGGAAACACAAATTAAACAACCATGTGATTCCACCTTACTCCAGTAAGGATGGCAATCATGAAAAAAAATCTAACAACAACAAATGTTGGCAAGGATGTGAGGAAAGAGGAGCCCTCATCCACTGTTAGTGGGAATGTAAACTTGTACAACCACTATGGAAATCAACATGGAGATTTCTGAAAAGGATGGAAATAGAGCTACAAACAAACTCAGTTATACCTTTACTGGGCATTTATCCTAAATGCTCCATGCATCACTACAGACATATTCACCCAACCATGTTTATAGCTGCTCAATTTCTTATAGCTGAAAACTAGAATTAATCCAGATGCCCATCACTGGATAAATGGATAACGAAGTTGTGGTAGATTTACTCGTTGGAATTCTACTCAGCAGTAAAAAATGATACAATTCAGTTTGTAGAGAAATTGTTAGAGGGACTGGGGAAATGGCTTAGCAGTTATAGCATTTGCCTGTGAAGCTTATGGACCCTGGTTCAACTCCCCAGGACCTACGTAAGATGCACAAGGGGGCACATGCGTCTGGAGTTCGTATGCAGTGGCTAGAGGCCCTGGCATGGCCATTCTCTCTTTCTCTCTCATAAATATATAAATAAAATATTAAAAAAGGAAAATTGTCAGGCTTGGAACAGATCATACTCAGCAAACTCACACAATCACAGAAAGACAAACTCCACATGGTGTCACTTATCTGTGATTTCTTACCTGCACCTTCTTGAGTTGCTGACATACCTGATATGCAACTCAAGGCCCAGACAATAGGGATGGCAGGGTTTGGGTGGAGAGGAATAGGTGGATGAATCAAAACTAAATCCAAAATGACCTGGTACCAGAGAATCCTGTATCCTTGGAGATAGCCTAAAAGATATAACCTTTGAAAGAAGTATGGGGGGAGCACCTGGAAGTAGGGCCCAGGAGAGGGTGAGATGAAGCCTAAGCTCATTTTTTTTTTAAATTCTGTCTCTGGCCTGTGACTCCCAGTACCAGAGATTGGATGCTACCCACATTGAGCTGTTGATTTAAGAGACCTATGAGGTCACCAATCAAGACAGCTTTCCATCAAAGCACATGATTACCCACCTGAGGCAAAAGCTAAGACCCTCTTGCTGAAGACACCATATGCTGTTGACACAGAGAATGGAGAAATCTGGCTGGAATCAGAAGAGATCCAGTTTTTACACACCCAATCTAGTGCTGGAAAGTGCTACATGAGCTACTGGGGGAAAGTGGCCAACAATGGTCTGAGCAACCAGAGGTCTAAGCTACTCAGAGGCAAACACCCTAACAGGATGCATGCATCAGCACACTAGTGGCACACAGTCTTGGTGGGTAAGCAATAGCTTTCTGATTGGATAACTGATCTGCTCAATGTAAAGGAACCCATATCTGGAATTGGGAACCAGATCAGAATCCTATGGAGACAAAGATTATGCTCTCCAGTGTCAAGTTCTCCACTAGTCTTTGGCTAAAAGAGGGGTTACATATATCAAATTCTCCCTAAATTAGCATTTCTTATCCCATTTAAACTATGCTGACTTCACTCTCTGTTGGACAATCTGTTCTTTTTCAGAAGGCGGCCATACCTGAGGAGATAACCTACCCTTCTCACTTCAGCCAAGCTACCTACAGCTCAAACCACAGAGGAACTGAGGAGATGAGCAAGAGTGCTGCTTCCATGCTGAACCTGATAGTCAGTGCCAGGGAGTAGGAGACAGACCCTGAGGATACTCAACTCCTACCAAAGCAGAGATCCAGAGGCTCCTAAGAGTTGATCACTGTACTAGACTTAAAACTCACCCACCATGGCCTCAGGGAATTTTGTGGAAGAGGGGCAGAAAGATTGTAAGAGCCACAGGTTCAGACATCACACCCAGAGGCATTCCCTTCCTCCCAAAAATAACTGGCTGCTGCTCCCCCAACACATAAACCACAACCCCATAGGGGATACCTGCAACCCCACTGAAGAGCATCCCCAATGGAATGGGGGCAGGGATGAGAGAAAAGAGATACCAACACATGATGTATCCATATTAAATATGTTATTAACAGTAATAATAACAAACAAAAAAGAAATGGAGAACTGACATGGGGAAATGCATCAGTAAGTAAAGCACTTGCTTTGCAAGCATGATGACTATAGTTTTGACACCCTGAACTCACATAAAGCTGGATGTGGTCATGCATGTTTGTGATCCCAGCAAACATACAATAATATGGATGGCAGAAGCACAAAATTCCCTAAAAGATCATGGGGCAGCCTGGTGTATGCAACTCTAAGCAAGAAGAGACTCTCCTTCAAACAAGGTAACAGGCTAGGACCAACACCTAAAGTTGACCTATGACCTACACAAACACACACACACACACACACACACATTGACATTGGGTTGCACATGTATACTTGTATTTGTACACATACACAAAGGTTAAAAAAAAAGAAGTCCTATGATTCATACCCTCCTTAACACCTACTGAATCAATATCTTTATCTTCATAAGACCCTTAGGTGATTTTATTTTATATTAATATTTCAGAATCTTTACACCAAAACAATTTTTCTAATTGGTTAAACATTATAATCATCTAAGACACTTTTGAAAACATGTAAAAACCAAGGTCTTTCCCAAGATTAGTTAAATCAGAGCATATGAACTCGAATCTGAGAATTGGAGTTTATTTCATGATAAGAAATATATATTTAATCTTCTCCTGTCAGTTTCCAAAACTTGCATTGTATCGGTGAGAGGAGCATGTTTTGTTATACTCTTCAGTTTTAATCCCTCACTAAAAACATTTATTTTTAACTTTTCCAGTGCTGAAGACCAAACCTAAGATTCACCCATGCTAGGCAAATGTTTTACAAATGACCTATCCCTCCAACACTAGGAATATGGTGTGTTAAAATATTGGATTTTAGTTCTTAGTTCTTAGAATAAGACCTTCTAATACCTTAAGAATCCGAGAATTGATAAAATTTTCTTTTTATGTGCTAATGAGATGTGTGGTGACTGGAGGATCCTGGATAATTTTAGGGTGTGGCCATTCATTAAAAAAACAAACAAGCTTTGATTAGAAATGGGAAACTTCAGTCCCAATCTGTATCCTCTGAGGAAGAGATAACACCTGGTGAGAGTTAAATAAACTACAATACTGACTTAATGAAGCTTCTATTCAAATCCCTGGGCTGCTGGCTTTGAAGAGCTTTTGTTTCTATGGACACATGGGTATGCAGGGGAGGGGTTGTACCTGGAGCAGGGATAGAAGGAGGCTCATGCCCTTTTCCATGTACCCTGCCAGGTACCTTTTCAGCTTGCTCTTCTTGGTCCTTTGTAATATAGTTGATGATAAACTTATAATAAATAAATCATTCCTTGAGTTTTGTGAGTTATAGAAAAATCATTGGATGCAATGTAGGTCTCAGAGTAAATCTACTGTATACACCAGGTCACAGAAGCACAGACAGCAACCAAGAATTTGCATCTGGCATCTGAAATTGTAAATCTAGGTACTCAGAGACAAAATTAAATTGTGGAGATCCAGTTGGTTTCTGTAGAGAACTGAAAAGTTTCTTGATGTGAAAAATACCCCATATTTGTTTTCATAGATGAATTGTTTTAATTAGAAAAAAATGTGTTGATCTTTTCACATTGCAAAAACTCCACAGATACTTTTAAGTCTCCTAGGGATATGAAACACTGGAGGACTTAGAGGAGTATCAACATGGAAGAAGTTAAGTACAGAGGCTTTATGTGCAATATTTCATCTGTTTCCACTGATAAAATGGGCCTCAGGAGCCTAGGCAGTCCAGTTTAATAACTAGATGGAACTATAGGTGACTCAGTCTCTTATCTGGAACAGTGTCTGGCTGGGTCATCTATAATACCAAGTTTCTGTGAATTGAGAACAAAAAGTTTACAAGACTCACACTGGATTCTCTTTAGTGAATTCTATGTCTCAAGAATGATTTGAAGTATATATCTGAAGTTGCAAGTCTCCTGTGATACACTTTTTTTGAGGCTTCACTTTGGCAATGAAGAATTACTATTGGTATCAAAATCTATGTTAATGATGATTCTCGAGGGAAGCAGAATAACACACACACACACACACACACACACACACACACACACACTCCTCATACATATAGTTACATACAGATATGTGTATATATGCACAGAGACCTTTTGAGGATTGTCTCACTTAACTATGGAGGCTAAGCCCCATTATCTGCAATCATCATGCTGTAGGTCCAGGGAAGTCAACGTGTAGTTCTAGTTCAAACCTAAAGCCTGAGCACCAAGGACACCAATGGTATGAACCCTGATTTAAGGGGATGAATGTCTCAATTCAGAGAACAAGTTTATCCATCTGCTATCCATTATGTCCTGTTTAGGTCCTCATCGGGTTATCTGATACACACTGCATTGGTGAATACAATCTTTGCTCATTTTACGGAACCGGGAACACTCACATACCAACACAGAAATAATGCTTTGCCAGCTGTCTGGATAGTCCTTTTCTCAGGCAAATTAACACATAAAATTACCAATCACATAAATTAATTATCCATCACATAAAATTTATCTGTCTTTTGGGTTTTTCATTTTAGTAATTTTTATTTCCAGGTCCATTAATGAACACCATGGCTGGCTTATGGACACTACATTAAAACTTCTTTAGAAAATCTGCACATGAAAAATAAAAAGAAATGTAAGCTACTCAGAAGCATTTTCATAAGTTTTGATACTTCTTGGAGGAATACACTGAGACTTGACAAAAAGTGCTTTCTAGATATAGGGATAAAATATAACTTCAAGGGTGGAAACTATTTTGAATCAATTGATTTAGTGAAGATAATTCATTTCAGTCTCTGAATTGGTGCTTAGAGTTTGGTTTTTTCACTGAAACTCAGTACCTTGCAACATAATCATATATTGTTTAGATGTGTTACATCACTGTTTTATTTTTCCTAGTATCCATGTTTTCCTCCTTTTCATAACACAGAAATAGTACAAATAATCTTCAAATGGTTTGGAAATGAAAGTAATGAAAGCAAAATAACAAAATATAAAATTATAGAAAGATGTGTAAAATTTAGGACATAGGTGATGTTTGGAAATGTTGAACCAAATATACTAGTTTTTCAATATTTAATTAATTAGAAACTTTCAGTTTCTAGAGAAAATTACCTAATTGTTTTTAATCAAATTTTATTTTAGCCTTTCACATAAAATAAATTTAAAAAGTGTAATTTGGAGTAAGACAAAATGACTGACTTTAGCATTCAAGAAAATTCTGCCCTACCTAAGAATTAAAGCTATTCCTGAATTCTGTAGATGGATACTACCTAAATAAAAATGTTATTTTGATTCAAAGCTTGCTACTTCCCAAATGCCACTAAGAGTAGGTCAGAAGAAGCTTAAAAATCTCACAAACTGCATCATTGCTAGTACTTGCCATGACTTTCCATGATTCATAAATTGATTTTCTGACTTTATATCTACAAGACACAGTGGGCCCTTTTAATACTATAATTTTTCATAAGCTGATGAGTAGGGGGATGATAAATGAGCCTTCATCCTATAGTTACCTCCAAGAGGGCTCCTTAAAAGAATGTTCTTGTTTTGAAGTTATCTTTATTTTAATGGTATTTTACTCCTCATTGCTTTTCAGGGCTTTCTGGAAATTGCATTCCTTTCTTTATCAGTTATTAAGCCCCACAAATTTCTTTTGTTCCTGTTAGGCATAGAGGCTATTTTTAGCACATGGAACCAGAGAAAGAGGCTCTTTCTCTGGCTACTTGCACTAGTCCATATACAAAGACAAATAAGCATTATTAACACAAGGTTGTGGATACAAATTACTCATTAAGGAGAAGTTTCTTAAAATATGAATGAGAAGAGACAAAAATGATATCTTCAAATTAAGGAAAAGTATTAATAACTACCTCAGCTTCCTTTTCTCCATCATAGAAGTAAAGCTTCATGAAGGCACTTTTATGTCAGATATATGAAGCAACATTTCAGACATGATCACAATGCAGGTAGGTGTGTCTTAATGATTCATTTATTCATTTGAGGAAGAATCAATTAGTATCAGTTATTTCCTTGTTGTTGATGCAAAATACCCAACCAGAAGCAAGCTAAGGAAGGAAGGTACATATTGTCATAGAGTTTGAAGAGGAAGTCCATAATAATGAGAAAGCATGATAGAAACATCAAGCCAGAGTCATACCATCATTTCAGCAGTGAGGAATTAGAGAGTGATGAGTGCCCATTTATGAGTTCATTTTCAGCTTCCTGTATATTCAAGGCATGCAGCTCATAGGATGGAGCTTCCCACAGTTAGAGCGGTTCCTCCCTCCTCAACTAGTCGAATCTAGAAAATCCCTCATAGATATGACTAGAGATTTACTTCCATGGTGATTCTAAAACCAGTTAAGTTGACAATCAGAAATTAGCCATCACACCATCCACCTCCTTTGAGTTATCCAGGTATCTAAATTCTTTCCATGCTCCATACTGGAATCCACCCTTAGAAAACATAGGCTGTTTCCTATTTTCTCCAGAAATACCTACCCTTGACAAAAGACAAATTAATTAGGAAAATATACATAAGTTGGTTGCATATATTAGTGTCTCTTATATGTAGTGACAAATATAAGATGCCTAAAAACTGAACATACATTGGACCTTTTTGTCCCCTTAGACAGCTTTACATCTACATTCAAATTTATATATTATATATATATATATATATATATATGTATATATATAACATATGCATATATATACATGCATACATACACATATGTATGTATACATATCATATGTACATATAAGGTTTCATGTATCTAAATGAAACCTAGGAACCACAAATGAGAAAGCACACAAAATTTGTCTTCAATGATTAGCATAATTCACTTAATATATGATTATCTTACCTCCCGTTTGATATACATATCATGCTGTCCTTATCTATTATCCTGTTCTTGTACACCTGGATTGGTTCCAAAATTTAGCTACAATCCACATTATTGTGCAAAGATATCTGTGGTATGCTGACTTGAAGTCTTTGCACAAATTCTCAATGATGGCTTAGTCATGTTTTGTTTTGTTTTTAATCCTCCATCTTGCCTGTCGTAGCAGCTGCCCTAGTTTACATTATAACCAACACTCTATGAGTATTCTTGTTTGTTCACATCTTCACCAGCATTTATTGTTATTTGTTCTTAATGGCAGTCATTCTGTCTGGAGTAGGATGGGATCTCAATGTAATTTTGATTTGTATTTCTCTAATGTCTAGTGAAATTGGGCATTCTTTTATATGATTGTTCAAAGCCACCTTCTAACAGGATGATTTTTGTGTTGGAAATATACCTTATATATTATTTGTGATAGGACTGAAAGAACTGGATGGAGTTCAGACTCTGAGGTCACAGGCACAGCAAGCCTTCTGGAAGCTGAGTGGCTTAAGATTCTACAGACTCCACCACTCCAGTAAAACTTTTTGTTGGGTCCAGGGAAGAAGCACTGGTGTAGAGACATTGATGGGTCATATGTGATGGGTTACATACCCTAATCAGTAAGCCTGCCCTGATGTTTCACTAAAGTATCTCATAGGCTCGAATCTAAAGTACTCCTACCCACCTACACTCTGCAATGTCACTTCTTGTCTCTACCTGGTCAGTGAGTAATTGAACCTTTATATATACATTTTACCTAGGACTAAACATCAAGAGACTCTTGCAGTTTGGTAAGATGAATTGTAGCGACTAAAATAAGAGCCATATATTCAATGGGTGTCATGGACCTAAGGAAATTAGGATACCAATGGTCTGGAATATGATACCAATTATCTAGCTGGTTGGAGTCGTTTTGCTGTATCTGGATAGGCACAATGGATAAATAAGATCTTCCTGGGGTGGTAGTCCCAGGCTCTTGAGTGTTCAGGATCATAGAGGGTTGAATGATGGATTGAAACATTCCATGAAGGCTAGGGACTTATTGTGTTAGGTTTCAGAAGCCAGAAACTTATGTATCTAGGCAATCAGGTTGAAGTCTTACTGCTTTGCTCATTAACCATCAGTTGCCCTGGCATTTGAAAGCTTTTACAATGCTTTTTCTGTGTCTCTCTAAAAAAATAAGAATCTGAATTAAGCAAAACAACTTACATAAGAAGTTAAAAATAAAAATGAAGTAAATGAAAGTTCTGATGACATCTCTGAATGAAGGAGGCATTATTCACTAATTTCACTCACTCCATTTATCTTCTGATTCCATATTGTGCTTTCTTTCTCCTGCACTCTCATGAGACTTCTTCCTCTATGGGTTACCTTGATCCCAGGAAGAATAGGCCTGAATGCTGAACACCTTAAGACAAAGGAAAAAAAAAACTATTCCCCTTCACTCCAGTAGCAGAGACTTCTTCTTGGCACCAACATACTCTGATAGACAATGCTGAGACACTGGACCACGGCTAGGTTCAAACAGACCATGGTTTGAACAAGAAAAACTGGACAACTCATATGGAACACCCAGCCTTTGACTGGCTCCTTTTTCCTGTGTAGTACTGTTATAACACCTTTAAGAAAGATTGTAGATCATTAGATATCTGTCCTACCCAGTGTGATCACACCAAGAATAGAGTTCTTTGCATGCCTTCAATGCTAATCATCTTGGGGTGTGTGGTTGAGACTAGTTTATTGGGAATTTTTGAAGCCATCGATTTTGAACGAGTCAACATAAATAATGTCAACATAATGGTCAACATAAACCAGCCATATAAAAACTTGTTTGAGTTCAAAATTTTGATATGTCAAAATGTGCCTGGCAAACTGGTGGGGGCAGGAAAGCCAGAGAATTTTCAATAGAAGGAAGTGTCTCCACTACTTGAATTCAGATACTCAGGAGCAGAAGTAAGAATAGATTTTCCATATAGATCTGAGAGTGGAACTAAGAAAGAACTTCCACAGTGTTGTAGTGCTCTCCTGTAATTCCTGCACTCAGGAGTGTGAGGTACAAAGGTCATGAGTCTAAGGCCAGTGTGAACTACACTGTAAGACCCTGTATGAAGCAAAACATAAACAGAAGAACCTGGTCCAAGGAAAATAGGAACCATCTGTAGAATGGTGTCAAGGGCTTAAATTAGTAGACAAAGAGGAGACAGTTGAGACTACATTCAAATGTTAACTATTGACATCTGTCCTGTCCCAGGATATACTGAAAGAAAGAATGTTCAAGAAGGCTGATTCTTATCCAGGTTTCCCTTCTTTAAAACGTGGCTCTTATTCCAGTATTAGAGCACAAAACCAAATACTAGGCATGGATATTTTATTGAATCTCAATAGAAACTTGCAAGATAATTGATATCCCTATTTTAGAGAAGAGAAGATGGAACCTGAAAAGGATACTGCACTTCTCAAGACTGAATCAGTCATCCTTCACCTAGATAAGAATCAGAATCTCATGCTCTGTCAGCTAAGAGATCCTGAAGAATACAGAGAAAATGAAAATAGGAAATTTCTCACTACAGAGTCTTAAACATGTGTTTCTTATTGTGGCCACAAAACATAGGTTTCATGCCAAAGGGAATGAGAGATAATAGTTTATTCTGAACCAAATATGATGAACCATGGTCAGGGAGCATGGCTGTAGATCTAGGTTGCCTCTAGTAGTATGTTTCACCTCAGCAGTGGTTACAGGAACTTTGTTAGTCACAGAATGAATAAAATAAGGCCCTAAATCAATGCACATTCCCATGACATTGGTAAGGACTGCACATAGATTATGGAAAAGTGGCAGAAACCCTGCTATAGATTTCAAATGCTCTTTGATGAGATCCACTTAAAAATGGCAGAAAGTGGGCTGGAGAGATGGTCATTTTTAAGAAATGGCAGAAACTAGTATTCTGTTAAACATACATTTCAAAGATTTTTACTTGATAGTCAAATGTTTGTTGAGTCAGACACAGGGTGGGGGGGCAATTAGTAGATATTAAAGGGACAAAATGGGGCTGGAGAGATGGCTTAGTGGTTAAGGCATTTGCCTGCAAAACCAAAGGACCTTGGTTTGATTCTCCAGGACCCACATGGCAGATGAACAAGGAGGCACATGCGTCTGGCGTTTGTTTGCAGTGGCTGGAGGCCCTGGCAAACTCATTCTCTCTCTACCTCTCTTTGCCTCTTTCTTTTTTCTTTCTTTCTCTCTCTCTCTCTCTCTCTCTCTCTCTCTCTCTCTAATAAATAAATTTTTTAAAAAAGGGATAAAATGATAGTCTCAAGATGACTTGGCTCTGGATATGCAACATTGAAATTTTCCACAGCCACAAAGTTTTCATTAGTTGGTCAGCCTTGGGGAATCTTCAAACAGGTATGGCTTTGATTATTCTATTAATAATAATTACATGCCATCCACGTTATTTTAGTTGGGCAAGAGAGTTGGATATTTCAAAAAGAAACATCAATAAGGTCAAAGCTGAAAATAAATAGGTAGACCTGAGAGACACGTGAGAAGTAATGAAAACCTCATCTAAGAGATTACTCTAAGAAAAATATGGGTTTGGGTTCACTATTTATGGGAGATGAACAAGCCTTTTTCTCCATAGATAAAAGCCCTTATCTCTTACTCCTTTTCTTCTTTTCTACTTTCAGCATATTAAGTTAGTTTAAAATTAAAAAAAACTCTATTGTATGTTTTTCCTGTTAGTCCTAAATATGGTGACTACTCAATGATTTTATTTAAACTTAACACTTCCTTACAGTTTAATCCTTTACTATTACAACCATACTAATGGCATACAACATTAAATTAAGAAATTATTTATGGTACTTCTTTATTTTGTGATGTAATCTTAGGATGTATTTGTGAATCAGCTCAGCCCTTAAACACAATCATTTAGGAAAAAGAACTATATTTTAGTGTGCAGGTCTATGTTATTCTATAAATAGGTATTCTCCTTCAAGTGAGCCATGATAGTCCATATTTTACTTACAAAAGCTTAAATACATATTCTTAATTAAAATGTCATATTGTTAGCTTGAGCTACAGGGTAATTCTGCCATCTTTATTATAGCTTTAGGGAAACATCTGAAGGACATTTTATGAACAACTTCTCTAAATCAATTTGGAGAAAAATACACTAAAAAAATGTGTTCCAGTCATTATCTCACTTCAAATATTTTAACAAGTAACTATTTTGTTTTCTGTTTTGATGTTGAAGATCTCATTTTTGTGCCTCTCATAGATAGGGAACATCAAATTGAATGGAATAAGTTATTATAAAGCTTCTCATGAAAATTAATAAATACACACACAAAACAGAAAAACTGCTATTCTTTTTCCTTTGTGAATAAGTGTCTTTGGATTAAGAAAATAGAATTGTTATTTTTTTAAGAAGATGTAATTATGGTCCCATTGTATACTACTACTACTAAAAAGAGACCACAGAGACAGAGCATAAGAAAAGGCGGGGGTTCCCATTGTCTGCACATTGGTATTAGAAATCTGACTGCAGAAGGAAAATTTTAAAACACATGGATCTTGCAGCTGCTATTTCTTCCTTGCTCACTATCTAGAACACAGACAAAAAAAAAAAAATCTTACCAAGTTTCAAGGCAAAAATATTTTAAATAAAATTACTTGTACATTACTGTCATTTCCAATTGCCACCTTCCAGTGTGAGGTTTCTGCTTCATAGCTTGCTCAGCTTCTTTCAGGTGGCTGAACTGTTATCATGAAATTTGTCTTTCCCTTGGTGAAGTCCTGATCTCATTGATAAAGGAATTTAAAAGTGGACTCAGAAGTAAGACCAAGAACCATTTACTTTTTTTTAAATTTTTTAAAGTTTTATTTATTTGAGAGAGTCAGAGAGAAAGAGAAAGAGAGAGACAGAGAGTCAGAGAGAATGGGCATGCCAGGGCCTCTAGCCACTGCACACGAACTCCAGACATGTGCGCCCCCTTGTGCATCTGGCTTACGTGGGTCCTGGGGAATCAAACCAGGGTCCTTTGGCTTTGCAGGCAAACGCCTTAACTGCTAAGCCACCCCTTAGCCCACAAACCTTTTTTTAACTTTGAGAGGTAACAGCTAAGCAAGCTAAGAAAGTGGCTGCATGGGAAGAGAAGAGTCTTCATTTTTAGTTGTTAGTTTTTCTTTCTCATGGTGATACAGGAATATTGGATGTAATCGAGAGCAAGGGAGCTTTTCTCAACTTTTGAATAGGCTGTAACTCAGAAGTTAGGGCCCTAGACGTTCATGGACACACAAGGCCTCCACTGAGTGCATGACCTAAAAGTTACTGTTTTATGAATTTTGACAAATGATATTAACAGACCAAAGGTTAAGAACAACAGAAAGTATTTATCACAGAGCTTAAGAGGAGGAATAAAAGCAGAGCTCCTATGTAGACGAAGGGGTCCCCAGAAATATGAGAGTCCATTTGGGGTCTCCGATCATGTTCTTATATGGGAATATACTAGATGAGGAAAGAGCTTGTCAGTCTAGACCCAGGACATGTCATGGCCCCATGCCACCAGGTTCTCAGGACAGAGTAGTCCCATTGAAATTCCTGGGAAAGGGAATAATTTCTGTGAAAGGGGGAATTACCTCTTTTTTGAAAGAAAGAGATGAAGAAAAACCAGACCCTCCTTCTAACACTTCTGGCCTCTATCATGGTGGAGCTAAAATAGTTAAGAAAGAACCATATTTCCCATTACTGGTTGAAGAACTTTTTCTTCTGGGACCAAGTTACTCCTAAACTGCTTCCGTGTGTGTGTGTGTGTGTGTGTGTGTGTGTGTGTGTGTGTGTGGTGTGGTTTGTGAATACGCATGTGGTATAGGCATGTGTGTGTGCAAATAGCCACACCTGTGTGCACATGTGCACAGACAAAGGAGAACGTAAGGTGTCTTTCATTTCAGATTTCAACGCAGTTGCCTCCCAGCCTAACAACTCTGCTCCTGACCAGTTAAACCCTACTTACTGTGCTTGAACTTGACTAAGGCCTGCTGCTTCACCCATGACCCAGGGTGGAAACCGCATTTCAAATCTCACTTCCAACACGAAGAACAGTAACTCCTCCAGATAACCTGATCACTTAGGTTTGAGTCTGGCTCTCAGCCCCTCCCCACACTGTGTTCCACACATCTCATGCAAGGCCCTCCCCTAACAGTACAGGTTACACCTTGTCTCCCCACCCTGGAAACTATTAAAACCTCCTCCCTGAAGTGTCTTTCTCTTACCATCTGATCCTGCCATTTTTTCCGAAACTTAAATAAATTCTGGGCCCATGAAAACTGTCTATCTCAGTTCTCATATTTCTAACCTCATAATTCCCTATCACTTGTTCACCTTATTTTCCTGAGACAGGGTCTCTCATTGAACCTGGGGTTAATAACATTTTCGATTTAGACTCTCTGACAAGTGAGCCCCAGCAATCCTCTGTCTCTGATCCCTGAGCTTTGGTTACAGGTATGCACATGGTGCTAGTATTGAACTCAGGTTTTCATACTTGAGCAGCAAGCACTCTTACCCACAGAACTACCTTCTTAGTCCCAGGGAAGAGGTCTTCAGAAAAAGAATGAGAATGCCCAGAGTGTTAAGCAAACATGTTTAAGATATTGGCTAATATTTGGAAAAGGGCTAGAAAGAAGGAAAGGAAAAGTTGATTTTTAAAATATATTTTTGTTTATAATTTGCAAGGGGAGATAGAGTTTGTTTTATTTCACTTTTTTGTACTTTTGTCTCTTATAGAATCATCTATAACAAAAAAGTATACCATGTTGTTTTTCTATTAAAGAAAATGAAACTGCAAGAGTTGTAGCCAACTGCAGATGTAGCTAGCAAAAACAATCCTCACAAATTCAGCAATTACAAGTTCGAGATTCCCCAAGAACACCCTTAGGTTACAAGTTTGTTAAGAATAATTTAAGAATAGTTTAACTTTCTGTATGTGTGTGAGAGAGAGAGAGAGAGACAGAGAGAGGATGGGTGCATCAGGGCTTCTAGCCATTGCAAATGAACTCCAGATGCATGCACCACTTTGTGCATCTGGATTTACATGGGTACTAGGGAACCATACCCAGGTCATTAGACATTGCAGGCAAAGCCTTAACCACTCTCCAGCCTTGAAAAGTTATATCTTTTGAGTTAGAACTCATAAACGTGGGTGGGTGCAACAGTAACAATATGTAAGCAAGCTCACAAAGGGAGGGGCTTCTGGGTTGTATAACTGCATGGCTTCATTAATGGTATAATTATTCCTCCCCTCTCTTTAACATGTCTTTGGGTATAACAGCTGAGGGGTGATCTTCTGTTCAAGTGATTGACATGTCTGGATTAATTTATAAAGGATGTGAGGATGAATGTGTGTATCGGGTGTGTGGAGGCCTGAAGTTGAATCAGACCTCACTGATGTCTCACAATAGTGTAGCAGGCCAGACCCAGGGATCCTCCTGTCTCTGCTTCCTCAGCATGAAGCACTATGAGATTACCAGCAGGAGCCACTGTGCCTGGCACTATTCTTTGTTTTGAGGATTTAAAGTCATGTCCTGATGCTTGTAAAGCAAGTAATTTACTGACTCAGCCATCTATCTCCCAGTTCAGAATATCTCCCATCTAGGAGCCTAAGGTACACCTCAGCCTATCATGTTGAGTAAAAATCATGTAAAAGAGCAGATTGAAACTAATTAAAAAATAAAAAAAATCTATAAAATAGTTTTGATTTACCAGTAGGAAACATCTTTCCCTTCACTGTACTCCAAAAGCCTAGCTATCTTCACCTTTTGTCCTTTTGTGTGGTATTGTGGTGGTTTGAATCAGGTGTCCTACATTAACCCATGTACTCTGAATGCTGGGCCCCAAGCTGGTGGTAATTTGTGAACTGGAGCCTTGCTGAAGGAAGTGTGCGGAAGGAGGGTGCTTAGGGAGTATTATAGTCAGCTTTCTCTTGCCAGTGTTTGGCTCACTTTCTTGCTGCTATTCCACATGCTGTGGCAGAAGTGATGTCCAGCCTCTCTGTTCATATCATCCTTTCCCCTGCATCATAAAGCTTCTCCTCATGTCTGTAAGCCAAAACAGATTTCATCCCATCAGATGCTTTTGGTTGGTGTTTTGTGCCAGCAATGAGAAGGTAACTGTGACAGGTATTTTAAATCTGAAGTAGCGGCAACCTTGCCGTGATTGTGTTGTGCTGGCTGCCTGTTCTTCCCATGCTTTCTCCTAAGGAACAGAACCCCCCTCAAAATTTAAAGCTGAGGGCTGGAGAGATGGCTTAGTGGTTAAGCACTTGCCTGTGAAGCCTAAGGACCCCGGTTCAAGGCTCGATTCTCCAGGACCCACGTTAGCCAGATGCACAAGGGGGCACACGTGTCTGGAGTTCGTTTGCAGTGGCTGGAAGCCCTGGTGCACCCATTCTCTCTCTCTTTCTCTCTGTCTGTCGCTCTCAAATAAATAAATAAAAATAAACAATTTTTTTTAATGAACAAAAAAAAAATTAAGAAAACCTCAAAGCTGAAATAAAACCTTTTTCTTCCTCAAAACTACTTCTGGTAGGGTATTTTGTCACAACAATGAGAAAGTAACTGATATAAGTCTTAAGCCTCATTCATTGCTAGTTTAATATAAAATATATATTCAGGAAAATAATAATATTACTATGTCAGCAATCTTCAAAATTAATGTTATTAGTTGTGGCATAAATTTCGCTTCTTACTTTTTGAGAAGCTTCAACTAGTTTCTTAGGTGAGGGATTCATTCTCTCTTCTCATGTCTCCATACTTTTTCTGTCTTTAAATACTGCTCCATAACCTGTGTACTGACTTTAATAATCTTAGTCATTTTATTGAAATAATGTGCATGATTATTATAGCTTTTGTGGAGCTCAGTGAGTCCTTCTAATAAGCTTGTAGCCTAAAGGGGTTCTTGGGGAATCTCAAATTTGTAAATGCTGAATGTGTAAGGTTTGCTTTTGCTAAGTCTGCAGTTGGCTGCAACTCTATAGGAAAACATCATGGTATCATTTTTGGTATTGAAGATTCTGCAAGAGAATAAAGTATAGAAAGAAGTGAAATAGGCTTGGAATGTGTGTTTTTGAACCTGTAAGTTTCTGTGTGCTTTCACTGTGCCAGTTCACCATACATTAAACTCAGGAACTCCAATGGGTATGATGAAAATGGCTGAGTCTACGTTTCTACGAACTGACAGCAGCTATCATCTTTACTCATGAGTGTGGAGACAGCCATCTTTCAGGATCCTCTCTTTATCGTAGGTTTCAAGGAACTTGTCATTTCTGAGTTGCTATGGAATATGTAGTGATTCTTAAATGTTTTCCATCATCACTGACAGTTTAACAGCATTATAAGAAAAATATAATTTGGAGTAAACAAGCAAAAGACATCCCTGAGCTGAAATAATATCCCATATTTCATTAGCTATGAAACCTCAGGCAAATTGCCTTTATCCATCTGGCCTTAATTTCCCTATTTTAATGGAGCAACTAAGCTATATGATCTCTTAGACTACATGTGATATTCAATGAAATGGAGTACAGGTAGTTTCAGAAATGTAACCTCCCAAACTCAGCGCAGATCTTCAAACTTTGAGTAGCTGGAGGCATAACTCTGGGTGTTCTCTACATGCCTGCCAAGCTCAGAATTGAAAGTAGAATATAATTTTCTCCCTCTAGAAATAATCATATTGCACCACTTCTCTCAAACAAGTTTGTTTGAATATTTTAAGCAAGTTGAAAAAGTTTTGCTTAGTTGCTTTTAAAAAAAATATAACTGCTCTTTTAGCATTTACAGATTACATCTGTAATTAACATCTTTTTTCCCATCTCATATTATTTTAAACAAATAGCCATAATTGTAAGAAATAAATATTTTATAAACTATTATAACTAAAGTCTTCCTTACTATTATTTTTGTAATAACATGAACTTCACCATGATATAGCCTCTTCTTTAGTGAAATGCACCACTGGATTTGTGATCCACATGTCTTCTACTTCCTATGCCTTATTGTAATGTGGCTGGAAGATGTAGGAGAGTGCTGTGGGTCACAGGGAGAGAGAAGAAAAAGAACAGATGCATCTAATATAAAAGAGAAGGTCCATGGGGATAATTCTATTTCTTTAACAAGTTTAACACATGGGTGTATGTATACACACATGTACATGCACAATATTTAAAAAACTTAACTTTTTGAGGGAGAATCTGATATATGGAAATAGCTTAAAAATTGAAACATGAAAAGGAAAACTGCAGGTCGATGTGCCTGGCATGAATCAAAACTGATAATGAACAAATACTTGTTTTCATGTTCATATTTTGGGGTGTAGGGATGAACAAGGAAAAGGTGTAAAAGTACAAGTATCAGCTTATAAGCACTACCCAAAGTGAGTGGAATGAATGATTATCTCTCATTTTACTCAATTTTATTTTTTCATTTGTCTAAATGGATGCATTCTATTTGTAATCTGAAAACATTAAATTAAATTGGTTGTATTAGTTTATTTCTCTTTTATATTTTATTTATTTAAGAGAAAGAGGTAGATAAAGAGAGAAAGAATGAGTAAACCAGGGCCTTGAGCCATTGCAAATGAACCCCAAATACATGTGCTATCTTGTTCATCTGGCTTTATGTGGGTACTGGGCAATCAAACTTGAGTTATTTGGCTTTGCCAACAAGAGCTTTATTGCTTATTTATTTATTTATTTATTTATTTTTATTTTAATACATGAGAGCTTACAGTCAATGAAACTCCTATCTCCTCCATTTTATTGTGTGGTGAGATTACTGTCTCATTAAGAAAACATAACTTTACTTCATAAATCTCTGAAAATCATACTGTTAAGCATGTAAACATACATAAAATATGATTAATTAAATTAATTTTCTGACTAAAATAAAAAATTACTACTTGTTTGATAATTACACTGACTACCTAAAGCAGTTTAAACAATAAGCCAAGAATAAACAAATAGAATTATTAACAAACATTAATGTACTAATACATAAATTTACTAAAAAGTCTTTGGCAATATTTACCATCATTATGCTTAAATTTGTTAATTATGTTTAACCAAGATGAAGGCAATACTTATTTTAATAACACTTTGCTTCAAATCAGAAATGTTTTGGTATTTTTCATGTATTCCAATAATCTTTTTTGTTAATGAATTAAAATGAATGCTGTCTCAGACTCATCCAGATGATATCTAAATTACCATTAATTTCTTTGTTGACTTCTGAGAGGTTCCTGCATTTTTGAGAGTATGTTGGATCTTCATTTCTCCTCAGAGTTTGCTTTCCTGTTCATAGTTATACTGATAAGACTTCTCTATTTTTAGTTGAGAATTATTACATAGATATATTTTCAAATATTTTATTTTTATTTATTTATTTTACAGAGAGAGAAAGAGAGAGAGAGAGGGAGGGAGAAAGAGAGAATGGGTGCTCCAGGGCCTCCAGCCACTGCAAATAAACTCTAGATGCATGTACCGCTTTGTTCATCTGGCTCACATGGGCCCCAGGGAATTGAGCCTGTGTCCTCTGGCTTTGCAAGCAAGCACCTTAACCACTGTGTCATCTCTCTGGCCCATAATACATATATTTTTCGTAATATAGTATTTTTTATTTAAGTATGATTGTCTAGCATTATAGGCACTACTAAATTATTATTGCTGGAGTGCTCTGTTCTCTTAGCACTAGTAAAATATTAGAATGTTTTATTGGTATCTAAGTTAGTGATTATCCACAGAACTTTGTGTTAAGACATGAAGGAAAGTTTGTGGCACCTTAACCCTGGTTTTTAGAAGATTTGGCTTAATTTATCATTTCATAATGAAATATTGAGCTTTCTGCCCTAGCTATGGGGCAGAATTGTTGATGAGCAATGATTCTGTTTTTGTAATACCATTTTCCTTATACAATCTATCATGTTCACTGCTCTCTACTTAAAGAATTGAAAACAATATAAAATCTGTACATTATCCAAGACACACCTCAGTAGAAGCACTGAAAAGATATATGTATTAAAAGGTATGTTATTAACTAAGAATAGAGACTTATGATAATCTATTATTAATTAAAAATGTACATTAGCACAGACTACCTACTAAAACAACAAAACTCTTAAATTTATGCTTTAATACTTACCGATCTTTCGCATAGATGATTTCTTTGGTAGCCAGGCATAGTGATACATGTCTGTTATTCCAGTACTAGGGAGTCAAAGGCAAGATGATTAGTGAACTTGAGGCCAGACTGAGCTATTTATTAAGGTTCCATCAAAAATAAAGACAAATATGGGAGTGGTGGTGCACACCTTTAATCCCAGCACTTGGGAGGCAGAGGTAGGAGGATCTCTGAGAGTTTGAGGCCACACTGAGACTACATAGTGAATTCCAGGAAAGCCTGAGCTACAGTGAGACTGTACCTCGAAAAACTAACATAAAAAAATAAATAAATTGAGACAAAACAAACAAGAAAAAGCACCAACAGTTTGGAATGCAGTTTAGCAAGATCCTGGGTTTGATTTCCAATACTGCAAAAAATTTAAAATTAAGCACAATGTATGTCAGAAAGAATGACAGCATTTTACAAGCTGAACTTCCTTTACTTCTAGTATTAATTAAAATGATTATCATATCCTGACTGGAATAGTAAAAGCTGATTCAGGCAGTCTGCTCTGTGTTTTTATTTTTGACCACTATTATTCCTATTGAAAATTCCCCCAATCCAAGGCAATCTGCTAGACTGAATCTCAAACCTTCTTTTGGATTAGAAATAATCCAAATCTGGAAGCTTGATTTCTGCTGCCAGCATGGCTGGAGAGCCCCACTGCTGCTGCTCATGCCAATGCTGCCATCATGAAAGATACCCTTTCTCATTTCACATGTTCACACTGAGCTGAAGAAAAGACCCACATCCTTACTGTAACTTTGTCAATGGTGGAAGTTATGATACATATTAATGACCACATTGGTCATTCAATATATATTGCTTTGGTAAAATTCCTGTTCTCAATAATAGCAAAATCAAGTCATATGCAAAATAAATTCTAGTTAGACAACAGACTTCAATGTGAAAAGTATCAATTTAAAAGCTTCAAAGTACTTACATTGTTTTGTCGCTTTTAACACACAAGTAGGGAATGACATAGAACAGATTTTAAAAATAAGTTCTTATATTAAATTAGATTTATATGCCAAAAGGCACTGTCAATGAAATGAAAACACAAGACCCAGAATGCCAGAAGTTCCGGTGCAAATAGCAGAAAAGATTGACATCAACATTTGCTCTCAAAATTCTACACATAGTTAAAGAATAAAAATAGCATCAAGGACCATTAAAATAAATTGGGCAAAGAATGTAAATGCCTAATTCACAAAAGAGCCACATCTTAACAATATCTGCATGGAAAAAATGTTTATCTTTTTCAGAAACCACAGCAAGTAAAAAAAAAAAAAGAAGAAGAAGAAAGAAAGAAAGAAAGAAAGAAAGAAAGAAAAGAAAAGAAAAGAAAAAAAAACATTGGATAGCAACAGGGTTCCAACTGGCAAATTTAAAGAAGTCTCACAAGCAGAGAAGTGGAGAAACCCAATCTGTACTATGCACATGAAATATGAAGACATGAGCTGGTATCTAGTCCTTGAAGAACAAACTGGGGGCATAGAGTAGAGCTAAATTTGCAAATACCCACCAGCCATTCCTCTTCTCTCTGCACAGAGCAAAGCAACGTTTTTCACACTTTTTATGATGTTCCCTAAGTTATGAAGGGGGTCATCCCCATAAACTCATCATGAGTGAAAAATATGTTGCAGTAGTTTGAACTAGGTGTCCCCATGAGTCATTTGTTCTGAATGCTAGGTCCCCAGTTGGTGGCAATTTAGGAATTGGAGCCTCCTGGAGGCAGTATATTGCTAGAGACGGGGTTATGCTTGTTATAGCCAGCTTCTTTGTGCCAGTATTTGGCATACTCTGCTGCTGCTGTTGTCTACCTTATGTTGGCCAGCAGGTGATGTCCACTGACTGCTCATGCCACATTTTCCCTGCCATCATGGAACTTCCCCTCCAGTCTGTGAGCCACAATAAACCCTTTCTTCCTACAAGCTACTTTCAGTCAGGTTCGTTGTGCCAGCAATGTGAAGGGAACTGCAACAATCATAAACACAAGTGAACCTAATTCCACTATCCTACCAAACACCACAGCTTAGCCCCTCAATGCACTACAGAATACAGGCTGTATCACCCTAGGATCAATGCTCACTGGGTACCCTTGCTCCCTGCACACATGGCTTCTGTCCAATATCACAAAATGTTCATACTACATTCCACTAACACAGGAAAAGGTCAAAACTAAAAAGTATATTATGGTTTCTATAGTTATATTAAATGGGTATTACATTTGCACCATTAGAAAATTGAAAAAATCGTAAGCTGAGCTATGTTGAGGCAGGGACCATTTTATATATAGATTAATAGTACCAGGGTTTCAAAGAATATTTCACATTAAATTTTGACATATTGACTTTTCTTATTCTATTTTATCATATAAGTGGTGGTTTGATTCAGGTGTCCCCCATAAACTTAGGTGTTTTGAATGCTAGGTTCCCAGCTGATGGAGATTTGGGAATTAATGCCTCTTGGAAGCAGTGTATCGTTGGGGGCGGGTTTATAGGTATTATAGCCAGTTTCCCCTTGACAGTGTTTGACATACTCCCCTGTTGCTATTGTCTACCTTATGTTGGCCAGGGGGTGATGTCCACCCTCTGCTCATGCCAGCAATTTTCCCTGCCATCATGGAGCTTCCCCTCGAGTCTGTAAGCCAAAATAAACCTTCCCCCCCTCCAAATCTGCTCCTGGTTGGGTGTTTTCTCCCAGCAATTCGAACCTGCCTGCAATGCCATATATAATTTAATTATTTCAAATGTTTATAACCCATTAAATTGATTTTCTATATGATATAAATAAGTAAATATCTAGTTGTAAAACCGGTCAACAGTTTGTACATATACACATAAGAAAATGTCCTTAATGGCATTATTTATACTAAAAACTAGAAGCAAATATGGGAATTATCAGTAGTAGAATTAGAAGGGCGGTAAGTTCATTCAATAGAGCACTAGCTAAATTTATGGATTTTACGTGTATGAATAAGGCTAAGATTGACAGCATAACTTTGCATAAGAGTAACAGAATAAAACTTATGCACATGCAGTTACAGTACAGTAGAACACACAAAAGCTTCAGAATATTTATACATCAAAGGAAAACATATTCTAATTTCATAAATACAGCATGTTGGAAGAAAAATAATTTAAGTAAAAGTGAAAAATGTCACTAGTTTGAAATTTCTGGTACCATCTACATTGACATTATTATATTTTAGTATTTGTTGCATGTATTTGACATAACAAAAGGATAGCTAGGGTAAAGTTGCCATCCTTGATGTGATCTCCATTTAGAAAACTAAGTCATTCACTTTTTCTCATAGCGCAAAGTAAATCAGATTATGGTGATAACTTAATTCTTGATGTGGGCGAAGGTAAGCTTGAGCTTGTTGGCGATGTTGGTTCCTGCTGGCACCCGCAGAGCATGAGAACTGGGGCCTCACTGCTCACTGGTTGTTCTTGAAGAGAAGACTTCTGGGCCCCAGGTTAGAGGAAAAGGATGAAGGAGAAAACTTGATATTCCTTCTGATATTATCTCCTGAAGAGCTCTTAGCATCATGTGTATGTTTTTTATCCACATCTCAATTTCAAATTAACTTTTTAAAAAATATTTAAGGTAGTTTTTGTTAGCTGGATACTGGGAAACCCACCACCCTGAGTGGTCACAATAAATAAATAAAAAGGGACAATATGACTAGTAGAAACTGCTTGAAAAATTCAGGGTTGAAATAAGTTCTCATATTATCATTACACAATTAGATGCAACTTGTTCTGTTAATAGGCATATACTCAAAAGCCCTTAATTAAGGATCAAGACCATCTGGGATACATCATAGATTCTAGTGTCTCTTTTTCTGCCTTCCTTTCTGTTACACAGTATCCATTCTGCAAGCCCATTTGTGCGGAAGAGGGAGGCTTGAGAGACCCTGCTGTTGTTCTGGGGGGGGGGGGATAAATTCTGACCTAACTCCAGAACTGCCCAGATGCCATGGTTCTGTGTGGCAGAGTGTTCTGACTCTAGTGCTAAGGCAAGAAGTCATGCACGGAGCCTGTACTTCAAGAACTGAAGATCATAGAGTCCATTGTCATAAATCACCTCCAAGGAAGAAGCTAAACCAGAATCCATGCATAAGAAACCATTCTGGGGAAAACTGTTTCCCATGCCAGGATCACTCCCCCTTCAAGGATCTCTCCATCCTAGACAACTTGTTCTAAGGAAGTGATGACACCTTACAGTGCTCTTTCCACTGCATGTGGCTGCATGTGATTTATTTCTCAGTGATGCGGAGTCCATCTGGCTGACTTCCTCTTCACCGTGAAAAAAAAAAAAAAAGAGGAAAAAAAATCATCAATTTGTTCCTGTTGAACATAAATATATACACAAGGCCACTGTGTCAGGTGAATAGTAAACTATCCTAACAGAGAACCCCTGCCCTGGTCTGTGTCTCTTCCCTTGCAGGGTCCTTCCACCATCCGCTCAATCAAGTTTTGCTCCTCTGTGGACAACTGGACAACTTAGTGTAAGTTCCATAGTGCTGCAAGGGCTTTGGATGCCTGCAACCTCCCCACAGCCCGTCTCTACTCCAGAGGTTGGCTGTTGTTCTGTGTCTGCACACCACCAGCACAGCAATACTGAAAGCACTGAAGAATTACTTGTACTGTTTGCTGTTTTATTACTCACGTATTTTTAAATTGTAAAGGAAATGAAGGAATAGATCTGAGATGCATTTATACATTAAATAATTAATAAAACTAAATGTACTTATAAATGCTTGAGATTGTACTTCATCCCAAAATGTAAATAGTATATATATATATATATATTTTTGTATTTTAAAATTATTTGATCTGCCTCCCACAATACCTGTCTCAAAAACGCTTATTATCAACTATTTCTTCACCTTTAGAAATACAAGTTTGGAAAGATTTTCCAAAAGAATAGGTAATTATCTTCAGCAACCACAAGCCACTAAGGATTCTATTTCCTTTTGTGTATCCTATTGAGTATTCTGCTTCCAATAATACCACACATCTTTAGGGTGTCTTTTAAATTATTTGTTGCTATTGAAATTATTCTGTGGTTTGAAATTCCCTTGTTCTCTACTTATCAATAAAGCAGGTAGGGAGTCAGCTACTGACAACCTCTTGTGGAAAATAACAAACAATGCCTGAAGATGAATGATGAATAAAGTTAGTGACTATAGCCTGACCCTGACGAGAAAAGGTTTCCTTTTCATGCTTTCTTCTTTTAATAAGGTGTTAAACACAGTGATAAAAGATATCAAGCAGGTTAGAATGTTAGTAACATTTAAAGGTGCATGATTTGCCACAAGCACCTGATTGTGGCTCACTTCGTTTTTAACTAGTCTGTTACAAAAGACATTTAATATTTGGTGTTCTTTGGGGGAATGTATTCCATTTGTCACAGCCTGATGCCTCAGAGGACCAACAGAGGGCATTCTAATTAACCCTGCTGAGTTTGACTAGCATGCAACTGTTCTGTTATTTCCTTTTCTTTTTTTCTGTTTCTTTTTTTTTTTTTTACTTGTGCTTTTAGTAACTAAATAAAAAGTATGCAACCTGGGACTTTAAAACAAAAATATGGTTTCCTAGTGTATTAACTCCATCAATAGCATTGTAAAAGACTGTTAACTGGGAATAACTTTTGGACTTCATACAATTTGTAACTTTGGTGTGTCCTTGAATTACAGTTTCTCACAACAGTTTCAGGGCAAGATTGTCACACTGAGGAGTTGTATATGGTTTCCATGTTTCTGATGTGATGTGAGAGAAATATACACATGTGTTTCACTGATCATTGTAAGAACAATAAGCAAGTTTTAAAAATAAACTGGGAGGAAGATGGCATGCTTGCTTGTACAGAGGGGAAAAAAAAGAAATACTAAATTCCTGTAGTAAGAAATGTCTTCCTCTATGAGATTCACTTAATATTTCTGAGATTTTAGTGAGAAGAAAGTCTAGTGATTAAGTGGTGCGGTGATCTGCAGTGCCTTTGTCTTTGAGATTACTTTCCTTCTTTTTCTTTTTCTTTTTTTTTTTTTTTGACAGGATTTGGTGCCTGTAAATCCAGCTCAATTGGAGATCTGAACATTTGCCAGCATGGGGGTAACAGCCCTTCATGCCGAATATGGCTAACACCCCATTCCTTTATATGAGACTTACTTAGAGAACTTTCTCAAATCAAACCGGTTGTCTCCACTCTGAGGATTCTGACCTGCCCTCTCCTAGGTGAAACTGAAGGAAGAACAAATATACAAAAGGCCAGCTCCATTGTTGTTCTCCAGAAAGCCTACACTCAAGTGTTGTGACTTTACTATTTTGGTCCCCTTGCCTCCTGCTGCCCACAATCTGAACTACATGTAAGCATTTTATCTTGTGTCATGCTTGCTTTCTGCTCTCCTTCTCCCCACAAAACTGTTTTCTATGGGGACCATATCCCTGTCTATCTGTCTTTCCCTCCCGGAGGGAGAGAGTACAAGATACTACATGACAGTTCCTCTAAACGGCCCCATTTTTGTTTTACTCATTTTTTTCTGACGTTTAAATAGTTGCACTTTTTTTCAGACATTTTGATGAATGCTATGAGGGAAGGTTCTAAACCTGGTGAGACACAATGGTTTAGTGACTATCATATTATATATTTTAAAAATGAGATGGCATGGCAAATTTAAGATCAGTTAAAATAATCTGAGATAGTAAATGAAAATTCATTTATTTCCCGTTTTTCTCCATGAAATTACCTCATGAATATGAACTGGTCATGTCAACACTTATCCTAATATCTTCATCTCTATGTGAAGTGTGATCCTTTGTTACTCTGAACATCTGGATTGTATAGTACCATTCTCAGTATGCCCTGAATGCTAAGAATGCTGTTCATTCTCTATATCTCTCCACATGGCTTCCAATTGCCTTATGTGTTTATGTGCCCTTTTATTCTCATCGAGGATAACTGACCCCATAACTAAACTTTCCCTTGAGAGCGAGAGAAACAAGAGTGTGGTGTTCGCACAGACTGAAGACTCATTCTCTGTGATTTTTCTTTTCTATAGATCCAGACCTCATATCTTAAATTCTTGATCAAATTGTCTCAATATTTTCATGGCTTCTATGAGCGTTCTGGTAAATTTTTGGCTATGCTAAGAATGGAATCTTTTTGGTTTGCTTGACAAAGTACCTAAATACGAAGTTATTTTAGAAATATGTAGGTTTTCTTTTCTGTCTTAATGTCCACCCCAATTACTGATTTTCAAATACATTTTTATTTATTGTCACTTGTTTTTCATTACCTTCCTGGAATTTTTTTAATTTTAAATTAACAAGGAAGTTTTGTACTCAGGAATTTAAAAAAAGCAATCATGAATTTTAACATGTTCTGATTGGTGCATTTTCAATGTATTCTGAAAGATATTCAGAAGACTAAAAAGTCAAGATCATTTGTCACCAAGCTGGACAGATGGATTAGCAGTTAAGGTGCATGTCTGTGAAGCCTAAGGACCCAGGTTCGATTCTCCAGGTCCCACATAAGCCAGATGCACATGGTGGCGCATGCGTCTGGAGTTCGTTTGCGGTGGCTAGAGGCCCTAGTGGGCCCATTCTCTCTCTCTCTCTCTCTCTCTTTCTCTCTCTCCTCCCTCTTTCTTGCTCTTTCTCTCTCTCTGTCTCTCTCTCAAATAAATAAAATATAAAAATCAATGTTAAATCCTTAGGAGAAGAAGATGTTGGCATTCTGAAAATTTGTTGGATTTTTGGATTCTTATTCCTAATTCTTTTTCATTGATTAAGGTAAAACTAGCCTCAACTAAATTGTTTCATAAACATTCGTGTCTATATTTTGAATATAGACAGTATTTCAAATTTATTTCCTAAGCCGGGTGTGGTGGCGCATGCCTTTAATCCCAGCACTCGGGAGGCAGAGGTAGGAGGATCGCCATGAGTTCAAGGCCACCCTGAGATGACAGAGTTAATTCCAGGTCAGCCTGAACCAGAGTGAGACCCTACCTCGAAAAAAAAAAAAATTATTTCCTATAGAATGAATCAAAATGCGTACTTTATGTCACAAAGAACAAATATGAAGTCTTGTACACATTTGGCAGCCTGGAGGGACAGTGTAGACAATGTATGTTATTGTTAAATAAGTGAGAACAAGACAATAGTGAAAATAATGTTTATAAATGTAGGCCACATTTGAAAAACCCCAGTTGGTAGCCCTATTGGATAGTGCCTGTCTTCTTAGAGCCAGAGGTCCTTCATTCACATCTTCGTCCAGTTTGCTAACAATGTGGCAATGGTCAGTTTGTTGAAGTGATGTGTGACAGTGTTGTCATCTGAAAACCAGAATCATTAGAACACAAAGTACTTCCTGTACAAACACTGTTGCAAAGGTTAGATGACTCAGTATATGTTGGGCCTTGAGAGGCCGGGACACGAGGCCTAATGGAACTTCCTGAGCCTAGCTAAAGTCTGGCGACCTGTCTCTGGCCAGCTATGACTCAGCAGGGCGCCAAATTGCCTCTGGCCTGATACTTCCGCAAAGCAAGCTAGAGTTCCCACGCGTGCGCGCTTAGGACCAATCATTTCAAAAGTCGCAGTATGCTACTGGCCCTTACACCTCACCAAATCCTGAGATCCCCACCCTTGCTCTCAATGCTATATAAGCACCTGCCTGTTACAATAAAGTGAGATCCTGCTTCGACAAGTCTCCCGAGTCAGTGTGGTTTCTCTCCAGTGACTAGGAGGGGGTCTGGGTCGTCGACACTCACCATCCCGCTCAGCCCCAGGAAGAGACTGGCGGGACTGGCTCTCCCACAGCCCTACCTGCCCGAGGACCTGGCAGACGGGCAGACTGGTGCCCCGTGTGAGGAACTCTCTCTCTTTCCTACGGAGGAAAGCTGATGGGCCAATCGGTCTGCGGGTGAGTGTACCCTCATAAGTTATGAGGCAGTCCTCATATCTAATGTGCTGACCTTTGCTTCTGTAACCTGTGCTTGCTTGTCCACATCTCTTTGCTCCCTTTCTCTTTCCTTTCACTTTCAGTTTGCCGGCAAGCTGCATCTGTGGCGTCTATATTTCTGAATGGATCATACACCCCTGGTGGACACACCGTGTGGGCAGACCTGGAGGAGACTCGAGGCATATTGCCCCCTCATTTGAGTGGGGGCTCCATCCCGGAAGAGAGAGCAAACCTGCTGGGGAGATCTGTTCCCATCCCTACCATGTTTGGTATCATCAAGCCATCCCCTAAGGACACAGATTCATCTGGCCGTCACGGATCTAAATCTAAACTTAATTCTGCAGCACGTTTAGCTATTTTTGGGGTCCTTTGTGTTTGTGTTGTGTCTGTGTGTTGCTGTTGCCCTAGGCCTTAATCTTTCTGATAACCAAGCCCTCCAGGCATGGGGCTGTTTACTCAAGATTGCTCCCTGGTTGCCCAAGAGTAATCTTTTTGACTGGGACACCTGGGATCAGGTTGAAGTTCTGATCAGGAGGGCCCAGGTGGAAAAGGGGGAGATCTCCCCTTTAGGTGCCCTCCCAACTGTATCGGCCTTAAAAGGCTGTTTTCCACCTAGGCTCCCAAAGGAAAAAAGGGAAACTCCAACCCAGGAGGGGACAAAAGACAATGAAAAGCTGAAAATAAAACCAAAGCCAATCCCCAAACCTTCAGACCCGCCTGTATCCCTCCTTGGATCCTTTTGGAAGTGCTCCTTGGCCCTCTAAAGGCCCACCACCTCCAGAACCCCCTACTAACCCATTCAAGACCCCCTCTGTCCCTCCGCCTTATCATGGGAATGACACTTCTGGGGAAGGAATAACCAACCTCTTCCCTGTCAATGTTAATCCCGGTGATAACCATCTGGTACCCCTGGGAGGCTCATGGTTTAAAAGACCTTAAAAAGGCTGTCTCAGAGAATGGACCTATTTCCCCCTGGGCAGAGACCATCATCCAGGGTTTGGCTCATCATCAGCGTACAACCCAAGATTGGTAAAACCTTGCTAAAGCCGTTCTTTCTGCCCCCTGTACATAAAGTGGTGTGCCTTCTTTCAGGATGAGTGCCGTACACAGGCTGAGCGGAATCAGGCCGCTCAATCCCCAGTCCCAATCACCTTCAGCATGCTCTTGGGCACTGCTGATGCATTTTCCACGGGCCTCCAGCAAGCTGCCATCCCTGATCCATACTGGATCTTTGGGAATGGCTGCATGGAGGAAACTAGAGGAAGGCCTATCTGAGCCCCCCATCACAGGAATCACACAAGAAGCTAGTGAGGACCTGGCTACCTTCATAGACAGGGTTGAAAATAGTCTACAAAGAAAGTTTCCCCCTGGCCCCCTGCGAGACCAGTTCATTAAAATGTTGGTCTGGGAAGGCATGACAGGTGATCATAAGCTGGCCTGCACTGAGCTAAAAGATCACTCTATGAGTAAATGGATTATGGCCACAGAAGATGTAGGATCCACTTCCCATCAGGTAAGGGCCATGGCATCGGCCCTACAGAGTGCCCACCATGAAGATATGGCCGCCCTAGTTTGTGCCCTTCAACAGGCCTCAGGGGGAAAAGGGAGGTCTTGTTTTGGGTGCAGAAAAATCTAAACATGCTATTAGCCATATGCTTCAATGCTTTGCTACCCTTGGACTACCTGACCAAATTAAAATAGATAATGGCCCCTACTTCATAAACAAGGCCTTTGTAAATTTTCTCCAGACCTGGAGAATCTCACACTCCATAGACATCCCATATAACCCCTAGGGACAAGCAATCATTGAAAGATATAATCAGACTCTCAAGTCTCAATTACAAAAACAAAAGGGGGAATCCTTACCCCCACAAGACCAACTAAAAAAGGCATTATTTACCCTAAATATTTTAAATTTTTCTAAAGAAGATAAACAATTATCCCCTTTTCAAAAACATTGGTCATCATCTGTCACCTACAGTTCTATCTGGGTCAGATGGATAGAACAGCTTGTTTCGGCCCAGTACCCAGAGCTTAATTATCACCCTATTGCCCTTCCTGAAAATCGGGGTGATTTAGCCCTTGACCCCCTACTGAATCCATATTAAAAATGGTCTTCACCCTGCTAAACCAAACGGCTTCCTCCCTTGTGGAGGATTACTGGCTTTGCCTCTGATCTGGGCCTCCCCGGCCACTTGCAGTAGTCACCAATGACGCCAATGATACAACTACAGATGCCCATACTACCCTAAAAAATTGTTCCGCCACATTCCCCATCCCATTCCAGCTGCTCCCAATGTCTCCTTCTGGAAACTGCATTTGGGCCCTGCCTTCCCCTAATAATTCCAGTATAGATGTGGGATACATTTATCCTTCCTTCTGTACTTTTAACACAACTGAGCCCAGTGCTCAATGCTGCCCACCTTCTGGAATGGTTTATGTTCGCAGAGGCGGGATGGCCTATGACTTTCTGCCCACCGATTGGACGGGCCTTTATGCCCCAGCCACCTTGATCCCAGATGTAGATATCATTCCTGGAGATGAGGCCCTCCCTATGCCCTCTTTTGATTATATCAGAGGGAGACCGAAGAGAGCTGTACAAATAATATCTTTACTCGTTGGGTTGGGGATAACCACAGGTATGGCCACCGGGACAGCCAGGATGGGTATGGCAGTCCATCTCCACAGAAAGCTCTCTCTCCAGTTGATCAGTGACATAAAGGCCATGTCCAACACTATCCTTGATTTCCAACAATAGCTAGATTCCCTGGCTGAGGTGGTCCTACAAAACAGGAGGGGGCTAGAGCTACTAACAGCCAAAAAGGGAGGCATATGCTTGTTTTTACAGGAAAAATGCTGTTTCTACACCAATAGATCAGGAATCATTCAGGGCAAGATCAAGAGGCTTCAAGAGGATCTGGAGAGGAGACAGCAGGACCCTCAAGACAACCCACTTTGGACAGGCTTACATGGCTTCTTACCTTACCTTCTCCCCCTACTTGGGTCCCACCTTCTCCTTATCCTCACTGTCGGGCCTTGGGTAATTAACAAAATTACACAACTCATTCACCAACTGCTAGAGGCAATAAAACTCCATCAGGTTGAGACACATTACCAGAGGCTGACAACTCAAAAATTAAGTTCCTCATATGACCCACTACCACCTCCTCTGCCCTCCGTGTGACCAATGATGGGTAAGATCTCAAACTGACTGAGACAACCTGAGACAGGCCATGGAGTGGGTTCTCAGCGAGCTAAACACCTGGTACCCAGTGATGGGTAAGATCCCCAGAGGGGGACTGCTGGCCTCTAAAGGCCCAGGTGTGAGGCCTAGTGGAACTTCCTGAGCCTAGCTAAAGTTTGGTGATCTGCCTCTGGCCAGACGTGACTCAGCAAGATGCCTAATGGCTTCTTACCTGCTACCTCCACATGGGAGTTAGAATTATCATTTCAATAGTCACAGTTTACTATTGGCCCTTACCTTTCCCCACCATCCTACAATCCCCGCCTTCACCCCCAACATTATATAGGCAACTGTTCATAGCAATAAATCGAGTTCCTGCTTCTACAAGACTCCCGACTCAGTGTGGTTTTTCTCCGGTGGCCAGGAGAGGTCTGAGTCGTCGGACGCTCATCTCCTCCTCAGCCCCTCGGGAGGAACCAGCGGGCCTGGTCCTTCCCTCGGCACTACCTGCCCCCGCCGGCGGAGCCCGGCATCTGGCGCCCAACGTGGGGCTCTTGGAATCCGGCAGACTAGTGCCCCCTGAGAGACATTCGTTGAGGAGGTCAATCGGTGTACATATGCGGGTGAGCGTACCCCTATAAGTAGTCTTTATATTTAATGTGCTAAACTTTGCTTCTATAACCTGTACTTGTTGATCAACGTCTCTTTGTTCTCTTTCTCTTTCCTTTCACTTTTAGTTTGCAGACAAGCTACATCTGCGGCTTTTGTACAGCATGTTTACCTATCTTTTAGATCCTTGTGGTTGTATTGTACTCATGTGTATGTGGGTTGCTATTGCCCTAATTTTATGGACATTTTTCTCTCAACTTTATAATGTGGGACAGTCTAACTGTAAATCCAATCCTGCCTTAGAATCTCTCAGGGCACTCCTAAAGAGTAGAGGGCTTAATTTGACTGATAATCAGGCTCAACAGACCTGGGATTGCCTTCTCAAACTGGCGCCATGGCTGCCGGAAGGAAATCTCTTTGATTGGGACACGTGGGATAGGGTAGAGGCCCTTGTTTGTCGGGCACATGTGGAGAAGGGTCAAATACCCCCCTCAGGGGTCCTCCCTATGATCTCAGCCCTCAAGGCCTGCTTCCCTCCAAGGCCAACCAAACATAAACAAAAGACAGAAGAAAAAGATAATATACAGCCTAATCCAGCTACTCCTCCTGGAGATACAGCTTTAAAAAAACCCCAAAAGGATACATCTTTATGCTCCTCACTCGATCCCTTTGAGAGTGCTCCCTGGCCTTCCGGGGGACCTCCTCCACCTCCTCCATCAACTAACCCTTTCTGGACCCCCTCGGCCCCTCCTTCATATTCGGCCGCCGAGACCCCCTCAGCCCCTCCATATTCGGCAGCCAAGCCGTCAGAAAATAAAGCTACTTTTTTATTTCCCGTCAATCTAAATCCTGGGGACAATCGCCCTGCTGCCTGGTATCCGTGGGAAGCTCAAGACCTTAAGGAGCTTAAAAAAGCGGTCTCGGAGGATGGACCCAACTCTCCTTGGGCTGAGACCCTGTTACAGGGCCTTGCCCATCAACCTTGTACAACCCAAGATTGAAAAAATCTAGTCAGGGCTGTCTTGTCAGGTCCCCTATACATTAAGTGGTATGCCTTTTTTAGAGATAAATGCCATACACAGACAGAACAAAACCAAAATCAACAGCCCCCTGTGCCGATAACTTTTGGGATGCTCTCTGGTACCTCTGATCAATATGCTACAGGCACTCAACAGGCGGCTATACCTGACCCGTATAGGGACCAGGTCAGGGCACTGGGCTTGGCGGCATGGAAAAAGCTTGATGAGGGACCCTCTGAAACTCCCCTTATGAGTATTACTCAAAAACCATCTAAGGATTTGACTACATTTATAGATAGGGTGGAAAAAAGTCTCCAAAGAAAATTTCCCCCAGGGGCATTACGGGATCAGTTTACTAAAATGTTGGTCTGGGATGGGATAACGGCCGATCACCGCCTCGCCTGTGCGGGTCTCAAGGACAACTCCATGAGTAGATGGATTGTAGCCACCAAGGACGTTGGCACTATCTCCCATCAGGCTAGGGCCATGGCTGCCGCCCTTCAGGAAAATAAACAGAGAGATTTGGCCACTACGATCTATACATTACAGTTAAATTCTAAAAACTTAACATGTTTTGGATGCGGGGACGAGGGCCACTTTAAAAAGGAGTGCCCCAACAGGACAAAGCCTCCTCCGCGCTCTGGGGGGACGACCAACGCCCCTCACACCCTTTGCCCTAAATGCAATAAAGGGTTTCATTGGGCTAAGGAATGTAAATGGAAGTTTAACATACAGGGAAAGCCTTTAAACTCCTCCAGGGGCTTCCCCCAGCCCCGTTAAATAAGGGGAAAGAGACCATCAAAGCCTATTGGACCGTCCCCCTGGTCCCCGGCCTTAGACCCAAAATTATTTTGAATATTGACAATAAAAAATTCAAACTTCTCATTGACACTGGAGCGGACCGAACGGTCCTGAAAAAGGAGAAAGTGCCCCCCTCCTGGCAGCTTGTGCCCGGCCCTCCCCTACTGGGAATTGGCGGGCAATCCACCTCCTGGGAGACTGCCACGTGGCTCCCTTGGACTGACCCAGGTGGGGACAAGGAAAAAGTCCGCCCTCTCGTGGTGACTGGGCTCACTGCTAACTTACTGGGGCAAGACATCCTTGGAGATGCCGAGGCTTTCATCACTACTGACCATAAGGCCTTTTATAATAATTTGTTAGATAAAAAAAAATATCAACAACAGTCTGAGGAAGGGAGGAAATATCATCCCAATTATAGAGATGACCCTTACTTTGAGCAACTCAGACAAAAATACTCCAATAAACACCCCCAATTCTAAGGGCCACTGCCCAGCCCCCCCCATTTAAAATCCAGTGGAGACCGGAGGATCCTGTATGGGTTAAACAGTGGCCTCTCCCTTCTTCTAAGTTACACCAACTCCACATACTTATTGATCAACAGTTGGAGGCCGGACATATTCGTCCCTCCACTAGTCCCTGGAACTCTCCTGTCTTTGTCATAAAAAAGCCTAATGGGTCCTGGAGATTTTTACATGATTTAAAAAAGATCAATAAACACATGATCCCCTTCGGAACTCCCCAGAGGGGACTCCCATGGATCCCAGCTATTCCCAATATATACCATATTACTATCATTGACATTAAAGATTGCTTCTTCTCTATCCCTCTCCATCCAGAAGACATAAAAAAATTTACATTCTCTGTACCTGCTGTTAATTTTTGTGGCCCAGATAGGAGATTTGAATGGACTGTCTTACCTCAGGGCATGACAAATAGCCCACCCATTTGTCAATATTACCTGTCATCCATTTTCTCTTCTCTTATCAATCTCCCTGATACTCTGTTTTATATTTACATGGATGATATTATTCTTGGGTGCCTAGATTCCTCCACACTCCAGGACCTTACCCACCAATGTCTAACTATCCTACATACTCACGGCTTTAAAGTAGCTCCAGAAAAAGTTCAAACTGTGCCTCCCTTTAAGATCTTGGACTCAATCCTTACCCTAGATACAGTTTCACCTGTTAAACCACAACTTTATATTCAGGATTCTTACACCTTGCCTCAACTCCAGAAGCTTTTGGGAAAAATTAATTGGATAAGGCCTTGGATACCCATAACTACTAAAGAGCTGTCCCCTTTATTTGACCTCCTAAAGGACCTTAACTTCTCCTCTCAGGTAATTTTGTCCCCTTGTCATCAACAAATTTTTCATAAGGTACAACAGGCTATAAATACTGTAACCCTAAAGAGGTTCAATCCTGATTTGCCCATCTCCCTCTACATTTTCTCTGGGGAAACATTATACACTACACTGTTGGCCCAAAAAGGTGAACCCATCCAATGGGTCCACCTCTCAATCGGTGGGGTCCCCAGAGTTTATTCTATAACCAACCAGGTTGCTGATTACATTATCAAGGACAGAGACACCTCTGTCCGATTGTTTGACACAGAACCTCACCTTATTGTCACCCCCTTTAAGATAACAGATTTCACCTGGCTTCAGAAAAATAATAATAAAGTTGCTATGGCTCTCGAGGGGTTTCTAGGTAAAATTGATTGCCATTATGGCCCCCACAAATGGATAAGTTCTTTCTCCAGATTAAAATAAAAGCCCCCCAGGCTTTTTCTGTCTCAACCTAACCCTAACTTTCTTACCGTGTTTACTGATGGAGGGCACCTGGGGGCTTCCCTAGTCGTTTACCCTCCCTTAAAACAGAAAAAAGAGCCTATGCCCATAAAGTCAGTCTCTCATGAGGTTGAGGGGTCAACACAATTCAAAGAACTATTTGCTGTCGTTCTAGCTTTGGACACTATTCAAGAGCCATTTAACTTATTTTCTGACAGCCTTTATGTTGTTAATTTATTACCCAACCTGGTTGAGGCCCATATTAGACTGGACTCCAACCCTATATCTCCTCTGATGATTCAAGCTCGTTCCCTACTCAAACAAAAAATTAACCCCATTTTTCTTCAACATCTCAGGGGTCATCAAAACTTACCGGGATTTCTTTCTCGAGGAAACAATTTGGCTAATAAAATGGCTTCTATGCCTCAGTGTAATACTATTACAGAAGCTACACGCTTCCACTTATTGACCCATGTCAACTGGAGAGGTCTCAAACACAGGTTTCCACAGGTACCAGTCAAGGACCTTAAAAAAATTGTCCGGACTTGTAAGTCCTGTCAGCCCTTCCTCCAAGTACCCCCCCTTCAAACTACAAAAAACAATCCTAGAGGGCTACGCCCTAATCATCTGTGACAAATTGATGTCACACACTATTCTCCATTTGGGAAACTTAAATATATTTTTCTTTCAGTTGATACCTTTTCCCGTGCCTACTGGACATCAACACATGCCGGGGAAAAATCTAAACATGCCATTAGTCATATGCTTCAATGTTTTGCCACTCTTGGGCTGCCTGATCAAATTAAAACAAATAATGGCCCCTGCTTCGTAAACAAGGCCTTTGTAGATTTTCTCCAGAACTAAAAAATCTCACATTCTACAGACATCCCATACAACCCCCGGGGCCAAGCTATCGTTAAAAAATATAATCAAACTCTCAAGTCTCAATTACAAAAACAAAAGGGGGAATCCTTACCCCCACACGACCAACTAAAAAAGGCATTATTTACCCTAAATATTTTAAACTTTTCTAAAGAAGATAAACAACTCTCCCCTTTTCAAAAACATTGGTCTTCATCCATTACCTACAGTTCTATCTGGGTAAGATGGAGGGACCCATTGACTGGGGCCTGGAGAGGGCCTGATCCGCTCCTCACAGCAGGGAGAGGGTTTGGATGTGTCTTCCCTCAAGATGAAAAAAGACCCATTTGGGTACCAGCGAGAGACCTAAAATATTTGTCCCAACAAGAGGACACTGACAGTCACTTCTCTAGGGAGTGTCCCACCCCTGAGGACTGTTCCTAAAATGGTCCTTCACCCTACTAAACTAAACAATTCCCTCCCTTGTGGAGGATTGCTGGCTTTGCCTCCAATCTGGGCCTCTCTGGCTGCTTGCAGTACAGTTGCCTGTACGACCTTAAAACATTACTCAGCCACCTTCCCCATCCCCGTCCAGCTTTTCCCAATGTTTCCCCTGGAACTTGCATTTGGGCCCCGCCTTCCCCTAATAATTCCAGTATAGATGTGGGATACATTCATCCTTCCTTCTGTACTTTTAACACAGCTGATCCCAATGCTCAATGCTGCCCACCTTCTGGAATGGTTTATGTTTGTGGAGGCGGGATGGCCTATGACTTTCTGCCCACCAATTGGACGGGCCTTTGTGCCCCAGCCACCTTAATCCCAGATGTAGATATCATCCCTGGAAATGAGGCCCTCCCTGTATCAGAGGGAGACCTATCTTCAACAACAGCTAGATTCCCTGGCTGAGGTAGTCCCACAAAACAGGAGAGGACTAAACCTACTAACGGCCGAAAAAGGAGGCGTATGTTTGTTTTTACAGGAAAAATGCTGCTTTTATGCCAATAAATCAGGAATCATCCAGGACAAGATTAAGAGGCTCCAGGAAGACTTGGAGAGGTGACAGCGGGATCTCCAGGACAACCTGCTGTGGGCGGGCTTACATGACTTCTTACCCTACCTTCTGCCTCTACTTGGGCCCCTCCCCCTCCTTCTTCTCCTTTTCCTTCTCCTCACTGTCGGGCCTTGTGTAATTAATAAGATTACACAATTTATTCACCAATGGCTAGAGGCAATAAAACCTCATCAGGTCAAAATACAGGCTGGAAACTCAGGAATTAAGTTCCTCAGATGACCCACTGCCACCTCCTCTGCCCTCCATGTGACCAATGACGGGTAAGATCCCCAGAGGGGGGACAACCTAAGACAGGCCATGGGGTGGGTTCTCACCGAGCTAAACACATGGTACCCAGTGACGGGTAAGATCCCCAGAGGGGGACAACCTAAGACAGGGGCCATGATAAATGCTCTGAGCTAAACACCTGGTACCCAATGACGGTTAAGACCCCCAGAGGGGGACAACCTAAAACAGGGGCCATGGTGACTAATGCTCTTACAAAAACAAAAGGGGGAGATGCTGGCCTCTAAAGGCCCAGGTGTGAGGCCTAGTGGAACTTCCTGAGCCTAGCTAAAGTTTGGTGATCTGCCTCTGGCCAGACGTGACTCAGCAAGACGCCTAATGGCTTCTTACCTGCTACCTCCACATGGGAGTTAGAATTATCATTTCAATAGTCACAGTTTACTATTGGCCCTTACCTTTCCCCACCATCCTACAATCCCCGCCTTCACCCCCAACATTATATAGACAACTGTTCATAACAATAAATCGAGTTCCTGCTTCTACAAGACTCCCGACTCAGTGTGGTTTTTCTCCGGTGGCCAGGAGAGGTCTGAGTCGTCGGACGCTCATCTCCTCCTCAGCCCCTCGGGAGGAACCAGCGGGCCTGGTCCTTCCCTCGGCACTACCTGCCCCCGCCGGCGGAGCCCGGCAGGGGACAACCTAAGACAGGGGCCATGGTGACTAATGCTCTTACAAAAACAAAAGGGGGAGATGTTGGGCCTTGAGAGGCCCAGACACGAGGCCTAATGGAACTTCCTGAGCCTAGCTAAAGTTTGGCGACCTGTCTCTGGTCAGCTATGACTCAGCAGGGCACCAAATTGCCTCTGGCCTGATACTTCCACAAAGGAACCTAGAGGTCCTGCACACTTAGAACCAATCATTTCAAAAGTCACAGTATGCTACTGGCCCTTACACCTCACCCCATCCCGAGATCCCCACCCTCGTTCTCAATGCTATATAAGCACCTTCCTGTTAAAATAAAGTGAGATCCTGCTTCCACAAGTCTCCTGACTCAGTGTGGTTTCTCTCCAGTGCCCAGGAGGGAGGGAGATCTGGGTCATCGACACTCACCATCCTGCTCAGCCCCAAACAGAGACCGGCGGGACTGGCTCTTCCACAGCCCTACCTGCTGGAGAACCTGGCAAGTATAGACACAGAATTGTCAGATTCAGTAAGTAGTCATGATTTCATTAAACCCAATAGAAACTTTCCATTTTCCACAATGACTTCACATTAAGACTATTTACCTGGTATTGATCCAAGATTCAAAGTGAACCAGAGACACCTCCTCCCCACAAAAAAAGAACCAAAACAAAAAAACCCACCCTGTAAGTATTTTTCACACATGTTTCCTATGAAAAAAAATGATGTAGGGCTGGACAGATGGCTTAGCAGTTAGGGCACTTGCCTACAAAGCCAAAGGACTCAGGCTCATTACACCATGTAAAGACAGATGCAATAGGTGGCACATGGATCTGCAGTTCATTTGCAGAGTCTAGAGACCCTGGTGTGCCCATTCTCATCCATTTATTCTCTCTGTCTTTCTCAATCTGTCTGTATCTGCCTATTTCTCATTCTCTTTCAAATAAATAAAATAACATAAAATACAATGATGCATAGTCCAGAAGAATATGAGCTCTATTAGACATATTTTTTTTTCTTGTGTAAAGAGATAGCTATTCCAAAAATGGTTTGGACAACCTGTTGAAGTATACTGTCACTTTAAATTTCTCTGTCCAATAGCCCCAAAGTATCCAAAATGAACTTTGAGATGTCCTATTGATTTACACTCTGAAATCCATCTTATTTTTTTAAATTTTTTAATTTTTTTAAACAAACCAAAAAGCCAGACAGGCTTGTTGGCACATGCCTTTTTTTTTCTTTATTTTTTAAAAATATTTTATTATTTATTTATTTAACACAAAAAGAGGGAGAGAAAGAGAGAGAGACAGGATGGGTGCCCCAGGGTCTCCAGCCACTGCAAACGAACTCCAGATGCATGTGCCTCTTGTGCATCTGGCTAACATGGTCCTGGGGAATCGAACCTGGGTCCTTTGGATTTGCAGCAACCACCTTAACCGCTAAGCCATCCCTCCAGCCCTGAAATCCATCTTATTCATAGTGGTATTCTATATTTTAATGTTGCATTTTTCTTAAGAGTAAGATCAGTGTAGGCTTTCCAGCTGGATGAGGACTGGTCAGTGCTTACTGTCCTCTCTGTATCTTGATGCCTTTTACTGTTACTAGTGCAGATGTGATTAAGTATAAGCTATTGGTATACAACACAGAATCCTTCTTCTATATCTTTGCTGTTCAGTGCATGGACCTAGGGACAGCAGTGGCTGCATGACCCAGGGATTGGTAGAAATGAAAACTGAGGCTCATCAGCCCTTTCCCATCACAATTTGCACTCTGAAAAGAATAGCAGATGATTTCTAGCTAGGTACATTCAAGAGTAAGAAGCACATTTGCTGTTCTGTAAATTAAATGGCATGTAATCTATATTTAATTCAGACTTTATTACCTTTTACTTTCTATAAGAATATACTTGAGCATAGTTTTACTAATAAGTGTGAAGTACTGAAGGTAATGGAACTAACATTGTTATTCAGATACCTACCCTATGCCTGATTTTCCTTTGTATAAGCTGATGTATTTCATTCCATTTCCTTTTGTTAGATTATGGTGTTTTTCAATGCATGCCTTCTCTGTATTTATTGTATAAAAGTTTATTTTGTCTTATAACCATTTGAATACCAAGAATTTACACTTAGGTCTATCCTATATGTTGTTCACTATTTTAAGTCCCAACACTGGACTTTTTATACTGTAGATTGTTCTTTTAAATAAACTCTTACGTTTTAACTTAACAATTAGAGTCCCTTAACTCCACAATTTCATTATCTTTTGGCTTCTATTAATATGGAACAGAAGTATAAATTTAGCTTAATTTTTCTTCCTGTGAAGATATTATTTTAATTATTGAGGTTTAAAGTAGACTTTCTTGATTTTAAAATACCAATATCACATAAGAACATACACATACATTGTGCTGGATAATTTTTCCTTTAGACAAATTCTTGGCATTCATTTAGTTTTATTTATATAAAATTATTACTGTTCAGAAAAATAAGTTCACTTTTTTATTAAGTAGAAATTTATTAAGTAGAAACATCAAGTGTTGATACCCTCATTTCCCTCCTCCCTGCTGCCATGCCACTGAGGGTCCTTCTTAGTGGGATTGCTGGTATTCACCATGGAGCTCTTGGGTTATGGGCTGTGTGTGCAGTAGTCAATCATTGCAGGGGGCGGGGCAGGGCCTCTGCATATTTCTTCTCACCCTGTGGCTCTTAAAATCTTTTTGCCTCCTTATCAGCAAAATTCACTGAGCCTTAGTGGGTGTGCTTTAAGTCTGTTTTAGTGTTGAACTCTCAGAGGCTTCTGTATTTTTGTTTTGGTATGTTTTGTGTATCCTCAAATATCACAAATAAGATGATGTAACTCACCCATTATCAGATAATAGCTTCAATTTTAAGATAATTGCTATGGAAGGCTATCTCTCATTTTCTCCATTTCTCTCTCTTTGTATGTCTTGGTTGGGAATAGCTGCTTTTTATATACATGTATGTATGCAGTGCTGGGGATCCAACCCAGGGGCCTCATATATGCTAGGCCAGAACTCTGTTATATGCTATTCCTTTAACCTCTAATTTTTTAAAACATCTTAAATAGCATTTCATTGTATTTGTATGCTACTTTATTTTATTTGTTCTCTATTGGTGGGTACTAATGATGCTATAACCGCTTACATTTGTTGAACTCATTATGTACCAGGCACTACAGTTACCATTGAATTTGAACTATTTTAATTAACTCTCATAACACTTCATCATCTCCACTTTTCACATGAGAAAACAAAGGCATGGAGGTCAGGAGACAGGCATGTGTTTTATTTGATGAATCTGAGTTGCTACATTTGGGTAGCAATGAAACCCCAGGACACATCCTTAACTGCTCTGTCAGTTTTCCTCATGCTGTGAAGATAGACATGAAATACTTTAGCCCCATTTGACACCAACTGTATCTTAGCATAAAATCTAGATACGGGCAGGTGCAGGCTGTGCATGCCTTTAATCCCAGCACTCTGGTAGGAATATCTCAGTGAGCTTGAGGCTACCATAAGACTACATAGTAAGTGTCAGGTCACCCTGGGCTGGAGCAAGACTCTAACTTGAAAAACCAAAAATAAAAAAAATATATCAATAATCTAGACATGCTGAATTTGTAAATATTCCCCATGTAGTTTCAATTTTAAGTGAACTTGCTAATTCTGGTTTCTTTTTTTTTTTTTCTTCGTTGTAAGTAACATGATAATAGATATCTTTATTCATAGTCTTTTCTTAGTTTCAAGATATCTTCCAGAATATATTATGCTAACTAACATACATTTCTGGCCTGGACATTTACCTCCTTGTTTAGTTATACTTTATTACCTCATTTTCTTAGATAAATCCAAGTGTGGCATGGCTACTCCCAAGGCTTCCTGACTGCCTGCTGATTCACTTGGATCTTAACCTGCTCAATTAATTTACCAAGAATATGTACTGACTTACCAATTTAGCAACTGGAGAGGAGCCTGCCAGGAACTAGAATCACATGTACTCCAAGCAGGCTTCAGTACTTCTGTTTTGTTTGGGTGTGATTTGACTTTTTCCTCTGTATATGATGGATACATTGTGACAAGGTCCAGCTCTCTTTATCTTGACTGTGTACTGTGACTGACCCAGTTTATTTCAACGCTTACTCTGCTTCCTTGTGGTCTTTTGTATAATGCAGCGCTGGGGTTAGGCAAACTTCATTTTCTTTACTCCCTGGTCCGCTGCTCTCCCACCGAGTTCAAGTTAGAGAAGAATGAAAACATGTTGGAAGGAGAGAGGATTCAGAAGATAATTCTTCTCTGTTGAGCTGCATTTGTCCCAGTCTTCAGTTTCCTTCCATCAACCTTCCTGAGCAATCTTTTAGAAGCTCCAGCAGCAGCTCAGAGGTGCTCTGTTCTGGGAGTCTGGGCGCCATTTCTGTGTGGCCTTCCACTTATGTCATAGTACTTGTAGCATTAGCACTTGTATTTTGCTGCTCCTGGCATTGGCTGGAATGAAGGGAATTGTTGTTGCATCTTGCCATTATGCTTACTTTTTTTTTTTTTTTAGTTTGTTCATTTGTTGAGAAGGATCTTCCCAATCTCAAGGTAGCTTGGCAATGAAAAAGTCAAGTGTTAGATGAAAAAAAATATTTTTAATCTTTGTTTTTGGAATGCCTGTAATTTCCCTGAAACACTTATGCAGTTAAGAAGGGAAACTACAGTGAGCACCTTTGTCACTCCTTCCCTCTGGTGCTGTTTTTTTTTGTGTGTGTGTGTGTGTGTGTGTGTGTGTATGTGTGTGTGTAATTCTTTTTTTATTTATTGTTTGCTTTTGAGACAGGGTTTTGCTCTTTTAGCCAGACTTGCCTGGAACTCATGCAATCTAGTATCCCAGGCTGACCTGGAGCTGTGATCCTACTGCTTTAGACTCCAAGTGCTTCTGATGTTCTTTTAACTTAGTACATACTAGAAATGGCAAATAATTTCAAAGCTATCATATAATTTTTATTCCTTTCCAAGGCTATCCAACAACACATTATATGTTGAACTAGAATCCTGTGATGGTCCTAGCTTTAGAGTCAAGGCAATGACTGAAGTGTGAGGATGAAACATTTCTAATAGCGCTGAAGATCTCTTTGCTCAGAGTCTGACCCTCCCAGCAATCACCTACCTTCATGATCTTAAGACTTAAGAAAAATTGAGCATATCCATTACACTAATATTGAGTTGACCAAGATTATAAGCTGAATTGTATGCTTCCCATAGATACATGGAACTATTCACTTTTGTATCTGGAAATGTGACCTTGCTTATTTTAGAATAGGATAGGATTGCAGATTTAATCAACTTAGAATGAGGCCACTCCTGTAGGAACCAATCCAATGTGTAGAGCATATTCTTTTTTTTTTTTTAAATATTTTTTGTTATTTTTATTAATTTATTTGAGAGCGACAGACAGAGAGAAAGAGGCAGATAGAGAGAGGGAGAGAGAATGGGCGCGCCAGGGCCTCCAGCCACTGCAAACGAGCTCCAGATGCGTGCGCCCCCTTGTGCATCTGGCTAACGTGGGTCCTGGGGAGTTGAGCCTCGAACCGGTGTCCTTAGGCTTCACAGGCAAGCGCTTAACCGCTAAGCCATCTCTCCAGCCCAGTGTAGAGCATATTCTTAACAGGAAAATTATCACAGGAAGACACTGACTTACAAGAAGAATGCCACATGATGAGAGGCAGAATTGAGAGTATAGAAGTTGCCTGCTAAGGGATGATCTTAATTTGATCTGGAATCTACTATGAGACAAGTCTTGAGGCAGATCTGTGAAGAAATTTTCCAGAAGCATTAGGTGATGGGAGAAGATCTTTCCCAGAGTGAGTGTCACCTTTTTGTCATGACCCAGATGGAAGAAGATCTGAGGAAAAATCAGTGCTGCTTGCGTGACTGAAATTCTTTTTGTTGTTTTGCTTTTATTGGGTTCTTCCCTCTTTTTCTCCTTTTTACTCTTCCCCTCTCTCCCCATTTCTCTCTTTCTTTCTAGTGTTTTTCTTTATATCTATCTATATTCTTTCTTTCTTCTTTATTTCTTTTTTTCTTTCTCCTTCTTTCTTTCTCTTTCTTGGCCTTATCTTGCTATATACCTCTCAAACTCAAAATCCTCTTGCCTCAGCCTCTTGTGTGCTAGAATAACAAACCTATGTCATTACATCTGACAAGACTGAAATTCTTGTGAGAATTTAAGCAAAACTTAGGCAAATCTGAAGCTTTTTATGAGTAGAATACAGCACTTTTCTAAGTAATAAATAAATTTCATTGTTATTCATGAATGAATTATAAATAAGTTATTCAAAGACAGCAAGATTATCTACTCATGCATTCTGGAGAAATGTATACTACCACATAATAGCATTATTTATAATATAGGTTTATTTGTTTAGAAATTTTCTCTGTCATTAGGATAATGTCACTTAATTTTGGATCTTGTAGTATATGTAACAACACTCAATGTGAAAAAAAAAAGACAAAGCATTTTTTTTTCCTATGATTCTTTGTCCCTATCCATCAGATTTGAAATCCTAAAGAAATATATTTGTATTATATGTTAGTATACATAGTACATAATTTATACCCACCACACATGGAGAAATATAACATAAATTGTATATATAAGCTTATAAAATATAAGATATCTTTCTTATGTTTCATAAAAATCAATGAACATTATGCAAAAATCCTAATATCCATAACCATATAATAACTTGATAATTGTCATGTCATATATATAATACACACATATACATATAATTGTCATATACATATCTTGTCTGTCATACTTTATTTCTTTAATCTATAACTTGATCTTTTAGCAACCCATTTGGTACTGCTATCTATGTGCTTGTTCCTTAGATAAATAAACTCTCACTTTTTTTAAATGAAGGATCGAATGTTTTTTTGTTTTATTTATTTATTTGAGAGCAACAGACAGAGAAAGAGGGAGAGAGAGAGAGAGAGAGAATGGTTGTACCAGGGCCTCCAGCCACTGCAAACGATTTCCAGATGCATGCGCCCCCTTGTGCATCTGGCTAACGTGGGTCCTGGGGAATAGAGCCTCAAACCAGGGTCCTTAGGCTTCACAGGCAAGCGCTTAACTGCTAAGCCATCTCTCCAGCCTAAGGATAGAATTCTTAATGCCTTTTAGATGCTGGATGGGCATCAGTGTCCTATAATTCCAGTACTTGGGAGCCTGAGACAAGAGGATCATGAGTTTGAGGCCATCCTGTCTCTGGTCAAAACAGAGGAAAGAAAGGTATTAGATATTCTATTACTGGTGTTTAACTTTATCACATTTTCCAGAGACTTACACTTTGGTGAAGGTTTTTGCCTGTATCAATTTTATAAATTATCATGGTTGTTTTAGTCATCTCCCATGTGAAATATTTTGTTTCTTTCCAGAATGCAAATTTGAGCCTTTGATTTTCAGAAGCATTTATCTCAGTCTGATTGGCAGGACTGCATGCATGAGAGACAAATTCCCTGCTAGAAACACTAATTCTACTTTCTTAGAAATGGTTTTGATTTTACGTTAAGTACACATAGCCTTGGAAGACCAAGACAATATAAGTGAAATTTGTCTTTGAGACATGGCTTCCAGCCCACGCTAGCATCAAAGTCATGATTCTCATGCTTTGATCTCCAGAAAGCTGGGTTATAGGCATGTGCCACCCTCCCTTGCCATAAATAATCATTTTTAGTTACTACAGGGTAACTTTTTCCTGAATTTTCAAGGCTTTGAGATAGCTAAATTGGGATTAAAAATGAACTTATAATTTATTTACTTCTTGCTTTGTTGCCTAAGTGGTACATGTGTTGGACACTATTTCCCAATGACTCTTTATTGCATGAGTGGATTTTGATCAAAGGAAGGAAAATGTATTCTGTCTAACAAGAAACCTTTCCTCTTCTCCTTTGTCATTACAGATCCTACCTGCAGAGAGTTCAAGATGCTTGAGGGACATAAATCATAACATCACAGGGTTTGTCTGATCATCCTCTTTCATCTCATCTGCTCAATCTACTTGCAGGTGGGCCTTGATGTAGTTTCCATCCTTCCCCTTGTGACCAGCTACTTAACAAAAATTATGAAAATTTTGTAAATGTCCATGTGACAGAAAATCTGATCTGCTAGTAGTAACTTATAATTTATCTTTTATTTCTGTATTTTCTGTAGAACTTATACTGTTTATTCTTGAGATCTTGGTTGAATGCCCCTTTTCCTATCACTAAGTGTATTCTCTATGACTGGTTGTATTTGTACAAATGAATAAAATATAACGATCTGAGGAGGAGCAAGAACCAGCCTTCACTTACTACCCAACAGCATTCTTGTTTTCTTGAGATTTTAAGATATGAGTTGGAGGAAATTTAAAGTAGACTGTCATTTTTCCAGCCAGCATTGATGGGTTCCTTGCAAGGCATTGAAGAATAAAGATTAGATCATGGGGAAGCTTGGGATCTAGTATAGGAGTTGAATCCTGAGCCTAACATAGGGTAAACTAAACACCCCAACATGCTACAAGAGGTAGAAGATATACGTAGAAGAAATAAATAAGCTTGTCCACACAATTTCTTTACCTCACTCAAAAGAGACTTCTTAGGATGTGCACTGCATGGAAGAGTGTAGTATTTTTAATATGGCATTCCTATGGAAACACCGCAACAAAAGAAATGCTTGAAGTACTATTTTTTCACTCCTTCTAAATGAATAATGACACTCTGGAGTTAGAGGACAAATAAGATGGCAGTTTATTTAAGATAATGTATATTTTAAGACATGGAAGCTAACATTTTTCATCGAACCCTAGTGAGAGAGCCCAACTATTTCTCTAGAGAGGTCTAGGTGCTGGCCACTGTTCGCATAGGTATTTTGAGGACTATGGTTGAATTGTGCTTCACTTTTCTTCTGTATGAAAGGAGGTATGTGAATCAAGCTAAAAAGAGATTTGTGAGTGTGTTACTTCAGGGTTTCTTTTATGAACAAATCAGTCCTATATGGAGAAAAGAAATAAAATCCAGAGCTTGAAATTGTAAGTACTAGAAGTCTTCATTGGAATCCAAAGGAATCTGTACTCAGATTAGAGAAATGCAGCCAGCATGTCGTATCATGTCCTCTCTAGTTACTTGACTCTTCAACTGAATTATATTCTCTGAATACAAATTAGAATTGGCATTACACAAGTCTTTGGCATTTGTATGCGACCGAGGGAAGCTTGGATCATTGAGCAGTTCATTTCCATGTTAACCTAGCTGCCCAGGTGTATTTAGGTGAATGGAAAACAACAATTTGCTGACTATTGATTTTTTAGCAAAAAGTATGTGTTCCTGGGGCTTTGATGCCCTGTGCCAGGCAGCAATTAAAAGTCAGTTCTTTCTCTTCTAACTTTCCTTCAAAGAGCAATTATCTGGGGTTGAGCACTCCATGGGGTTTCCACATACTCTCCTTGAACTGAATTTCCAACCATTTAGGACTGTGTTTAACCAACTGGTGCCTCTCCCTGGCCGTGAATGGGACTTACAACAAAGCTTTACACCAGCCATCATCTCCAGAAATTGTCTCCTGAAAATTATCCTTCTAGCCCCAACTGAGACCCCCTTTTTGTCTCAGTCTCATAACTTTTTAAAAATACATTATTTTATTTATTTATGTAACAGGAGAGTGAGAGAGAGAGAGAGAGGGAGGGAGAGAATGGGCACACCAGAGTCTCCAGCTATTTCAAATGAATTCCAGATGCATGCACCACCTTGTGTATCTGGCTTATGTGGATTCTGGGGAATCGAACTGGGGTCCTTTTGGCTTTGCAGACAAGTGCCTTAACTGCTAAGCAATCCCTCCAGCCCATCATGACTATTAATAATTTTTTCCATGTTTTCTAATGTATAATGTAAATATTAAAAACTCTTCACGTGGAAGCTAGTCATTCTCATGAATATTCAACAGTGCTTATGTCAAAAAAACATGCAGCAGAAAATTTACTCACATTCAATTAGCCATGATCACATAGTAAGGGTTTTTTGTTATATCAGCCATTAAAATGAATTCAATCATTTACTGTTGTGCAAATATTTAACATGACGTAAATGTAAAAAAATTGAAAACATTGACAAAGTAATATCAGTGACTAATGCAATAAAGTAATCTCGAGCAAAACATAGTGGTACACACTATACTCTCATCTCTCTAAAATAAAAAAGAGAAAAAAATAGGTAAAGCTTTGTGACCATGACAGTCAAATCTATGTCACAGAGAAGGAAGTCTCCAGGACTACAGAGAGATGAGAGCATACTTCTTCAAAGTCTACATTCCCAGTTATTTGGTTATTCTCTTTTTTTAGAGAGTGAGAATGCTACCTTGTGCTTGCCTTACCTTTGTGTGTCTGGCTTACACGGGATCTGGACAGAGAATGAACGTGGGTACTTAGGCTTTGGAGGCAAGTTCCTTTACTGCTGAACCATCTCTTCAGCCCTATTTGGTTATTCTCTATAGCATTGGAACATTCCACTGGTTTGGTTTTGCATACCTTTTCATGGCTTTTTTGAAGGGAATTTCTGTTTTATTGCCATCTTATTGGCCAGAGTAAATTTTATACTTTCACAGAAGAATTTGTGCCTATCACTGTATATCACTGAAACCAGATTTTTCAGGTGAGTGGCACATTAGTAACTTTGCAACTTAAAACTTAATTAGGTTTTATGAAACATATAAGATCTCATGTATAATGACTATTAACTATAGAAACCCTCAATTACACATACTTCCACATGCTTATCTGTGAGAAAAACCACTCTTTCATCCACTGAGGTTATGCACCCACAAGGGAAAATAGTGTAGTAATAATTATAGCAGAGGATTTGAGCTACTAGAGTCTGCAGCCACCAGTATGTGACTGCAGTTCTGTATGGCCTATTACTACCAGACCGTGTCAAGTAGAGCAGTGCTTCACAAAGAATCTGTCTGAGCATACCATGAGTGCACAGTAAGCATTAGCTCAGACTGTGAGTGCAAGTCTATTTAAGTGTGGGACTCTGCAAAGCAACTCTCTTGAATTGCAGGGAAGTTTCTATCTTCACCAAGTACTTTCCAAAAAGCTATTTTTGAATTACTACCATCTCTTCCACCATGCTCCCATAACTTAGAAGTAACTTTTAAAAAGTGAATAGCAATAATCTTGATGAGATGAATGCAATGGTGACATGGAAATGTTGGTCAATATAGGACATGGGGAACTGGGAATAAGTTGGTTAAACATTGGTAATAAAACATAATTCATTTTTTGTATTTTTATTAAATTCTGAACTTTTGAACAGGATGAGATGAAGCCTAACCTTAATTTGCTCCTTTCTCTCTCCTTCTCTTTGTCTTTTGTATTTTCTTTCTTTTACTTCTTTACCCTTAGCACTGGCCTATAATTCCCAGTACCAGGATGCAGTTAACACTCACAATGAGCTGTTGATCAGGGAGACCCACAAGGGTTCCCAAAAGATGACAGATTTATGTCAGAGCACTTGACTACCCACAAGAGGTTAATGGTAAGATCCCAAGACACCATATGCTGCCAATACAGAACATAGAGAGACCTGGCTGGAACCAGTCTTGGGCTATAAGAGGGCCTATACCTACTAAATTATCTCTAAACTAACATTGGTTATTCCATTTAACATGTGTTGATTTCACTCTCCCTTGGAGAATCTGATTCTTTTTTCAGATGCACACAGGACCTGAGGAGAGAATCAGTCCATCACACTTGACCAAGGTCCCAGCTGAAACCATAGAGGAATTGGGGAAATGAGCAAGAGTTCTGCTCTCTTGGCAACCTGATATCAGCACAAGGGTGAAGGAGGTAGACACAGAGAACATTGAACTTCTACTAAACCAGAGATCCAGAGATACAGAGGCCCCCAAGAGCCCATCACTGAAATAGACCTAAAATGAATCCAACATGGCTCAGGGAAATTCATGGAAGAGGGGCCAGAAAGATTGTTAGAGCCACAAGTGGGACATTACACATAGAAACATTGCCTCTTCTCCATAACTGATGGTTACCCCCACAATGCACAACCCATAATTCCCATGAGGATAACCATCATCCCCAATGATGAGGGTCCCTTTTGGGATGGGCAGGGATGAGGATAAGGATGGTACAAACATGTGCTGCTTGCATAATGAGTGTGCCCATAACTAATAAAAAATGTAAACTTTACTATATGAACAAATCATGTGTTTGTCATATTCCCATTGGGTTATAGTCTTTTGTCCCCTCTTCTTCATCCCATTCCACTGAGGGCCCTCCTCAGCGGGGTTATTGAAATTCACCATGAGGTCATGAATGCATCAGTCTCTGTGGTGGGAGGGTACAATGTCTCAGGATACTCCTTCCCACCCTGTGGCTCTTACAATCTTTCAGCCCCCTTTTCCCCAATGTTCCCTGATACTTTGTGGGTGTGTTATAAGTCCACTTTAGTGTTGACCTCTCTGCAACCTTGTATTTCTGCTTTGATGAGTTGTAAATATCCTCTGTGTCTATATCTAACTCCCTGGAGCTGGTTGTCAGGTTAGCAGTGAGAATAGCAAAATAATTTTGAATGATAGATTGATTCAACCACAGGTGTTTTGAATTTAAAATTCAATTAGTATAAAACAGAATTGAAAAAAATTTCCCTGCAGAGGATATGATGATACTAAATTATTTATTCACAGTATTCTTTTTATGATGCATTTTTTTCCTTGAGGATAGATTATCTCTGAAAGCTGTCCTGGCAGCTGAAAAAAACAAGGTGAAGCAAAGCAGTGTAGATCAGTGTGTCATGTGTCACCAGAGCGAGGAGGACTCACACGTGAGCACAGATGATGTTTTTCATGACAAATCACAGTGGAATGTCCGCTTTGTCTTTCATCATATTTTTCAATTTCAAAACGTCCTCAGAAGTTCAGGTCCTACCGGGTAAATTCTGCAAATTGATTTTTTTCCCCCTTGTTATGTTTTAGGGAAGAACAGTGATGTTGCTTCATCTAAAAACCTCAGAGAATAGGGAATTCTACAGCTGGAGCCAGGCTCCACCTGATGATCTTTTCTCATTGTACCGTATGTGCTTGGTTGTCTGACGAAGCATGTGAGAATTTCATTTGAATGAGTGTCTACGATGTGGCCAAGTTTGTTATGAGTATTGCTTTCAGGATGTGGTACAATTTCAAGTAAATTCTAAATAGTGTCCTTTTTTATCAAGGTAATCCATATTTCAGTATTTTAAGATTTCTTTAAAACCATTTTATTTGTATGTAGAACTAGTGATCCCCCCAAAATGCAGCCTTCAAGAATTGAAGTGGCTCGGCTGGCCTATAAAAAGCTCTGTTACAGTTTCTTTTTCTTTGTCTTTAGTCTCAAAATAGCAAAAGGTCTCTCAAATTTATCTGAGCTATTTGTTACAGTGCCTAGAAATTATTAACTTTAAATTGATTCCCAAAATCTGACCTTATATATGTTCAATATTCTTGATTTATACACACACACTACAGACAAAGGGAACAAGGAGTCATTTTATAGTATTAATGACTTAGCTTTCTTTCAATATTTGATATGTTGGTAAAAATGAATATATATATATATATATATATATATATATATATATATATATATATTCCATTGAGAAAAGCACAGATTTTAGAGCCAGTTTTGGCTTGGATATTCAGCTCTTCTCTCTCTCATATAGTGTCATCTAGGGCAAGGTACGTTCATTTTCTGAGATACATGTATATACATGGAGAAGGTTGAAATTAACTATTAGTGCTGTCACAAGAACCACAAAACAAAGAGAAAGTCCTCTGTTTGGTATGTAGATCTTCTCAATAATTACTAATCGTACCAACAAGGTGAACTTAATGATGGCATGTACTTCTCTTCTTAGAGACAATGATATTGAACTCCACTCCTGCTTATAGTTCTACTTTTGAGATGCTGCAAGGACCTCAAACTGAGTACAGACTGTTACTTCTGGTCATTTGGAATTAGTACCAACCAGTTGGACTTTTGAAAGACTTTTTTTTTTTTTTTTTTTTTTGTATAGCCTTCACATGGTAGAAATGAAATTTTCTAATTGGATTTGGAGTCTTACAACATAAGTCCTATTTTATATCAAACACTTCAGTGTATTGAAGTGACTGAGTCCCTTTTACAGACTACCATGCCTTTCTATCATTCAATTTTGTATTTTTCATGTAAAAGTTAACAGTTGCAATTCATGCTTTATATCTTAACCAAGTAGTAGAGAGTAAGGGAAATTCATTTAATAAATATTTCATTATTTTGATTCTTAAATGGAAGAAAGGATGTTTTGGATGCCACCAAAACTACACAGAGGGAAGTATTTTGCCTTGTATTTATTTCATTATTAATGCAAGTCTCTGTAAACTTCACAGGTAGAATTCAAGATCTCCCCAGCACTAGACTACAACCACAATTTTCCCCATAATGCCAGTAGAGGGCAGCAAAGCATAGACATTAATACTAACTGACTAATTTACCTGAAGAGCAAGGATGGGAAATGAAATGAGATCTTTACTTACCTTGGGAGGCATGAGTGTAGCAGGTGACAGGTCTTTTGTACAGGACATTTAAGGTTAAATGGAGAGGGTCTGAGAACCTCAAGAGTCTTGCAAACTCTATCTGTTCAGCACAAATGGAGCAGCTACTGCCGCCATGCTTGGTGCTCATTGCACGTGGAGGGGAAGAGACCAGTCAGCTATTCTTTTCAATGAACATGTAACCTACTGAGGAAATACAAGATGCAAATTCAGTGAATGGTTTTTTAAAATTCACATTTTTGTTTGTTTCTTTGCGGGGCAGGGCAGACTATCCCTAAGAAGCCAGGCTACCCTTGAACACGTGATCCTCTGCTTCCTTTGTGCTACGATTGCATGCAATATCATGACAATGAGAGTTGTAAATAAGTCAGGCATGGTGGCTCATGCCTTTAATCCAAGCACTTCGGTGGCGGATATACAAGGATCTCTGTGAGTTCAAGGCCACCCTGAGACTATCAAGTGAATTCCAAGTAAGCCTGGGCTAGAGTGAGACCTTACCTTGAAAATAAATAAATAAATAAAAACAAAATAAACAAGAGCTGTGAATAGAAATTTTTCCTTTTTAAGGACTCCTCTGGTCTTATCTTGTGCCCTCTGACTTTTCTGCCTCTCACGGATACTATCCCTATCTAAACCCTCTCGTTCTACATCTCCATAAAAGTCAAATTTGGACCATCTCAAAACATCATAGAGTTCTTCCAGTGCAGTCATGTGAGCTTGCTCCCTGTGAACAATAGAACTGATCAATAATTTCACTCCCCCAAGGCCAGCAGTATTGCTTTCTGGGGGCAAGAATCACACCAGGCCCTATTTGCAGCATGCAATAATATAGACATTTCTACACCTTTACCAGAAAACATCATTGTCTAAAAGAAGCTTAAGATGAAACAAGAGCATAAAAAAAAACTAGGGCATTAAAAAGAGACGATTTTCTTCTACAATTGGTATGAGCAGACACCACGTTTTCAGGAGAGGCAAGAAGAGACGAGTGATCTCCTCTGCCCCTCTCTTCATCAGACCTCTGGGGCTAACAAGAGGTATGGTTATGAGATAATTGCTTTGCAAATGGAAACCTTCTTTCATGTTCTTCATCGGCTGAGAGTTCCTGATGTCTGCCAGGACGTTTTGGAGACAAAGAACAACAGGACGTTTTCTCTCCAGCAACAGCTTTTATTAACCTCCTGATGTTTGGCTCAGTGGGTTGTGATTATGACCCTGCTGGCATCAGCCACCCATCTGAGAAATGTGTGGGCTCAAGCAGTGAAAGGCTGCAGACTTCGAGGGTTGGGGCAGACACTGGAACTGCCTGTGAATTAAGCGGGCAGAAGCCTGTTGTGCTGTCCCTGTGTTGTCTATTTGTTACCCAACTGCACAAATGCCTGGTGACTTTCTGCTATGGTTCTTGTAATGTGTTAAGTATCTCAATACCAAGAGAAGCATAAGACAAGTTGTCTGCCCTTCAGAAGCCTTGCAGTAGAGAGGAGGTTTACACAAACACAGAACAGAGCACAATTCAAATGCTGACTGGAAGTGACTCCTGTCAGAAAGGAAGCATGGTTTAGACATTAAATGATTCTGCTTGATGTCTGGGAGAGGAAAGAAAATCCTCGGGCATAGACGCATGCAGGATAAATGTTCTACCTTGCTGCTTGCTATAATTTACATATCCCAAGCTGATAAAATAAAAATACTCATCACCCTGCACACATCCTGGCATTCTGATGAGTAGGCTCTTCCACTTTGCTCATTTTGAAAATAAGGCAATCAGGATGTTGGGAGATTAAGTGATTAGTCTAGGGCCAAATGTGTTAGGAGTTAGGGATAGCATTTGAATACACAGTCTATAAATTTTTGTCTCTTGCCCAGGAGAGAGATGTGGGAGACATTTAACAAATCTTCCATGATAGCTATAGTGTAAGTTTTATTCAATATCTACTAAAATGTTAGAGAATATCAGAGACAGACAGCAGCAGACCAGGCTGTCTTTGCATTGAACTGGCTGAAATGAAATGATGTTGCTATCAAAATGAAACTGAGAGGTTCTAAGCAATATAGCTCTGTGGTGAGCATGCCTCAGTGAGGCAAAGACTATCAGTTGTGTTGCTTTTCACCCTTGAATCTGTAAGTTTTTTTTTTTTAGGACAGTCATGTATCATAAAATTCTTAATCCAGGGCTGGAGAGATGGCTTAGTGGTTAAGGGACTCGCTGGCAAAGCCAAAGGACCCAGGTTTGATGCTCAGTTCCCACATAAAGCCAGATGTACAAGGTGGTACATGCTTCTGGAGTTGGTGTGCAGTGGCTACAGGCCCTGAAGCTGACATTCTATCCTCTCTTTCTCTGTCTCCCATTCTCACACACACACACACACACTTTCTCTCTTTCTCGCTCTCAAATTAATGAATAAATAAACCAAACCAAACCAAAACAAAACAAAAACCCTTTTCTTAATCCAGTGTGCAATTGATTTCCTTGCTAATGGGTTGTAGTTGATTTGGCCAACATTAATCATCTGGAAGTCAGCCTCCCAAAACAGTTGGCCTCTGGGTGACACTGCCTGTTACAAAGCCTTCTGTCCCCAAGCATGCACCTATGTCATCATGGGGTGTGCCCTATGATCAATTGACTGAGGAGGAGAGGACTAGGGCATGGTTTACTGATGGTTCAGCACATTATGCAGGCACCTCCCAGAAGAGGATAGCTGCAGCATTACAGCCCCTCTCTGGGGAAACTCTGAAGGACTGTGGTAAAGGGAAGGAAGTCTTCACAATGGGCAGCATTTTGTTCTTACTGGAATAGACACTTATTCTGGGTATGCATTTGCCTTTCCTGCATGTGGGTGCTTCTGCCAAGACTATCATCCATGGGCTTACAGAATGCCTTATCCACCATCATGGTATTCCACACAGCATTGCTTCTGACCAATGAACTCACTTCATAGACAAGGAAGTACGGCAGTGAGCTCATGATCATGGAATTCACTGGTCTTACCATGAAAACCACCCTGGAGCAGCTGGCTTGATAGAAAGGTGGAATGGCCCTCTAAAGAAAGAGCTACAGTGCCAACTAGGTGGCAATAGTTTAGAGGGCTGGGAGAGTGTCCTCCAGCAGGCTGTATATGCTCTGAATCAGCATCCTATATATGGTGCTGTTTCTCCTATAAACTGGATTCAAGGGTCCAGAAATCAAGGGGTAAAAATGGGAACGGTCCCACTTAACATCACCCCAAGTGACCCATTAGCTAAATTTTTGCTTCTTGTTCCCACATCCTTACATTCTTCTGGCCTACAAGTCTACAAGGGGGGAGTGCTTTTGCCAGGAGGCACAAAGAACATTCCATTGAACTGGAAGCTAAGACTTCCCCCTGGCCACTTTGGGCTCCTGATGCCCTTGACTGAACAGGCTGAGAAAGGAGTTACATTGAATTCAGGGGTGATTTATCAAGACTACCAGGGAAATTGAACTGTTGCTCCACAATGGAGGTTAGGAAGTGTATGTCTGGAGTGCAGGAGATCCTTCAGGGTGTCTCTTAAGTGTTACCATGCCTTGTTATCAAAGTCAATAGACAACTGAAACAACCCAATAGTAGTGTGATAAATGGCCCAGATCCTTCAGGAATGAAGGTATGGGTCACCCCTCCAGGTAAAGAACCAAGACCTGCTGAGGTGCTTGCTGAAGGTGGAGGAAATACATAATGGGTAGTAGAAGAAGGCAGTTACAAATACCAGCTAAGGCCATGTGACCAATTACAGAAACGAGGACTGTAATTGCAATGTTTCTGTCCTACCTTGATATCGAGTATTTGCACATATCTAGACCAATATTAATATTAAGATTATATCACTAGCTAACTGTTGAATTTATAATAGACCTATCATATTAGAGACTAAGCATTCATCAAGGAGTCTTACTTTGTGTTGGGGGGACAATTTTGCATTTCTGGTTGTGTGTGGGATAGTTATACTATGTTAGGTGGAATTATGAGCTTGTTACTGTTTTCATTTGGAAATTAAGTATGATGTAAGTAGATATGATTTGGTGTCAAGTTGACAAGGGTGAACTTGTGATAGTTAAGGTGTTGTCAACTTGATCTGCTTAGTAATCCACAGAAATCCCTTTTGGGTGGGTCTCTATGGTTGTTTCCAGGAAGGATGAACTGAAGGAGGAAGTCCTTCCCCCAGAGCGGGAGGCCCCTCTAGGTGAAAAGAGCCCATTCCTTCTTTCCACTTGGCTGCTGGAGCTGCTTGCTGCCTTCCAGTGTGGATTGAAGACCAGCGTGGACTGAAGACCAGCATCAACTGAAGACCTGTGTGGATCAAAACCCAGTGGCTCCTCAGGAAGCCTCCAGGCCTTCAGTGCCAGATTGGGACTGCCGAGGCATCTGGCCATGTGAACTGAGCAGCTACTGGATTCCTTGATTCTTGGGACTTCAACTGCTATTGGACTATGGTAAACCAATCCAATAAATTGCTTTTTAAAAATAATTCATTCTATCAGTTCTGTTCCTCTAGAGAACCTTGACTAATACACACTGGCTCTGGGATTCAACGGAGTTGCTCTCGGTGAAAGACAAGTCTGGGACCTGAGTTGCAAGAGGATGGCAGAAGAAGAGTTGTTATTTTATCACCTATGATAGGTCATGTGGCTATTTTGGCTTCTGTTTGCCACATTGTAAAACTGTAACCACAAAGTTTGGGCCCATCCTTGGTCCCTAACAACTGCAAAATCAAGTGTCAGGAGAGCTGTAGAACCAGCGATCTATCTTATCATACAGGTATTGTATCAGTAACCTACTCAAAATCAGGAAAAGAATCATTGTTTATCCTAATTATTCAACTTACAAACCCCACAGTATGAGAAAGTGAGCCATAAGCACTTCAAAGGTTGATTGTAACAAATGAGTACATACAAGAGAGGGAATATGGAAGAATTAACTATACAGTAGAGGGAATATGGAAGAATTAATTATACAACAGAGGGAATATGGAAGACTTATACAACAGAGGGAATATGGAAGAACCACATAGTCCACTCAGGAGAAGAGGCTGGCTATCTTGTTCCAGACTTTAAGGGAGCTAAGCGTTTATTGTTTAGGCTTGTGGAGAGATTCCTGAGTGGACCACTAGGCACTAGAATTACCCAATTTCCTCAAAGGAAGATAGATCTTTAGCAGTCCAAGTACAGCTATGCCTACACAACACTTCAACCATTGAATGTGCTGGAAGGGATAGCTTTTCCCATCAAAATAAAGAAAATATTTTCTTCAGATCATCTTCTATTTTAGTTTTATTATACTAAGAAAACTTGATGTGGTCTGTACTTTTAATTAATTGTAAGTATTTGATATATAAGTACTAATTATACTTACAATGTTATACAGAAGATCTCTAGACTTTATTCATGTTACTTAACTAAATATTTATATCCATTCATCAGTAATTAGCCACATCACTAACCATCCAATCTTTCCTTCCATAAATTTGACCATTTTATATTTTTCCTGTAATCAGACTCGTGTTCTTGTGTCTAGCTAATTTCGCTTAGTATAATGTCTTCAGATTTCATGTGTATTTCCTCAAATTGCATCATTTCCTTCTTGTTTAAAGCTAGTGTTCAGCTATGTATACATACCACTGCATATTCTTTACTACTTATCTAGTGATGGATATTAAGGTTGTTTTTTCATTCTGGCTGTTGTGAACACTGTCACAGTGAACATACTACTAATATACCCATGAGAGTCTTATTTCAGTATTTTTAAATAGATACCCAGATAGTAGGACTGGTGCCATACTATTTTTATTTTTCAGGTTTATTTTATTTTGGGGAGTTTCTATACCCATTCATTTCACATATGTTTTGTATTCCTATCAATTTTATGCAAGAAGTATAATATCTCCATACCTTCACACAATGCACTCATTTTATTTACTTTATAATTTTATGAAAGTCACTCTGATAGCCAAATTGTATGATAGTTCAGATTTGCATTTTTCTAACATAGGAGACATTGAGCATTATGCCTTTTATATGTATTTCTAAGAAATGTGTAAGCTCTTAGCCTTTTAAATCAGATTGTTGGAATCTCATAGTTGTTTTAATTTGCATTTCTCTGATGATTAGGGATGATGAACATTTTCTTAAGTGTATGTTTGCCATTTCTATTTCTTCCTCTGTGAACTGCCTGTTCAGCTCTTTGCCCCATTTTGTGAGTGGGGTGTTTGACTTCTTACTGTTTAGATTTTTGAGTTCTTTGTAGATTCTAGAGACTAGGCCTCTATCAGTTGGATAAACCTTTTATCTCACTTCTAGAATATAAAGTTCTATGGTACCAGTTCAATCTGGGTTCACTTTTGTGCCCCCCATCTTTTTGCTTCCCCTAAGCCCTACCCTCCCTATTGTTCAAGCCTCCAGATGCTATTCAGTTATGTCAGCAACTTGGGCTGATCCAGGTTAGGAAAGACAGATGAGTGAGATCATGTGATAGGTGTCTTTCTGTCATTGTGTGAGTTCACTTAGAATGATCTGTTCCAAGTTTGACCCCTTTTCTACAAATTTCAATGTGTCATTTTTTCTTACTGCTGAGTAGAATTCCATCATGTAAATATACCACATCTTGGTTATCCATTCATTCAATGATGGGCAACTGGGTTGATTCTAGTTTTTGGCTATTATTAATTAAGCAGCTATAAACATGGTTAAGCAAATATTTCTGAACTGAGATGTGGAGCTTTTAGGGTACATGCCCAGTAAGGGAATAACAGGGTCTGCTGATAACTCTATATTCATCTGTTTCAGGGGTCTCTATATTGATTACAACAGTGATTGTACCAGCTTACATTCTCACAGTGAGTGAGTGTTTCTATTTCTTCACAGCCTTGCCAACATTTGTTTTCATTTGATTTTTTAATGTTTGCTATCCTTACTGGGGTAAGGCGGGATCTCATAGTTGTTTTAATTTGCATTTCTCTAATGGTTAAGGATGTTGAACATTTTCTTAATGTGTGTTACCCATTTGTAGTTATACTTCTGAGAACTTCTGGAGTGGGTTATTTGATTTTTTTATTGTTTGGTTCCTTGAATTCTTTGGAGATTCTAGATATAAGGTTTCTGTCAGTGGTATAGCGGGCAAAGAATTTATCCCATTCAGCTGGTAATCTATTGGCTCTGCTTATGATATATATGTACATTTTTAGCATCATGAGATCCCATTGATTGAGTGTTGTTTAATTGTCTTAGCTACTGGGGTTTTGTTCAGGAAGTCTTTTCCTAGTCCTATATCATGGAGAGTGCCTCCTATTTTTTCTTACAGTAGTTGAATTTTCGGGTCTTATATTGTGGTCTTTAATCCATTTGGACTTGATTCTTGTGTATGGTGAAATGAGTGGGTCTAATTTCATTTTTCTACATCTGGTCATCCAATTTGTCCAACACCATTTGGTGAAGATGCTATCTTTTCTCCAGTCTACAATATTGGCATCTTTGTCAAATATCAAGCAGCTGTAGTTGCTTGCTTTACAGTTTGGGTCTTCAATTCTGTTCCATTGGTCCATGTTTCTGTTTTTATTCCAGAATCATGATATTTTGACACTATGGCTTTATAATATAGCTTTAGATCAGGTATGGTGCTACCACCAGAGGTGTTTCTTTTACTGAGGATATGTATAGATATCTGAGGCCTTCTCCCATTCCATATGAATTTTGAGATATTTTTTCAATCTATGTGAAGAATGATGCTGGTATTTTATTTGTATTGTGACAAATCTGTATATTGCTTTTGGTAGAACTTCCATTTTCACAGTATTAATTCTACATATCCAGGAGCATAGGAGGTCTTTCCATCTTTTCAAGTCCTCATTTCTTTCTTTCTTGAGTGTTTTTATGTTTTCCTTATATAGTTCCTTCATAACCTTTGTTAGTGTTATTCCAAGGTATTTAATTTTTTTGTTGCTATTGAAAGTGATTTCTTTCTCTGTTTATTTGCCCTTTGCATATAAAAAAGCTACTGACTTTTGTGCATTGATTTTGTATCATGCCACTTTGCTGAAGGAATTTATCACCTTTAAAACTTTTGAGACGGAAACTTTTGGGTCATGATACAGGACCATATTATCTGCAAATAGAGTTAACTTGCATTCTTCCTTTCCAATTTGAATCCCTTTTTCTACGGTCTTATTTCTTGGGCTAGTACTTCTAGCACTATGTTGAAGAGCAGTGGTGAGAGTGAGAACCCCTGTGTTGTTCCCAATCACAGTGGGAAATCCTTGAGGTTTTCCCCATTAATTATCATTTGGGCTTTAGGAGCCTTATATATAGCCTTTATTGTGTTGAGACATAAACCCTGCATGCCTAGTCTTTCCAGTGTTTTGATGATAAAGTGGTGTTGTATTTTTGTCAAAGGTCTTCCCTGCATCAATTGAAATGATACTGTACTTCTTATGGTTCTGTTTATTTATGTGGTTTATTACCTTGACTGATTTACATATGTTAAACCATCCCTGTTTTTAGGCTGATTTAATTGGTTATTGTTATCTTCTTCTTGTTGGCTGTTGAGATTGGTTGTTGGCCTTTTCTATGTGAAGTAGTCCCTCAAGTATTCTCTGCAGGTTTGACTTTGTGTTCATATAATCACAGAATTGACTTTTTTCATGGAAAGTTTTTCTTTCACCATCTATTATGAGGGATACTTTTGCTGGGTAAAGGAACTTAGGTTGGAAGCAATAGTTTTTCAGACTTTGAAGTGTTCCATTATAGACCCTTCTGGTTTTCAGAGTTTTGATTGAGAAATATGATGTTATTCTAATGGGATTGCCTTTATATGTTGTGAATTGCTTCTCCCTTATTGCTTTTAACATTCTCTCTTTGTTTTTGTTGTTAAGAGTTTTAACTATGGATCTTTCACTTCCTTGGTTAACATTATTTTTTGTTGTTGTTGCTATTGAAAATGGGACCATGTCCCTTATTTCTTTCTCTGTATCTTTGTCATTTGCATATAGAAAGGCTACTGATTTTTGTGCAATGATTTTTGTATCCTGCTACTTTGCTATAGGAGTTAATTACCTTCAAGAGTTTTGGTATGGAATCCCTTGGGTCTCTTATGTATACAATCATGGACATCAGCGAATAGAGCTAACTTAACTTCTTCCTTTCCAAATTGTATCCATTTTATTTCCTTCTCCTGTCTTATTGCTTGAGCTAGGCCTTCCAGTACTATATTGAAGAGCACAGGTGAGAGTGGACAACCCTGTCTTGTTCCTGACCTCAATGGGAATTCCTCCAGTCTCTCTCCATTAAGTATTATCAGGGCCTTAGAAGCTTTGGTTATTGCCCTTATTATGTTAAGATATGAGCCAACCATGCCAATTCTCTCCAATGTTTTGATCATGAAGTGATGTTGTATTTTGTCAAAGGCCTTTTCTGCATCTATCGAAATGATCATGCAGTTTTTGTGTTTAACCTTGTTTATGTGGTGTATTACATTGACAGATTTCCATATGTTGAATCACCCCTGCATTCCTGGGATGAATCCCACTTGATCAAGGTGGATAAGGCTTTTGATGTGTTGTTGGATTTGGTTTGTGAGGATTTTGTTCAGGATCCTTGCATCTAAGTTCATCAGGAAAATAGGCCAGTAATTTTCTTTTCTTGTGACATCTCTGACTAGTTTTGGAAATAGGGTGATACTAGCTTCATAGAAGGAGCTAGGGAGCTTTCCCTGTTGTGAAGCACAGTTTGAGAAAGACTGGTTTGATTTCTTCCATGAAAGTTTGATAGAATTCAGCTGAGAAGCCATCTGGTCCTAGACTCTTCTTTTTGGGGAGGTTTTTTTATTACTTTTTCAACCTTGCAATGAAAACATAAAATCACTCAAAAAAGAAATTGAGGAAGACTTGAGAAAATGGAAAGACCTCCCATGCTCCTGCACAGGTAGAATTAACATTGTGAAGATGGATATCCTACCAAAGGCAATATACAGATTTAATGAAATTCCAATGAAAATCCCAACATTGTTCTTCACGGAGATATAAAAAATGTTCTCAAATTTCATATGGGAAGGCAGAAGGCCTCAGATATCTAAGCATATCCTCAGCAAAAGAAATACCTCTGGAGGCATCAATATATGTGACCTAAAGCCATAGTAATAAAAATAGCATGGTACTGGCATCAAAACAGGAGTATAGACTAATGTAAGAGAATTGAGGACCCAGACTTTGGGTCAAGCAACTAAAGCTACTTGATATTAGACAAAGGCCCTAACAATATAGGCTGGAGAAAAAAAAAAGACAGCATCTTTAACAAATGGTGCTCAACAACCCAGATAACCATATGCAGCAAATTGAATCTTGATCCACACATCTCACCATGCATTACATTCATGTCCAAATGGATCAAAGACCTCAATATAAGACCAGAACCTCAGCTACTACTGGAAGAAAATATAGGAGGAACTTCCCATGATACAGGAATGGAAAAAGACTTCCTGAACAAAACCCCAGTAGCACACAATCTTAAACAGTCACTAAACCAATGGGATCACATGAAGCTGAAAAGTTTCTTCACAGACAAGCATACAATAAGCAAAGGCAATAGATTACTCACAGAATGAGAGAAAATATTTGCTGACTATCCAACTGAAAGAGGCCTAATCTCTAGAATCTACAGAGAACTCAAAACCCTAAACAATAAAAAGTCAAACAACCCACTCACAAAATGGGGCAAATACCTGGACATGCAGTTCACAGAGAAAGAAATGCAAATGGAAAACACACACTTAGGAAATATTTATCATTCCTAATCATCAAGGAAATGCAAATTAAAACAACTATGAGATTCTACTTTACCCTAGTAAGGATAGCAAACATCAAAAAAATCAAATGAAAATAAATGCTGGCCAGGATGTGGAGAAATAGGAACCCTCATCCACTGTTGGTGGGAATGTAAGATGGTACAACCACTTTGGAAAGCAATATGGAGACTCCTAAAAAAGCTGACTATAGAGTTACCAACAGACCCATTTATTCCATTACTGGGCATGTACCCTAAAACCATTAAACCACAGTCCAGAGAGATTTGCTCAACCGTGCTTGAAGCAGCTCAGTTTGTAATAGCTAAGAGCTGGAATAAACCCAGATGTCCATCACTAGAAGAATGGATAACTAAGATGTTGTATATCTACACAATAGAATACTACACAGCAGTAAGAAAAAATGACATAATGAAATTTGAAGAAAAATGTTTGAACCTGGAACAGATCATTCTCAATGAACTTACCCAATCACAGAAAGACAATCACCTCATAGTCTCACTCATCTACAACATCTAACCTGAATCTACCCAAGATGCCAACATACCCAGCAAGCATTTTGAGGACTAGACAATAGGGTGGGTAGGGAGGGGGGAGGGTAAGGGAGGGAGTGAGAGACACAAATCTAGACCCAAATAGCAATGGTACCATAAAATTCTATTTCCTGAAAGGCAGAACAAATGGTTGAACCTTCACCAGGCACTTAGAGGGAACACCTGAGTCACAAGGCACTGGAGAGGGTATGATGAAGACTGACCTTAATCTTCTACAGCTTCTCTCTCTCTCTCTCTCTCTCTCTCTCTCTCTCTCTTCTCTCTAACTATTTTATATTAGTTATCTTTTTGTTCCTTCTCTTAGTGGGCACTGACCTGTAACTCCCAGTACTAGCATGTGGCTATCATCCACAATGAGCTTTGGATCAGAGAGATGTACAAGGTTTTCTAAAAGAAAGACAGATTTCTGTCAGAGTACTTGATGACCCACCAAAGGTTAGTGGTAAAACCCTACTGCTAAAGACACCATATGAAGTTAACACATAAAAATGGAATGACATGGCTGGAAGCTGGAAGAGAGTCAGTCCCCAGACAGTCAGCATGTCTAGTGCCAGAAGGTGCAACATGGGTGACTGGGGGAAAATGACCAATATCTGTCCAAGCAACTCATGGTCTAACCTCTTTAGCAGCAAATAACTGTTGTGATGCTCACACAAGTGCAATAGTGGTGCACAGCCATGATGGGAAACCAACTGCTCTCGATTTGACTAAGTGATACACTCAGTGGAATGGGACCCATAGCTGGATCTAGGAAACAAGTCAGAACCATATCCAAACATGAGCCCACTCTCCATTATCAAGCTATGACCAAATGTGGGCTACAACAGGGCCTACACCTATTAAATTCTCTATTAAAAAAAGCGTTATCTGAGACTTCCAGCCAAGAAGGTGACTGCCTACCTGAGCTGCAAATCCCGGGGAAAGAAAGATAGATAGATGTAGATCCTAAGGAGAGAGCCACCCCATCATACCTCCAAAAGACCCCGGCTGAAACTAAGAAAAATTGGTGAAACAAGCAAGGGTGCTATTTTCCTGATGGACTGGATACCAGCAGAAGGGGGAAGGAGATCAACACAGAGAAAAATCAACTCCTACCAAATCACAGAGCCAGAGCCTCAGAGGCCCCCCAACACCTCATCACTGAAGCAGACCAAAAATGAACCCAACATGGCTCAGGGAAATTTTGCAGAAGAGGGGCAGAAAGAATGTCAGAGCCACATGTTGGGTCATGATATGCAGAGACATTTGGCTTACCCATAACTGTGGGCTAACTCCACAATGCATGACCCATAAACCTCAACAAGGAGGGGCCAAGGGGAGGGGGTAGGTCACGGCTAAGCCTAATAATGGTACCAAACTGACTGTATTTGCTGAATACAGAACTAACTAATAAAGAAAAGAAAAAAGAAAAAAAAAAGCGTTATCCTCTTTGTCTAGTGCTAACTTACTCTCCGTTGGAGAATCTGCTTCTCTTTTTCAGATAGATGTAGATCCTAAGGAGAGAGCCACCCCATCATACCTCAAAAGGGCCCCGGCTGAAACTAAGAAAAATTGGCGAAACAAGCAAGGGTGCTGTTTTCTTGGTGAATTGGGTACCAGCACAAGGGTGAAGGAGATCGACACAGAGAACAATCAACTCCTACCAAATCCGAGAGCCAGAGACCCAGAGGCTCCCAACACGTCATCACTGAAGCAGACCCAAAATGAACCCAACATGGCTCAGGGAAATTTTGTGGAAGAAGGGGTGGAAAGAATGTCATAGCCACACGTTGGGTCATTATATGCAGAGACATTTCTCCTACCCATAACTGTGGGCTAACTCCCCAATGCACGACCCATGTACCTCAGCAAGGCAGGGCCAGGCGGAGGGGTAGCACATGGACGAGCCTAACAATGGTACCAACTTGACCGTATTCATTGCATACAAAACTAATTAATAAATAAATAAATAAAAAGAAAAGAAAAAAAAGAGTTTTAACTGTGATCTGTCTTGGAGAGTTTCTTATTTGTTCCTGTCTGTTTGGTGTGCTTTGGGCTTCTTGCATATGGATGGGCCTCTCTTTTGCAAGATTTGGAAATTTTTCTTTAATAATTTTGTTGAGTATGTTCTCTATGTCTCTGGCCTGTATTTCCTCTCCTTCTGATATACCCATGATACGGATGTTTGGTCGTTTTAGGGTATCCCACATTTCCTTGTTATTCTGTACATTTTATTTTTTGAACTTAGCAAAGTTTTTGGCCTCCCGATCAATTTCTTCTCTCTTCTCTTCCAGGTCAGAGCTTCTGGCTTCCACATGAGTAACTCTGTTGATGAGTAGTTCTAGAGAGGTTTTTATAATTTCTATTTTGTTTTTTGTTTTCTGTTGTGTTAGTTTTGCATCATGTCCATCTCTTTTTTGAGGTACAATTTCAATTGTAGTTCTGATTTTCTTGATGTTTCCTGTAGTTCATTCTTGCACTGATCAAGTCTTCATTAAGCTTAATCAGCTGGTTGTCAAGGTCTTCAATTTCTTGACTTGTCTACAGTTTATTCTTATTTCCTTGGAGTGTTCTAATGTTTTCTTCAATCAAGATAAGCCCATTGTCAAAAACTGAATGCTCTAGGAGATGATTCTGCTGAATTTCATTGATATGATTGTTGGTACATTGATAGTTTGCTTTAAGTTTGGTAATTTTTTTTAAAATAGGGTATCATTGGTTGTTTTGTTTTCATTTTGGGAATGAATTTCTGTTGAATTCTCTGTGTTTTCATTTGAGGTTTGTTTCTGTAGTAGGACTAGCCATCCTTGGTAGAGATCTCTGAGTTTTCTGACTTTCGTTGGCTAGTTTGCATTGTTGTCTACCCATTTTAGGAAGACTCTTCATTTTATTGAGGAGGAAGCCAGGTTTTATCCTTTGGCCCATTCACCCTCTGACTCAGGTGAACAGGGATGTTAGTATCTAGTAGTCAGTCAGGATGCCAGAGAAATGGCCTGATTCCACAGCTTACACAGGCACCTGGCCTCCCCAAGGAAGGCACAATGGGAACTACCAGGACTGTGGAACTGGGAGGAGCAAGAGAACAGGGATCTGGCCTACTTAGTGTAGTGCCTTCCAGGACACAGACCAAGGCAGGTAACCCAGACTGGGGAGGTGGGAGGATCCCAGATATAGGGCTCTGGCCTACTCATTCCAGATTGCTCCGCCTGCCCATACACTGTCTGCACAAGGAACTGAGACCTGGAGGTGTGAGGAGGCCAGAAATGGGTCAGGTCTACTCACTCCAGACTGCTGTGCCCGCCTATGCTCACTCCAGACAGTGCACCAGCCCACACACTGTCTGTGACAGGAACTCAGCCCCTGGAGGTGGGAGGAGCCTAGATATGGGCCTGGCCTACTCACTCCAGACCTCCAAGCCCGCCTGCACTCTGTGCAAAGAACTCAGACCTGGGCAAGTGGGGGATTTTTATTTGCCCTTTATTTTGTTGATATTCCTCCAATTCACTGAGAGCTGTTTCTTATTATAATAGGATATATAACTTTGTCAAATTCTTTTTCTGTATATATTATAAAAGTGATTCCACTTTCTTATGTATTTAAAGATACTATATGCTACATTAGTTGATTTTTTAATATACTGAACCATCCTAACAACCCAGAGACACATCCCATTTTGGTCATGGCCTATGAACTTTTTAATGTACTAAAAGATTCAATTTGGTAGTAGTTGTTAAGAAATATACCTGTATTCATCTGACTTACTGACCAATAAATTAGAGTTGTTTTGTTACCTAGGATGTGTTCTATTTTGGAGAAAATTCTGTGTGTGGTTAGTAGAATATTCTTTGTGTGCATATTTTCCATTTCATCCATAGTGTTTTTCAAGTCCTATGTTTCCTTTTGATCTTCTGTTTGCATGCACTGTACATTAAAGAAAGTGAAATATTAGGGACAGAACTCAGACACAATTGCTTGCCATGTAAGGTTGAGGATCTAACCATCTCCTGGATTTTTGTTATCAGTTTTCATGGTTAACTTCATAACTCCTTTGACAGACAGTGGGCACATTATATCACTATAGTCTCATGGTTCTTCATGCAACAAATACAGGGGAGTGTGCTACCCAGAATGTGGTACAGTGAGGGAGGACTCACATTCTTACTAGTGGTCCTGTCTGTGTGCTTGCCCTAATGAATTCTAGTTTAGAGCAACTGAACAGATTTTAGATGCCTAAAGCAAATGACCAAATCACCAAATGATCTTTTGACCATGGCTATTTGTTTTGTTTACATCTTAGCTATTTATTTGGAACAATTTTCAGCTAAAACTTTGAAACAAAGTGGGCACACAGTGTTTGTTCTCTGAAAGCATAACTTATTTTAAGATTGCACCACAGGTGGGTCAAAAGTTCATTAAAGATGCTCTCTGACTTATCATGGGTTATATCCTGGTCTTATTCTTGTAAGTTAAAAATGTAATAAGTAAAAAATACACTAAATATATCCAATGTACTGAACATCATAGTTTAGAGACACCACACTGTGGAGTATCTGCTATTTATGCTGGTGATCACATGGCTGACCGGGAGTCAGGTTAATCTTGCTGCCTAGCATCATGGAAAAGGATCATACCATACCACCCATTGCTACCTCAGGAAAAATGAGAATTTGAAGTATGTTTTTTTCTGAATGTGCATCTTCTTTCTTACCATTGTAAAGCTGCAAAATTATAAGTTGAATGATTCCAAGTTGATTATCTGTATATTTTCTTTCTTTTCCTTTTTCTTTTTTTTTTGTATGTGTGGTTGTGGTGATGATCATGGCATGTGTGCATGTAGTGTATGTACATGTGTGCAGATATGTGTGCTCCAGGAGCCCATATACAGAGGCCTAAGGAGAACATCGGGGTCTTTGCTTATTGCTCACTTGCACTTTCTCTTTAGAAAGATTCTCTTACTAAATCTGGTGCTGACCAATGTGTCTCAGCAATTCTCCCTCCTCTCTCCACTGGCCTGTGGTTGCAGCCATGTGGTGACTATTTACATAAGTACTGGAAATTGAACTCAGGATGAATCAAGACCTCATAGTTTCTTGTGCTTTGCAGCAAGTGTTCTTACCCACTGAGCCATCTCTCTGGCCCCTATCTATATTTTCAAAATAGCTTTATTATTTCTCCTCTTTTCTTTGATGAAAGCAAATTTTAAATCCATTAAATCTCTTTGCATATGTGGAAAAGTGGTTGCTCATCATTAGCTACTAGAGTCTTGGGATTAATAACTTGTTCTCAGATCATATTAGTAAATACTTAAAAGATGAATAGAACAGTAAAGTATTTTTGCACAATTGTATCTCTGGGAAGGATTAGATCCTCCTAATGTTGCAGGAGATAGAGAAAGAGAGAGAGAGATTTAGAGATGGGGCTCTGTGCTTAGAACCCCTGGGCTAGTAACTTAACCAAGCTTATCAAATAATTAAAACACACACACACTGAGGCAGGTAAGTTACAAAGGGTTAGGTTATGGTGGAAATGGGCGAGAAGAAAATGCTGAAAGCTCCCAAGCCAAGAGTTAGCCCTCTCCTCCCAGCCAGTATGGTTGGGAATGGAGAGGAAAAGACCAGGGAAGAATTTCTATCGCATGGGGAAAGTATCTCTCACACATATGGTTCAGGTCCATTTATATGAATTAGACATCCAATTACAGTGAGTCCCATTGTCAAGTTCAGGTGGATAAGAAGGACTTTGGTTGGTTGTTGGGTTCAGGATAACCATTCATTTAAGGTTTCACCCATGGGGACTAAGCCTGCAAAAATTGAAGAACAATCAGTTGGCTGTTGCTGCTGTTTATAAGCATCTTGGATAAGACTGAATGATGCTAAACTACCTGCAAAAAGTGCTACCTTTTTCCTAATCTATAACAATACTAACCATAACTCTGAGAAAAAAAAAAAAGGTTTGGTGTATATGCTTCTTGCTTTATTTTTGCATGATTTTGCATGCTATGAATCAGGCACCAATGTCATTCTTAAGATGAAGTCTTCAAAACAAAGCATTTCAAATTGAATTTAAATAAGAAATTTGGAGATTCTGGGCATTAACAGTCAGTTTTCTACAAAGTTCAAATGTCCAAGAACTTACCTATGGCTCATAGGGTTTTGCTTTTTGATTTAGGTGATACATCATTTTATTAATAATAAGATAAGATAATAATAATAATAATAAAATTCTATAAATTGACAGTTACTAGCATCTGAGAGCTGAATAGTTCACTCACTTAGGTATGCTACTTTCAGACAAGAAGGGGAAATGGAACCGTAGGACTCATCATGCAGAAAGAAACAAGTTAGAAATCAATGGCTTAGGGATCAAAGCATAGAAATAGGTTTATACAGTTCCAATATGAAGTTACATATCCAATGAAAGAGAACTTACTCTGCAAAAACCATATGAACAATGGACTGTTTATTTCTAAATGAGGCTCTTGGTAATAATCTCATAGGCAACATATCTTGTTTTTGTAGAAAACTTAAGGTGATAGTATTTAAAAGACAATATCCAAAAAAAAAAAAAAAAAAAAAAGGCAGCTAAAGCAAACTTCATCAAACAATTGAAAAGGACCCACTTGGTCACTGGCTTACTCCATGCCTCCTGCTTTCTTCTGCATGTATAAATACATCATCTTATGCTAGGAATCAACTGATAGTCATTTCTCCCTCACTCATTCTTTGTTTCTACACAGGTGTCCTCAAGTTCCCACTCTATCTAATCAAGCACAACTCACCACAGACCCTAAAGTTTTTTAAATCATAAACCAGGCCTTTCAGATCATATATTCTCTAACATAAGCTTTGTGAATAGTAATGCTTGCTATAGGTTTTGCTCATGTGCATAGGTGCACACGGAGATCAGTGGTAAGGCGTCATATGTTCAAGCATTTGAATGATTAACCATCTTATAAATTACAATAGATTTCATGTTATCTCAGTAAGGAAGTCATGTTCACTCACTTACATTGGCTTTTCAGACACAGGGAAAGGCATGAAATTATAATGAGGTGAGAGCACTGAGCTGAGATCGAAGCTTCAACAGCAATTTGCAGAATACCACCCGTGTGACCTTCTCCAGTGGATGCTTCAAGGCTGGGAAGTCATTGCTCTGGATGTCCTATCCTCTTGGTTTGATGACAAGACTACAAAATATTTCTTAACTCAAATACTCCAATTTCCCTGTCTTCTCTGTTTCTGAGTCTTGTATCTCAGAGCCTTCCGTATGTTCACAGGATGAGATGAGTTGGGACAAGAGTAACTCCTGCTTCTTTGCATTTGTTTTACAAAGTACCGGCGGCGGGGGTGGGGGGGGACTTTGAAACAATAGCTATAGAAGAATATAACAGCAACTTCAAAAGAAGAAACTTCAAAAAGAGATAATAAGTTTTGCAAAGTATTTTCAGCATAATTTAAAGCATAATGTATGTGGTATTTCTTATAACAGAAAACAGTGCATAAGGTGACAAAAATAGCATCACGACGCTTGCTATCTCTAAAAACATTACATGTCTCATTTCACTGAAGGGAGTAGGGCCTCCACACTATTAGAGTAATAATTGGAAAATAAATAAAGCCAATAAACAGCAAAGTCATGGTATTGATGGCATAGAAACTTGGTTAGTTACAGATAAATAGCCTTATTATATGATCACAGAAAGCATCATATTACATCCTAGCAGTGTATTTTGATGGACTATTTTTTATTACTTGTAGAGAGATGAGATCATTTTTCTAGGCAGTCTGAACACCTATATCTTTTAAGTAAAATCACTGCAGGAATTTCAGATTTCCATTTCTCTGGCCTCTTGCAAGTATTGAACCAGTACAGAAGTAGACAGTGGTGATCAAAAGAGCCTTGAGAGTTACAAATGAAAAGAAAATTCAAGCAAGTCATCAGGATGATTTACTCTATTCAGGAGGCCCTATAGGCAAATCCTTTTATTGAATTCTGTAATTGGGGGATTCCCTGTGGTGTGTGAGGTCTCCTACACATATTCAATTTTTCCTTGAAAAGAATCAAGGGAATGAGCACTACTCTGCCTGCTGCTTCTCTAATTCACTGTATTGAATTACCACGATGGGATTTTGGTCTATTAGCTGGACAATGAAGGATGATACATTTGACGAAGGTCAAAAATTTGAATATTTCATGTCCCTGCCTATATAACTTTTGAGTAGAAGGACCGGCATTCAAGTTAGTTGGGAGTTTGTATTATGAACTTGGATTTGTGCTATATTTTCTGCAGTATAGAAAATTACAAATCCATACCTGATAGCTTCCATGCATGAGACTTTCTGCTGCTCCCCTGTTCTCTGCCCCACTCCTTTTTTGTTGTGACTTGCTATCTTTCTATCACCTTTAGAGACATCCTCCTTCCCATGTCCACTCATATCATACCTTCTGGATCTGTTCTTTTTAGAATATCCACACTCCAGATCTTTTAACAGAATTCTAATTGAAGGAGAAGTGAAAGAAATTTAAGACAATTCTATTGTAAAACTTAAGCCTTAAAATGAGCAAATAGAAGCAGGACAGTAGTGTTGTAGATAACAGGTCCCAGGCTTTTTTTAAATTTTTTTTATTTTTTATTTTTTTTTTTATGTTTATGTTTATATTTTTTTCTTTATTAGTTAGTTTTGTATTCAGCAAATACAGTCAGTTTGGTACCATTATTAGGCTCATCCGTGACCTACCCCCTCCCCTTGGCCCCTCCTTGTTGAGATATACGGGTCATGCATTGTGGAGTTAGCCCACAGTTATGGGTAAGATAAATGTCTCTGCATATCATGACCCAACAAGTGGCTCTGACATTCTTTCTGCCCCCTCTTCCGCAAAATTTCCCTGAGCCATGTTGGGTTCATTTTTGGTCTGCTTCAGTGATGAGGTGTTGGGGGCCTCTGAGGCTCTGGCTCTCTCATTTGGTAGGAGTTGATTTTTCTCTGTGCTGATCTCCTTCCCCCTTGTGCTGGTATCTGGTTCATCAGGAAAACAGCCCCCTTGCTTGTTTCTCCACTTTTTCTTAGTTTCAGCCGGGGCCCTTTTGAGGTATGATGGGGTGGCTCTCTCCTAGGTCCCAGGCTTTTAAGTTATGTCCATACTACTGTAAATGTGACAACACATGTGGCTGTAGAAATGTAACAGACATGAAGAAGATTGATCACTCATGGGGCCATAGAAGAGGAAGCAAAGGGCATAGTTATCATTGATGTAAGCAAAACAAATTGCTCAGGATCAGAGCATTTATGTGCTCAGTTGTATGATAGCCAATCTTCATGATTAACCTGACTAGAGTTAGTGTCACCTAGAAGACACTCTTCCATATATGCCTATAAGGCCTGTAAGGGTATTTCTAAAGTACTTTAAGGAGGGAATACACATACTGAATTTGACTGACACATCCTATGGGCTAGGGTCTCAGAGTGAATAAAAAGGAAAAAAAATTACTAATGCATGAAGAACACCAGCATTTATCTTGCTATGCCTCCTCACTGGGGACTCAATGTGACCTAATGTCTTATGCTTCTGCTGTCATGCCTTCCCCACCTTGTGGATTACATCCTCAAGCCATGAGCCAAAAGAAATTCTTCCTCGATTAAACATCATTTGTTGTGCTTGCTCATAACATTTTAAGTCTTGGGTTTGAATCCTTATTATCTATGTAAACCAGATGCACAAAGTGGCATGTGCATCTGGAGTTCATTTGCAGTGGCTGGTGGCCCAGGTTACTCCTTCTCTACGCCTCCCTCACGCCTTCCTTCCTTCTCTCTCTATCCCTCCCTATCTGTGTGTGTATGTTTGTGTGCTTTTGTGCCTGTCCTCTCTAATGGAAAATAAATGAATAAAAATATTTTTAAAAGTCTTTTATTTCAGACTTCCAGCCAAGATGGCGACTGCCTAACTGCACCACACATCTCCAGGAAAGAAAGGCAAAACATTAAGGGTTCTCTGGGTTTTTTAGGGGAGAGCAATCTCCAATAGATCACCAGTGGGAGGGCACAGAGGGGAAAAAACAGGGAATCACTGATTCCTTCTCATGCGGGTAGCACACCCCTCCCCTCAAGCAGCCTCTGTACCCACAGTCCCAGCTTCAGGAAACTCCCGCACGTACTGTAGGAAAAGGGTCCCAGGCCAACATAGTTCCACTTGCCTCACTGCACAGGGGTGATTGCCCTGCTACCCCTGCCCACAAGTGACCTTGGATAGGCTATGCCTGCTGGCCCATTGGAGCTCAGGCTCCTTTGACCAATTTGCCTGCCAAACGCACCGCCGATCAGATCCAAGCTTTGCCTGCTCATCCCATTTGCTCACTTACTGCTCTGGCCACAGCACATTCACACGCGAGCTCAGGCCCATTGTAACTGCACATGTGAACTCAGGCTGTCTTTATCTGTGCTTGCACCAGCTCAGGTGCCAGCCCCTCCCTGTCTGCCATGCTGAAGTACTACCATTGTCCTGTTGAGGGGGAGCGCAGACTGCTTCCAGGTCCCAGTGTTCCCCCACACAGGATTTGGGCTGCTTCAGTGCTTGGTGCCTCAGTGTCCCTCCTAAGGTGAGTGCAGGCAGCTTTGGTTCACTACTGCATGAGAGCTCAGGCAACTTTGGTGCCCCAGCCAGGCAGGAGCTCAGCCGGTTTTGTCAAGTGAGCACCAAAACCCAGACTGCTTGGCAACTGCCTCAGGCTGCTTCACCTTCCCACTGTGCTTGAACCCAGGCTAATCCACCTACCTACTTGCCCATACACCGTGATGGGTAGACCACAGTGCAAAAGAAGTAACATGAGAAATCAAATGCAAGAAAATACAGTTAGATCACCAAGTCCTACAATGAATATCTCTAATCAAAACATAGAAGAACCATTAGGATCAGAACACCAAAATTAAGCTATGTGCAATGCAACCCTGACCAAGCTACTGGTAGAACTTGCAGAAAAACAACAAAGGACAGATTATCATGTGAATGCTGCCATCTCTAGACTAGACCTAGTAGATAAGAAAATGGAAGGATTTCAAAGACAGTTAAGAGGTATGAGGTAGAGTGAAAAAAAGAGGACCTCAAAAATCAGCTGGCAATGCTAATGAAGACATAAAGAAATGCAAGGATGAATTCCAAGAAGCATCAAGAACATCAGAAAATGATGTGAAAAGGGAGCTTGACAGAGGGATGGAAACTATACATAGAAAAGTAGTAGAAAATGCACACCTAATTAAACAAGTCCAAAACTCTCTAGAAGCTCTCAAGAATAGAGCCAGCCTTGTGAAGGATAGAAACTCTGATGTGGAAGACAAGATGGAAGAAACAGTTTGAGAGTTCAAAAATTTCAGTAAGTTCAAAAGCTCCTGTGAACAGAACATGAGGGAATTGTGGGATACCCTTAAACGTCCTAACATCCGGACCATGGGAATACCAGAAGTGGAAGAAATTAAGACCAAAGGCATGGAGAACTTATTTAACAAAATAATTGAAGAAACCTTCCCCAGTCTCTTAAAAGAAAGGCCCATCAAGATACAAGAATACAACAGAACTCCAAACAGACTGGACCAAAGGAGAAACTCTCCAAGACATATTGTCGTTAAGACTCTAAACATGGACACCAAAGAGAATATCCTAAAAGCAGCTAGGGAAAAACAGCACACCACTTTTAAAGGTAATCCCATCAGAATTACTCCAGACTTCTCAATGGAAACCCTGAAAGCTAGAAGGGCCTGGAATGAAACACTGCAAAGTCTAAGAACCTATGGCTTCCAACCCAAACTACTCTACCCAGCAAAAGTATCCCTCATAACAGATGGTGAAAGAAAAACTTTCCATGACAAAACTAAACTTTATAGTTATATGAACACAAAACCAAACCTACAGAGTATTTCAGGAAATTCTCCACAGAGAAGAATCAAATAATCAAACTCAAATGCCTACAAGAAGCAGAACACAATTACCAAACTCAGAATAGGCACAAAAAACTTCAAAGTCCATGAAAACAACAAACCACATAGACCATCACAATATGGCAGGGATCAAATCAAGTTTCACAGTCATTACCCTAAATATTAATGGCCTTAATTCACCCATCAAGAGTCACAGGCTAACAGGATGGGTCAAAAACTTAGACCCCTCATTCTGTTGTCTTCAAGAAACCCAACTCACCACTAAAGACACAAACCTCCTCAGCGTGAAAGGATGGAAAACAATATTCCAAGCAAATGGGAATAATAAACAAGCAGGCATAGCTATATTAATATCAGATAAAATAGACTTTAAACCAAAAATAATCAAAAAAGACAAAGAAGGCCACTTCCTACTTATCAAGGGAATGATCCATCAAGAGGATATTACAATCATAAATCTGTATGCACCAAACATAGGGGCACCACAGTTCATAAACCAAAACCTACTTGACAACAAAACAGAAATAACCACCAACACCATCATAGCTGGAGACTTCAATACACCATTATCACTAATAGACATATCATCCAAACAGAAACTCAACAGGGAAGTAAGAGAGCTCAACTAAACCACAGATCACTTAGACCTAATGGACATCTACAGAACTTTCCATCCCAAATCCACAGACTACACATTCTTCTCAGCAACCCATGGAACATTCTCTAAAATAGATCATATACTGGGTCACAAAGCCTGGCTCCACATATTTAGGAAGATTGACATAATTCCCTGCATGATATCAGATCACAATACTATATTGCTAGAAATTAACAACAAAAGATGCACCAAGAATGCCAACAGCACCTGAAAACTGAAAAGCACATTTTTAAACAACAAATGGATAGTGGATTAAATAAAAAATAAAATTGCAAAATTTTAGAAATGAATGACAATGAGAACACATCATATCAAAACTTATGGGACACATTGAAGGTGGTCCTGAGGGGAAAATTCATAGCACTCAATGCCTTCATAACAAAGACAGAGAGATCCCAAATCAATAACCTACCCATCCACCAGGAGGCACTAGAAAACCAAGAAAAATCCAACCCAAAAAGCTCCAGAAGGAAAGAAATAATTAAAATCAGAGCAGATATTAATGAATTGGAAACTAAGAAAACAAGAAAATTGACAAAACAAGGATCTGGTTCTTTGAAAATATAAACAAGATTGACAAACCCTTGGCCAATTTGATCAAGCAAAAAAAAAAAGAGATGCTTCAAATTAACAAAATTCAAAATGAAAAAGGAGAGATCACAACAGACATAAGTGAAATTGGGAGAATCATCAGGACTTATTTCAAAAACCTCTACTCCACAAAACTGGATAATGTGGAGGAGATGGAGAAATTCCTGGACACATACCATCTATCAAAGCTAAACTCAGAGCTGATCAATCTTCTGAAAAAACCTATCATACTCACTGAAATTGAAAAAGTAATAAAAAAAAAAAACTCCCCAAAAAGAAGAGTCCAGGACCAGATGGATTCTCAGCTGAATTCTATCAAACCTTCATGGAAGAACTCAAACCAATCTTCCTCAAACTGTGCCACACAAGTAGAAAGGAGGGAAAGCTACCCAACTCCTTTTATGAAGCTAGTATGACCCTAATTCCAAAACCAGGTAGAGATGCCACAAGAAAAGAAAACTACCAGCCTATTTCCCTGATGAACTTAGATGCAAAGATCCTGAACAAAATCCTCACAAACCGAATCCAACAACACATCAAAAGCCTTATCCACCTTGATCAAGTGGGATTCATCCCAGGAACACAGGGGTGGTTCAACATATGGAAATATGTCAATGTAATACACCATGTAAACAAGCTTAAACACAAAAACCACATGATCATTTGAATAGATGCAGAAGAGGCCTTTGACAAGATACAGCATCACTTCATGATCAAAACATTGGAGAGAATTGGCATGGTTGGTTCATATCTTAACATAATAAAGGCAATATACAAAGCTCCTAAGGCCCAAGTAACACTTAATGGAGAGAGAATGGAGGAATTCCCATTGAGATCAGGAACAAGACAGGGTTGTCCACTCTGACCTCTGCTCTTCAATATAGTACTGGAAGGCCTAGCTCAAGCAATAAGACAGGAGAAAGAAATAAAAGGGATACAATTTGGAAAGGAAGAAGTTAAGTTATCCCTATTCACTGATGACATGATTGTATATGTAAGAGACCCGAGAGACTCCATCCCAAAACTCCTGAAAGTGATTAACTCCTATAGAATAGTATCAGGATACAAAATCAATGCACAAAACCCAGTAGCCTTTCTATATGCAAATGACAAAGATATAGAGAAAGAAATAAGGGATATGGTCCCATTTTCAATACCAACAAAAAAAAAATAAAATTCCTTGGAATAATGTTAACCAAGGAAGTGAAAGATCTATACAACAAAAACATAAAAACACTCAAAAAAGAAATTGAGGAGGACTTGAGAAAATAGAAAGAACTCCCATGTTCCTAGATAGGCAGAATTAACATTGTGAAGATGGCAATCCTACCAGAGGCAATATACAGATTTAATGCAATTCCAATTAAAATCCCAACAGTGTTCCTCACAGAGATAGAAAAAATGATCTCAAATTTCATATGGAAAGGCAGAAGGCATCACATATCCAAACATATCCTCAGCAAAAGGAATACCTCTGGAGGCATCACCATACCTGATGTAAAGCTATATTGCAAAGCCATAGTAATAAAAAGAGCATGGCACTGGCATAAAAACAGGTGTATGGTCCAATGGAATAGACTTGAGGGCACAGACTTTGGGTCAAGCAACTATAGCTACTTGATATTTGACAAAGGCCCTGACAATGCAGGTTGGAAAAAAGACAGCATCTTTAACAAATGGTGCTGGACAAATTGGATAACCATATGTAGGAAATTGAAACTTGATCCACACATTTCGCCATGCAATACACTGAAGTCCAAATGGATCAAAGACCTCAAAATAAGACCAGAAACTTGACTACTACTTGAAGAAAATATAGGAAGTACTTCCATGATATAGGCATGGAAAAAGACTTCCTGAACAAAACCCCAGTAGCTCACAAACTTAAACAGTCACTCAACCAATGAGATCACATGAAGCTGAACAGTTTCTTCACACAGAAGTATACAATAAGCAAAGCCAATAGATTACCCACAGAATGGAAGAAAATATTTGCTGACTATTCAACTGACAGAGGCCTAATCTCTAGAATCTACAAAGAACTCAAAAACATAAACTGTAGAAAGTCAAACAACCCACTTACAAAATGGGGCAAAGAGCTGAACAGGCAGTTCACAGAGGAAGAAATACAAATGGCAAACACCACACACTTAAGAAAATGATCATCATCCCTAATCATCAGGGATATGCAAATTAAAACAACTATGAGATTCAACCTTACCCCAGTAAGGATAGCAAACATCAAAAAATCAAATGAAAATAAATGCTGACAAGGATGTGGAGAATTAGGAACACTCATCCACTGTTGGTGGTAATGTAGGATGTTACAACCACTTTGTAAAGCAATATGGAGACTCCTGAAAAAGCTGACTATAGAGTTACCAACAGACCTAATTATTCCCTTACTGGGAATCTACCCTCAAACTGTTAAACCGCAGGCCAGAGAGATTTGCTCAACCATGTTTGTAGCAGCTCAATTCATAATAGCTAAGAGCTGGAATCAACCCAGATGTCCATCACTAGAAGAATGGATAAGTAAGATGTGGTACATCTACACAATGGAATTCTATACAGCAGTAAGAAAAAAAAATGACACAATGAAATTTGAGGAAAAGTGGTTGAACCTGGAACAGATCAGTCGCAGTGAACTTACCCAATCACAGAAAGACAATCTCTGCATAGTTTCACTCATCTACAGCACCTAACCTGAATCTACCCAAGATGCCTTACATACCCAGCAAGCATCTCATGGACTAGACAATAGGATGGGTGGGGAGGGAGGGGAGAGCAAGGGAGTGGTAGGAAACATAAATCTAGACCCAAATGGCAATGGTACCATAAAATTCTACATCCTTAAAGGCAGACCAAATGGCTGAAGGTTCACCAGTCCCTTAGAGGGAACATCTGAGCCACAAGACATTGGAGAGGATATGATGAAGACTGACCTTAAACTTCTACAGCTTCTCTCTCTCCCTTCTCTCTAACTCTTTTATATTAGTTATCTTTTTCTTCCTTCTCTTAGTGGGCACTGAACTGTTACTCCCAGTACCAGCATGTGGCTGTCATCCACTTTAAGCTTTTGGTCAGAGAGACCTACAAGGTTTCCTAAAAGAAAGACAGATTTCTGTCAGAGTACTTGATGACCCACCAAAGGTTAGTGGGAAGACCCTACTGCTGAAGACACCATATGTGGTTGACACATAACATGGAGTGACATGGCTGGAAGTTGGAAGAGAGTCAGTCCCCAGATAGTCAGCATGTCTAGTGCCAGAAGGTCCTACATGGGCAACTGGGGGAAAATGACCAATAACTGTCCAAGCAACTCATGGTCTAACCTACTTAACAGCAAATAACCTGTCATGATGCTCACACAAATGCAATAGTGGTACACAACCATGGTGGGAAATCAACTGCTCTTGATTTGGCTAACTGATCTGCTTAGTAGAATGGGACCCATAGCTGGAGCTGGGAAACATGTCAGAACCATACCCAAACATAAGCCCGCTCTCCATTATCAAGCTACCACCAATCATGGGCTACAAGAGGGCCTACACCTATTAAATACTCTATTAAAAAAGGGGGGGCTATCCCATTTATATGGTGCTAACTTTACTCTCCATTGGAGAATCTGCTTCTCTTTTTCAGAGAGACACAGATCCTAAGGAGAGAACCACCCCATGATACCTCAAAAGGGCCCCAGCTGAAACTAAGAACAATTGGTGAAACAAGCAAGGGTGCTGTTTTCTTGGTGAACTGGGTACCAGCACAAGGGTGAAGGAGATCAACACAGGGAAAAATCAATTCCTACCAAATCAGAGAACCAGAGACCCAGAGGCCCCCAACACCTCATCACTTAAGGAGACCAAAAATGAACCCAACATGGCTCAGGGATATTTTGCAGAAGAGGGGGTGGAAAGAATGTCAGAGCCGCATGTTGGGTCATGATATGCAGAAACATTTATCCTACCCATAACTGTGGGCTAACTCCAGAATGCATGACCTATATACCTCAAGAAGTGGCCAGGGGCAGGGGGTAGGACATGTATGAGCCTAATAATGGTACCAAACTGACTGTAATTGCTGAGTACAAAACTAATTCCTTTTAAATGAATTTTTTTTCAAATATTTGTTCATGCTGATGAGAAAAGTAACTAATTTAGAAAACTGGTACTGACAGCAGGTGCATTGTTGTGACTACCTACCACCAAGGAGTTCATAGATTTTTAGAACTGGTTTATGTAAGAAATGTGGACATAATTTGAACCTGTGGGTTAGAAAAGCTCTAAAGTGCTATAAACGGAGCTCATTAGACTATTTTTTGGACATGTAGAGGACTAAAATGCCTATAGATATGCAGACAATGAAGGTCCAGCTCACAAAGTTTCAGAGGAGAATGAAGACTCTCTGGGGAATTATATTAGAGATCATTCATGCTTCATTCTGGAGAAGATTCTAGTTTCATTCTGTACATGTCTTGAGAGCTTATGAGACTGAACCCGAAAGGAATGGACTAATTTGTTTGGAGAATATTTCAAGATACCATAACATTCCGGCTGTGACATATTTACTGTTTACTTTTCTTATCCAGGTTTACAGGAAAAGACCGGTGCATAGAGCAGATAGATATGAAAAATGTGAAGCCTAGTTAGGAAAAGTATGTGAATGAGCTTATAGTTGTTGACAGTGAAAGTGTAAAAAAACATCTATAATTGTTAACGATATTAAGTCAATTAGGATAGACCTTGCACTTTGAACTAGGCCAGTAGGAGAGGGGATGTGAGGACTAGACCCCACCCATTGAAGGCTCCAGCTTGTGCAAATGCAAAATTATTTGAAGGGAGGAAGATTGAGCTGAGAATGCCCCTGAAGTGCTCAAAAGCAAGTGTACAGTGAAGTGTTTTCTGAGACTCAGCTGCCAAGGTGCACAGAGGCCACCATATCTGTGTTAGAAGTGAGCAGATTGCATTGTGAACTGACAGCATAGTTTGGCAGAATTTTCCACATGATGCTGATTTTGTAAGTACATAAGATAGAAAAGTTACAAGACCATCACTGTTTACACCAAGAGTCCAGAAAAGTCACTGAAGTCAAACAAGGTGTGACAGGTTCACATTTCTTGCAAGCAGGCCCTTGGAAGCCACCTATAAAGTTATGTAGGCGAAGCTCAAGTTGGAGCAGAAACTCCAGGAAGTTGAAGATGCAGGTACTATTAGATATACACAAAGGAAGGCAGAAGACATGATGAAGATCTGACTCAAGAGAGGGCAGCATGTTCTGCAGGGAGCAGAACTGCAGAGAGAGTGTTTCCCAAGTCTATTGGGACCCAGATGATGCCACCAAGAGCCCCAGATGCTGGGCTTAAAGCTATGGGATTTTGTTTTCCCTGCTGATGTTTTATTATTATTTTTTCTTTGACTTGATATTTTCTTGATTTGCCTTGATTAATACCTTTCAGCATCAGATGTTTTGATTCCAGAATGAATACATGAGGCTTTATGAGATGGGTTAGAGACAATGGAGACCAGGGTAAAATGTTATGATTTAAGGTGATATGGTTGGAAGTCAAGTTGACACAGGCTAGACTTTTGATTGTTAATTTTCATTGTCAACAAGACTGGATTTAGAATTTCCCTATAAGTCACTTACCTGGGTGTATCTGTAAGGCTGTTCCCAGAGAGGCTTGTGAGGAAGCAGAAGTCATGTTGAACTTGGATGATACTATTCCATGCGTTTGGGTCCTAGATTGAACAGAAAGTGAAAAAGGAGAGAGTGAGATAAGCATTAAAATTTATTTCTCTCTGTTTCCTGACTCTGGATTTGTGTTACCAACTGTCTCATGCCCCTGTCACCATGCCTTTCCTGCCAAGATGGACTTACTCTCTAACCATGAATCAAAACAAACCTTTCTTCCCTTAAGTTGCCTTTGTTAGGTATTTTGCCACAGTGATGGGAAGAGTGAATAATATAAGGTGGCAGTTAGGATGCTAGGGCAGAAGAAAGACCTTATATGCTTCAAAGGTTTAATGGCATTAGTGTAAAATCACTCCCACATCCTGATTCCATACTTAACAGGCAACACTCCCATCAGGACTTAGCTTTCCATGAAGAGAGCCTATCAAGAGATCAAACATTGACTGTAGAACTTTACCTGTTAGTTCCTTTGACAGTTATAGATTCAGGCTTCTATATTAGATTAAAAATTGATACCTAGGTTCTAACTTGATAGTCTCTAGTGTTGCCTGCAGGTCAGTGTCATAAAAGGATACCAGCTGCTTTCATCTTGGCAAAAATTATCTTCCTCAACAGACAAATTTGATATTTTGGCTTCAAACTCAAATCTCTTGAGTTTTTTGTATGTGAGCCTGTTTCTAGAGATGGAATCAGCTCACACATATGTGGAATTATATTTTTCAGCCTTTAAAACTAACATAACCAATACCAAAATGGCATATACACTAACCTAAGGTCCCCTTTCTTGTTACGTAGTATACTCTCCTTCAAATTCCTTACTCTCTTTCTGGCATTAGTCAGAAACATTAGGAACTAGTAGAATGTACTAGTTTGTTTCCATTGTCCATTTTTCCCCTTCTTACTGAGTTTTTGCCCTAAAATTACTCAATGAATTATGTGACAATTTAATATTCAAAATTTGTTTCCAAGAAATCAGACATCTTTAATAAAATAACTCAAATTTATAAAGCTGAGCAGACATGGAAATAAATATTTTATAGTACTAATATTCATATGCTCTAATTCAAGTTATAAATAAACATGTACAGAAATACACATTGTATTCTAAGTTAAATTTTAGAAACCAGTGATACACTCAAGTTAGATGTCTGACTCTGGTTTGGAAGCTTTTCTTTCTCACTTCAAAATTTGTGTTTATTTGTTTGCTTGTTTGTTTTCCTTAAACCTAGACCAAGATGAAATCCCTTGTGCATGTCTGTGAAGGCAGTAGTAGGAAACTGCTGCTTAAACACAAGGAACAGAGCAAAGCTAAAGTTAACCAATTAAAGCTATTGGCAGAGCAGTAAGTATCTGTTAAGTGAATGGAACATGCATTGTGACCTCAGATAAGTAGACTACATTTTCTTCACTTTATTGTAATGCTATGTCAGAGTGACAAATAGTTAACATGTCATCAACATGTTAGTATTTAGCCAATGTAAAGTTCTATAACATGTCAGTATTTGTAGTGGAATCTTAATAGGTAATATTTTTGGTTTAACAAGATGCTAGCAGCTGCCACATATAATGATACTATAAGCATTACCCTATGGTATCATATACTTATCATATAATATTAAGATGACTCTATCTTCATAATTATGAAAAATTTGAATTGCAAATCAGATTACCTTGCACAGTTCAGAGAAGTTATTACTTCTAAATTACTATATTACTTGAATCTTAAATTATAATGCTCATGGGTTCTTTGGGTGCCTAAGAGAAGAGAGAAAAGGAATAGTTTTGATTTCATCTTAAAAACAAAAGAAGTGAAGTGAGGTACATTCTAGAGAGGTATTTTACTCAAGGTAAAAGGTAGGGTTTGAAATTAATGTGCTCCTAAGGTCAGTGATACACAGTTAACTGGAAAAAATATGTCTGAGCACACAAAGTATGAATCAGCTATACGATTCCTGAAAGTAAAATGAGCATCCATGAAATGTTAGCACTACATTACTAATTTGTTTACTCATACATCTTACTTTGGACCCCATTTATCAAAAAAGCTTTTCTTTCTTTGAATCTTCTTAGCAATTATTAATAAATAAAATTATACAAAACACCATGGCTGAAATGTAGTTGACATGATAAATCAGTCTGGGCCTTCCATATGAAACACAGAGGACACATTTTCCATAGCTAAAAAAATCGCATATTTTAGAGATGGATTATTAACTTTGTTCAGCTCTTCCCCAAACATGAGAATAATAAGTAAATCAACTAACATATTTGATAATTTGAAGCTCACTCATCAAAACAATAGGAACATAGGGTCAAATAACGTAGACATCACAGTAAAAGAGCAATCAGTTGATCATACATGAAGAAAAGAAACAGCAATGTCATTGGACTTTGGGAACTGACAAACGATAGGTAAAGAAAAAAGCTAGGCTCATGGAGGGTGGGAAAAGCAGAGAAAGGAGAGTATTGCACACAGGTGGGCAATAATGGTTCTTAGATGTAAACTAAGGACACTCTCCATTTATGTTCACCCTGCCTGTGTTGACTGTCAGGTTCAGCCTACGATATAATATTTTTAGTTTACTTCTTACACTCAAATTTTTCTCACAGGTTCCATAATTCTTCCAATTATGTCTTGGTACCCTGTCTGTCACAGAGATTGTTAAGATATTTCTTTCTCCACCAAGTTCCTCTCATTTTAAGGAGTTCATTTTATCATAAAATATATATTCAACATAGAATAGGTTAATGAAGGCAAATGTTTATAAGTGACTTCGATAGAAGTCACTGACTATGAACACTGCTACTATGATATCTGGTATCCATGAAAGTCATTATTAATTGAGCTATCACAGAAGCTGCTTAAACAAACATATTCACTGAGCTGATCCCAATCAACCAAGCACCAAAAGATGAACATTTGACATCATCGAAATTTTTGGTTTAGTTAAAGTCATATATTTAAGTTGTTTCTACATAAAGATAAATTCTATGTTTAGACATAAAAATAATTAACATTATGTAATGTATATATTTGTGAAAACATCTTAGGGTACACTATTAGTATTAGGTTTTTTGTTTATGTAGAAGCTAGAAAATAAACTGAACAGGAAAACTGAAGTGTTGGCTTTGAATGAGATATATGCCAGATTTCAGTAATTTAAGGTATAAAAACCTAGGCTATATTAGGAACTTTTTAATGTTTTATTTATTTATTTAATGGAGAGAGAGAGAGAGAGAGAGAGAGAGAGAGAGAGAGAGAGAGAGAGAAACAGATAGAGAGAATGAGTATTCCAGGTCCTCCAGCCACTGCCAACAAACTACAGATGCATACACCACCATGTGCATCTGGCTTGCTCGTGTCCTGGGTTTCTTAGGCTTTGCTGGCAAGCACCTTAACTACTAAGCCATCTCGCCAACCCAGGATATTTTTTTTCTTTCTGCTATTTTTTTTTTTTTGTTTGTTTTTTCGAGGTAGGGTTTCACTATAGCTCAGGCTGACCTGGAATTCACTATGTAGTCTCAAGGTGGCCTCAAACTCCTCCTCCTATCTCTGCCTCCCAAGTGCTGGGATTAAAGGCATGCACCACCATGCCCAGCTTTTGCTACTTTTTATTTATTTATTATTATTTTTATTAAATAGTTCTGTACTCAGTGAATACAGTCAAGTTGGTACCATTGTTAGCCTCGTCCATGTCCTAATCCCTCCCCCTGGTCCCTCCTTGTTGAGGTATATGGGTCCTGCATTATGGAGTTAGCCCACAATTATGGGTTAGAGGAAATATCTCTGAGTATCATGACCCAACACGTGGCTCTGACATTCTTTGTGCCCCCTCTTCCACAAAATTTCCCTGAGCCATGTTGGGTTCATTTTGGATCTGCTTCAGTGATGAGGTGTTGGGAGCCTCTGTGTCTCTGGATATCTGATTTGGTAGGAGTTGATTGTTCTCTGTGTCGATTTCCTTCACCCTTGTGCTGGTACCAGGTTAACCATGAAAACAGCACCCTTGCTTGTTTCGCCAATTATTCTTAGTTTCAGCTCGGGCCCTTTTGAGGTATCATGGGGTGGTTCTCTCCTTAGGATCTGTGTCTATCTGAAAAAGAGAAGCATATTATCCAATGGAGAGTAAAGTTAGCACCATATAAATGGGATAGCCCCCCTTTTTTAATAGAGTATTTAATGGATGTAGGCCCTCTTGATTGGTGGTAGCTTGATAATGGAGAGCGGGCTTATGTTTGGATATGGTTCTGACATGTTTCCCAGCTCCAGCTATGGGTCCCATTCCACTGAGAAGATCAGTTAGCCAAATCAAGAGCAGTTGGTTTCCCACCATGGTTGTGCACCACTATTGCATTCGTGTGAGCATCATGACAGGTTATTTGCTGTTAAGTAAGTTAGACCATGAGTTGCTTGGACAGTTATTGGTCATTTTCCCCTAGTTGCCCATGTAGAACCTTCTGGCACTAGACATGCTGACTGTCTGATGTCTGACTCTCTTCCATCTTCCATCCATGTCACTCCATATTATGTGTCAACCGCATATGGTGTCTTGAGCAGTAGGGTCTTACCACTAACCTTTGGTGGGTCATCAAGTACTCTGACAGAAATCTGTCTTTCTTTTAGGAAACCTTGTAGGTCTCTCTGATCAAAAGCTCATTGTGGATGATAGCCACCTGCTGGTACTGGGAGTTACAGGTCAGTACCCACTAAGAGAAGGAAGACATAGGTAACTAATATAAAAGAGTTAGAGAGAAGAGAGAGAGAGAGAGAGAGAGAGAGAGAGAGAGAGAGTCTGTCTTCATTATACCCTGTCCAGTGCCTTGTGACTCAGGTGTTCCCTCTAAGGGCCTGGTGAAGGCTCAACCATTGGATCTGCCTTTTAAGATGCACAATTTTATTTCTTTTTAAAAAAATATTAATTTATTTATTTGAGAGAGGGAGCAAGAAAGAAGGAGAGAGACAGAGAGAAAGAGAGATGGAGAGAGAGAATGGGTGCACTAGGGCTTCAAGCCACCACAAATGAACTCCAGACACATGCGCCATTTTGCACATCTGGCTTATGTGTGTACTGGGGAATTGAATCTAGGTTCTTAGGCTTCACAGGCAAGTGCCTTAAAGACTAAACCATCTCTCCAGCCCAGGAGATTTTCTTTACACTTAACAAAATACTGACATTAATAAACCAAGGGACATTTCTGTCTTTGGATCTTTATTGTTTTCTTCTTTTCTATCATCTTGTAGTTGATTTATATGTAAGTCATCTGTCATTAAAGGGGGTAGTCTATGTCTGCCTCATCAACCATCAACACGTCAATAAAGTTGTGGTATCCAAAGCTAGCTGAGAACAGGTCTCTTACTAGTACACATGATGTGTAGTTGGCTTTTCATGAAGCTATATCAAGTACACTCACTATTTTTATTTATTTGTTCATTATTTACAAGGAGGGGCAGAGATAAAATGGTTGGATATGCCAGGACCTCTTCCAACTGGTACATGCATGACTTTATGCAACTGACTTACTTGGGTGCTGGGAATCAAACTCTGGCTTCCTGGCTTTGCAAATAAGTGTCTGTAACCACTGAGAAATATTTTTTCATCTTTCTTTTATTTACCTCAGGAATTGGTAACAGCATAGTTACATGTATCTAATATATATTTTGAAATAGTTTCCCAGTTTATTTTTTTCTCATGCATAATTTGTGATATCTTTATTGTACACAAATTTTAAATTGCATTTCATCAAGTACTATGATGACCCAATTGCTATATCTTTGTGATATTATTATTTGGTTTTATTTTCTCAAAAAATTAAAATCAATTACTATGTTATAAATTCCAGAAATCTAGGACTTTTTATTTTGTCCTTGAAACATGGCAGTAAAGAAACGACAGAAAAATATGAAGATTGTGGCAATAAAAAGGAGTGAAAGAGAAGTGCACCATGCATGTCTACCTGCATGCTAATCATTTATGATAGTTTAGTACCCAGGAAATATAGAGCTCTTAAAGAGTGCTCTTAATGCTGAAACTTGCCTTGATGTTCTCTCAATAACTTCTCTCTTTACATGACACTTGTACCAACTTATATACACATTATTCCTCTGGTAACTTTTTGAATATATATAAATTGGTTTTTCAAGGTAGGGTCTCACTCTAACCCAGACTTACCTGGAATTTTCTATGTAGTCTCAGGGTGGCCTCAAACCCACAATAATTATCCTACCTCTGCCTACTGAGTTCTGGGATGTGTACCACCATACCTGGCTTGACAATATACATACATATATATATATATATACATATACATATATATGTGTGTGTGTCTGTGTGTCTGTGTGTATGTTATTTGATTATTTTTATTTATTTATTTGAGAGAGAGAGAGAGAGAGAGAGAGAGAGAGAATGGGTACGCCAGGGCCTCCAGCCACTGCAAATGAACTCCAGATGCATGCGCCCCTTTGTCCATCTGGCTTACATGGGTCCTGGGGAATCAAGCCTCAAAATGGGGTCCTTAGGCTTCACAGGCAAGCACTTAACTGCTAAGCCATCTCTCCAGCTCCATCATATATATTTTGAATCCTTTTATCCATAATTATGAATCAGAAATACATGAATTTAGAGTATTTCCTTAAATAAAAGAAGACATCATTACTAGAAGAGTACATAAATATGGGGAAAATTAGGTGGGATTATAATCCACTACAAATTAAAAGAACAATTTTTTTGTGGGGGGGTTTCACGCCCAGGCTGACCTGGAATTTACTATGGAGTCTCAGGTGGCCTCAGACTCATGGTGATCCTCCTACCTCTGCCTCCAGAGTACTGGGATTAAAGGGATGTGCCACCATGCCCAGATTTTTAAATGTTTTTTTTTTAATATTATGAGGGGTACAGTCCTAGCCAGAAAATATAGGCACTGTGTACATTTTTATATGTGTATTTAAGAGAAAGAGAGATATATAGAGAGAAATGGCATGCCATGTACTCCAGCCATTGCAAACAAACTCCAGATGCATGCACCCCCTTGTGCATCTAGCTTACATGGGTCCTGGGGAATTAAACTGAGGTCCTTTGGCTTTGCAGGCAAATGCCTTAACAGCTGAGCCATTTCTCCAGCTCAGGAACACATTTTTATATCAAAATCACTTTTTAAATGAATCATTGTTTTATTTTTAATGGTTTTTATTCACTGAAATTAGAATTATGAAGATTAAGTATTTAGACCCAGATACTATACAAGTGTAATGGAAAGTTCTTTGACAATTTAATGTTGTTTGTTCATATAACCTTTATTTAATAATAATTTCATTCTAAACAATTTGTAAATAAGTACCATATTACTTTTTAAAACCCTACCAATTGGCAGCTCCCATGTCTGAGTTCCTTGAATGGACAGTATATGGGCCATTGCAGTGGTCTGGAGTGAGTAGGCCAGACCATTTCTAGGTTCCTTCCAGGTCTTGGGTCTAAGTTCCTTGCACAGACAGTGTGTGGGTGGGTGCAGCTGCCTGGAGTGAGTAGGTCAGACCCATTTCCGGCCTCCTCCCACCTCCCAGGTCTGAGTTCCTTGCATGAATAGTCTGTAGACTGGTGCAGCAGTCTGGAGTGAGTAGGCCACACCCCTATATCTGGGCTCCTCCTACCTCCTCAGTCTGGGTTGCCTGCACTGTTCTGTGTCCTGGAGGGCATAGCACTAAGTAGGCCAGATCCCTGTTCTCTTGCTCCTCCTAGTCCCCTGGTCCTGGTAGGTGCCTTGCTTGGGGAGGCCTGGTCCCTGTATTTGCTGTGGAATCAGACAATTTGCTCAGGTATCCTGAATAGCCACCAAGTATCAACATCCATGTTCACCTGAGTCAAAGGGTGAATGGGCCAAAGGACAAAAACTTGCTTCCTCTTCAATAAAATAGTTTTCCTAAAATGGGTAGACAACAATACAAAAAAATCCAACAAAAGTCAGAAAACTAAGGGGACTCCACCAAGGATGCCCAGTCCTACTGTGGAAGCCTCTAGTGAAACAGAGAAATCAACAGAAATTCATTCCCAAAATGAAAACACAACAACTAATGAGACCCTGTTTAAAAAAAAAAAAAAATCGCTGAACTTGAAGCAAACTATCAAAGAACCAAAAATAGTATCAATAAAGTTGAACACAACCGTCTTCTAAAATGTTCGGTTTTTGACAGTAGGCTTAACATGATTTAAGAAAATGATAGAAATCACCAAAGAGATATGAATAAATAGAAGGTAATTCAAGAAATGGAACACCTCAACAACTGGTTGATTAAGATTAATGAAGACTTGATCAATGCAAGAATGAACTACAGGAAACATCAAGAAAGTCAGAACTAGAATTGAAATTGTACCTCAGAAGAGAGATGGACATGATGCAAAATAACACAACAGAAAGCAAACAAAAAAAAAGTAATATAAATTATAAAAGCCTCTCTAGAACTACTCACCAACAGAGTTACTTATGTGGAAGACAGAAGCTCTGACCTGGAAGAGAAGAGAGAAGAAATTGATCGGGAGGCCAAAAACTTTGCTATGTTCAAAAAATAAAATGTACAGAATAACAGGGAAATGTGGGACACCCTAAAACGACCAAACATCCATATCACGGGTATATCAGAAGGAGAGGATATACAGGCCAGAGGCATAGAGAACATATTCAACAAAATTATCGAAGAAAAATTTCCAAATCTTGCAAAAGAGAGGCCTATCCAGATGCAAGAAGCCCAAAGAACACCAAACAGACAGGAACAAAGAAGAAACTCTCCAAGACACATCATAGTTAAAACTCTTAACAACTAAAACAAAGAGAGAATGTTAAAAGCAGCAAGAGAGAAGCAATTCACAATATATAAAGGCAATCCCATTAGAATAACATAAGATTTCTCAATTGAAACCCTGAAAGCCAGAAGGGTCTATAATGGAACACTTCAAAGTCTGAAAAACTATTGCTTCCAACCTAAGTTCCTTTACCCAGTAAAAGTATCCCTCATAATAGATGATGAAAGAAAAACTTTCTGTAAAAAAAGTCAATTCTGTGATTATATGAACACAAAGTCAAACCTGTAGAGAATACTTGAGGGAATACTTCACATAGAAAAGGCCAACAACCAATCTCAAGAGCTGACAAGAAGAAGATAACAATAACCAATTAAATCAGGCTCAAAATAGTACATAAGACAAGAAAGCACCAAACCACATAAAACACCTCATCATGGGAGGGATTAACTGAAACCTCACAGTAATAACCTTAAATATTAATGGTGTTAACTCACCAATCAAAAGACACAGGTTATCAGGATGGATCAAAAAACTAGACCCTTCTGTCTGCTGTCATCAAGAAACCCACCTCACAACTAAATATAGATACTTCCTCAGGGCATAAGGTTGGAATGATATTTCAAACAAATGGAAATAAAAAACAAGTAAGTGTTGCTATATAAATATCTGATAAAATAGATTTCAGACCAAAAGTAATCAAAAAAGACGAAGAAGGCCACTTCTTACTCATCAAGGGAATGATCCAACATCAGCACATCACAATCATAAATATATATGCTCCAAACACAGGGGCACCACAGTTTATAAAACAAAAACTACTCAACAACAAAACAGAAATAAACACCAACAGGATCATAGTCCAAGACTTAAATAGTCCACTATCATCAATAGACAGATCATCCAAGCAAAAATCAACTGGGAAATAATAGAGCTCAACACATCATAGATCACCTAGACCTAACAAATAGCTACAGAATTTTCCACCCAACTCTACAAAATACACATTCTTCTCAGCAGTCCATGGAACCTTCTCCAACATTGACCATATATTAGGCCATAAAGCACGCCTTTATGAAGTCAGGAAAATGAAGTAACTTCCTGCCTCATGTCAGATCACAATGCTTTAAAACTAGAAATTAACAATAAGGGATACATCAAGAACTCCACCGGCTCCTGGAGATTAAACACCACTTTTTTTTTTTTTTTCAAGGTAGGGTGTCGCTCTAGACCAGGCTGACCTGCAATTCACTATGGAGTCTCAGTGTGGCCTTAAACTCACAGTGATCCTCCTACCTCTGCCTCCCAAGTGCTGGGATTAAATGTGTGCTCCAAAAAATTAATTTAAAATAAAAATTAATTTAAAAAATAATTTCAAAAAAGAAACATTATCTGCCATCGAAGGTGTTGGAATATCCTTACATAACCACGAGGTGAGAGAAGCAATTTAGCTACAAAAGAGACTGTATTAGTGAGGTTATTCAAGTCTATGTCTAATTGGAGCCCCTCCACTCAGAGGAGAGGTTCTAAGTAGAGTTACCCTTAGAAGGGAAAAATGCATAAATCAGTAGTCTTTCATTACAATTATGTGTCATCTCTCACAGTTTCTATGATGTCTTATTTGTTAATGTTTTATACTTGTCTAGTGCCTGACACAAAGCTGACACTCAATTATTATTAAAATAAATTAAATGATAAATAGATAAGCATGTGACTCGATGAATAAATGCTGTGGAGGTTGATAAAAAGTAAATAAAAGGTTTAAAAATAAATAAATAAATAAATAAATAAAGGTGTGTGCCACCTCACCTGGCTAAACAACACTTTTAAACAATGGATGGGTTATGGAAGAAAGCAAAAAAGAAATAGTAAAATTTCTTTGTAAAATTGTAAAATTCCTAGAATTGAATGATAATGAAAATAAAACCTGCCAAACCTTATGGGACACAATGAAGGCAGTCATAGCACTAAATGTCTTCATTACAAAGACAGAGAAATCCCAAATCAATAACCTGATTGTCCACCGAAAGGTGCTGGATAAACAAGAAGAACGCAACCCAGAGAACTCCAGATGAAAATAAATAATCAAGATTAGAGCAAAAATTAATGAATTGGAAACTAAGGAAACAATTTTTTTAAAGTTGCCATCACAAAATTTCTAGAGGTGATAAATTCCTTCAGCAAAGTGGCAGGATACAAAATCAATGCACAAAAATCAGTAGCTTTTCTATATGCAAAGGACAAATATACAGAGAAGGAAATCAGTGAGGCTTTCCCATTTTCAATAGCAACAACAAAAAAATTAAATACCTTGGAATAACACTAACAAAGGATGTGAAAGAACTATATAATGAAAACACCAGAACACTCAAGAAAGAAATAGAGGACTTGAAAAGATGGAAAGACCTCCCATGCTCCTGGATAGGTACAATTAGTACTTTGAAAATGGAAATTCTACCAAAAGCAATATACAGAGTTAATGTAATACCAATAAAAGTATGAGCATCCTCCTTCACAGAGATTGAAAAAAATGATCTCAAAATTCTTATGGAATGGCAGAAGGCCTCAGATATTTAAACATATCCTCAGCAAAAGAAACACCTCTGGTGGTATCACCATACCTGATTTAAAGCTGTATTACAAAAACCATAGTGACAAAAACAGTATGGCATTAGAATAAAAACAGGAACATAGACAAATGGAACAGAATTGAAGACCCAGACCTTAGAGCAAGCAACTACAGCTGCTTGATCTTTGACAAAATGTGCCAATAATGTAAACTGGAGAAAAGACAGCATCATCATCAAATGATGTTTGACAAATTGGGTGACCATATGTAGAAAAATGAAATTAGACCCACTCATTTCATCATACACAAAAATAAAGTCCAAATGGATTAAAGACCTCAATATAAGACATGAAACTCTTCTACTAGTGGAAGAAAATATAGGAGGCACTCTCCATGATATAGGACCATGAAAAGACTTCCTAAACAAAACCCCAGTAGCCAAAGAAATTAAACAAGCACAAAACCAATGGTATCTCATGAAGGTAAAAAGCTTCTGCACAGACAAATATACCATAAGCAGAAACAAAAGGTTACCCACTGAATGGAGGAAATCTTTGTCATCTATACCACTGACAAAACCCTAATTTTTAGAATCTACAAAGAATGCAAAACACTAAACAATAAAAAAATCAAAGAATCTAATCTAAAAGTGGGGCACAGAACTAAATAGACAGTTCTCAGAGCAAGAATTACAAATGGCTAACACACACTTAAGAAAATGTTCAACATCTCTAACCATTAGAGAAATGCAAATTAAAACAACTATGAGATTCCACCTTACCCCAGTAAGGATAGAAAACAAAAAATTAAATGAAGACAAAAGTTGGTGTGGCTGTGGAGAAATAGGAACACTCATTCACTGTTGGTAGGAATGTAAGCTGGTACAACCACTGTGGAAATCAATATTGGGACTCCTGAAAAGGATGAATATAGAGTCACCAACAGACCCAGACCCTGTTACTCCCTTACTGGGCATTTACCATAAAAGCTCTACATCTTGGTTTCCTTACTCAACCATGTTTATTGCTGCTCAATTCATAATAGCTAAAAACTGGAATCAACCCAGATGACCATCATTGGATGAATGGATAACCAAGATGTGGAATATCTACCTGATGGAATTCTCCTCAGCAGTAAGAAATAATAACACATTGAAATTTGTAGGAAAATGGTTGAACTTGGAATAGATCATTCTAAGTGAACTAACACAATAACAGAAAGACAACCATTGCATGATCTCACTCATTTGCAGTTCCTAACCTTGATCAGCCCTAATTGCTGACAGAACTGAATAGCCTCTCCAGGCTTGGACAATAGGAGGGTAGGGCTTGGGGGAAAGGAAAAGTTGGGGGGATACAAAACCGATCCCAATTTGAACTGGTCCCATAGATTCATATATCCTGGAAGTCAGACTAAAAGGTGAAACCATCCAGAGGACCTCAGAAGGAGTACTTGAATTGAAGGGCCTTGGAGAGAATGAGACAAAACCTAATTTCAAATTTCTCTTGTTTCTCTTTATTCTATGGCTTTTTCTTCTTTCTTTACCTTGGTACTGGCCTGTAATTTCCTGGACCAGGATATGGACTACATCTACAATGAGCTGTTGATCAGTGAGACCTACTAGATCTCCAAAAATAAACAATATAGACTTCTGTCAGAGCACTCAATTACTCACCAGAGGTTGATGATAAGACTCTACTGCTGAAGACAACAAATGCTTCTGGCTGACCCAAGGAGAGACCTGGTTGGAATCTAGAGGTAAGCCAATCCCCAATTAGCCCATCTAGTGCTGGAATGTGCTACATGAGCTTCCAGGGGAAAATGGCCAACATCTGTCAGAGCAACTTAAAGTCTAAGCTTCTCAGAAGCAAACAACTGGTGTGATGCTCACACAAGTGCAATAGTGGCACACAGCCATGGTGGGTAAACAACTGCCCTTGGATTGGCTAACAGATCCACTCAGTAGAAAGGAAACTGTATCTGGAACTGGGAAACAATTCAGAACCATGTCCAGATAATGATTCTGCTTTCCCAAGCTCCCACTAACTTTAGACTATAAGAGGGTCTAAACCCTTTTAATCCTCTCTCAATTAATAATTGTTATCCCACTTACCCAGTCCTGTCTTCATTCTCTGTTGGAGCTGGACCTGATGAGATAAATGACCCAGTGAACTCCACCCTGGCCTCAGCTGAAATGACAGATGAACTAGGGAAATGAGCAAGAGTGCTGCTTTCTTAGTGAATCTGATATCAGCACAACAGTGATGGAGAAAGATACTGAGGACACTCAACACCTACCAAACCAGAGATCCAGAGGCTTGGAAGTGCCCATCACTGAAATACACTTAAAATGCTCCCAGGATGGCTCCAGGAATTTTGTGGAAGAGGGGGTGGAAAGACTGTTAGAGCCAAAAGTAGGGACATTTTGCACAGAGACATTGCCTCTCCCTCACCCCCATAATGCATGAACTGTAATCCCCTTGGGATTGACCTGCATCCCCAATGAGGAAAGCCTCTTGAGAAATAGGGCAGGGAGGAAGGGAAGGATGGTACCAACATGTGTTGTTTACAAGAAAATATGTTCATCTCTTATTAAAAGCAGGTGGAAATAAAGCATAATGATTGGAATAAGTATTTCACATCAAATATCACTTGAGTTTCCCCCCTGATTAACAAATTGGCACCCTACCTGGTATTGTGGAGTATAAGAATGCAGGAAAGAGAGGGTCATTGAGTTTGCAATATAGTCTTGTGTTTTGGAAATGGCCATGGGCAGTGTGAAGCAGGTTTGCTGAATGCCTGCATGGAGACCTCATGGGGCCATGGGTATGAACCGTGGGTTGCAGTAGAGACCCAGTGGAGATGTTGGGACCATGAGATGGCTGCCAAGGAGAGCTGCGGGCCCCAATGAAGTTTTTCAGGACTGTGAGTAGCCTAGCTGGAGGGGCAGAATTGGAATTCCAGAGACTTGTTGCTGGTTAGAATTATAGGACTTGGAGACTTGTCACTGGCTAGAGTTGTTGGTCTTGGAGCTACAGAGTTTGATGTTTGCCCTGTTTAAATCATGTATTGCATGAGTATTTCTTTGCTGTGCCCAATGCCATCTTTTGCAGTGTGAATGGTTATTCTGTGCCATTACCCTCTGCTCATGCCATCGTTTTCCCTGTCATCACAGAGCTTTCTCCTCGAGTCTGCAAGCCAAAATAAACCTCTTTTTTTTTTTTCCCCACAAGCTGCTCTTGGTTGGGTGATTTCTACCAGCAATGCAAATCTGACTGTAACAAGTGCACACACATTTGGAGTTTGTTTGCAGCAGCTGGAGGCCCTGATGTACCCATTCTCTCTCTCTCCCTGCCTATTTTTCTCTCTCTCAAATAAATAAAGAAAAATTTTTAAAAAGTTTAAAAAAATGAGATGGTGAAAAAATGCACATACTATATAAGGAACTCCAGTGATCTTAGGAAATAGCATACCAGTGAAGGATTTTTAAGCAGAAAAGTCAAATAATTAGTTCCTTATTTTAGAAATTTCATTCTGACTGTATAGTGAATATAGACTGGCTGACAATAGGGGACTCGAAAAAATATTAAAGGCATTGAATAACTCCAGGGAAGAAATGATAAGAACATAGACAGAGGTAATGCAAGTAGGCTGGAGAGATGGCTTAGCAGTTAAGGTGTTTGCCCACAAAGCCAAAGGACCTCAGTTCGGTTCCTCAGGACCCACATAAGCCAGATACACAAGGTGGCACATGCATCTGGAGCTCATTTGCAGTGGCTTGAGGACCCTGGCACACCCATTCTCTCTCTCTTTCTCTCCATCTGTCTGTCTCTCACTCTCTTAAATAAATAAATTAATTAAATTAAATAAATTTAAAAAGGTAATAGAAGTAGAAAAGGGATTGATCGAAAGAATTTCTAGGTAGTAGGATGAATAGGATAGTTAATGAGTGAATATTAAGGGTGGGAAAGGAGGAAGTATATTGGCTGTGATTGGCATAATGAAAAAGTATGCCAATATCTAAAATGGGATAAATATGAAAAGCTTTGGAAAAGTTTCTCGATGATAATAATGTGAATTAAGATTCATTTTCAAATGGTAATTCACATACAGATAATATACTGTTTGAATTATGGTTATTTATTTACATCTACTCTTTCTATTATTTATATTGTGCTAGTCTTGAAGGTAAAAACTATACAAGCAGCTAACTTTCTTTGTAAATTATCCACTCAAGTACAGACAGTTTTGATGATGATAAAATTACAGCCAGGAAAGTAGGATATACCCTTAAAGCAGAAAATACTCCCTCCCCACTCATTAAGCTTTGGATCTTAACTGAAAGAGGTTTTGGTTTCTAAATATACTGTCTTAAAGCTGAACATCTCCATTTCAACATTAATCAATTTAAAACATAGGAGGAAAATAGATTCATGCATTCCTTGGAGGAACAGTTCAACCTAAATAGTTTCCAAAGTGTGCTTCCAACTCACTTGGATGAATTATTTGAAGTTTTGTTTCAGTGCATTTAGAGGTATCAAGATGAACTCTGAGAAACTGAGCAAAGGGAGTGGTGGGCTTTTCTAATCATACCTCCATTCCTGCCTGCTAAAAAATGCAGACAAAGGAACTGGGAAATGTCTTGTTAAGTGAATATTTGCCCATGCAGTATTCAATCTTTATTTGGGTGGAGCTTCTCAAACTAATAAAAAGCATGATAGATGTAATCTTTAAGCTTCGTGGTGGGGGAATAAATGGAACAGGCCTTTGTTGATTGTCACTTAATATCCATCCCTCTTCAGGGGAGTGAATGCCTCTTTTAAATCTCCTACAAGAAAAAAAATCAACATGTGTTGCATTTACCTTCATATTACTGAAACAAAACACCTAACAAGAAGCAACTTATGGGAGGGAAGCGTTTATGTCAGGATTGCAGTTTTGAGAGGCAGTTTCATCATGGTGAAAAAAGCATAGAATGAGCAGGAACTGGCTCACATCTTCTCACATGTCTGGGTGGAAATAGTGTAAGCACTGTGATTGGAGCTGTTATGAAAAAAAAAAAAAAAAAAACCTCATGATTCTTCACCCCTTTTGATACACCCCTTCAAAATGGGTCCAAATCTCAAAATCTCTACCAGTTAGGGATTAAATATGAGGCTTAATGATAAACATAAGAGACTATGGGGCACACCCTACATTCAAACAACCACAGCATGTTATGTCAAATTTCCTCTTAGGTTTTGTTGGACCGAAATGCGTTTCTTCAAGTCTTCCTCATCCCCCCTCCTTTTTCTCCCAGGTTGACTCCAATCAAGGTTGTAAAATTCAACAAGGACATGAGGCTTAAAGTGAGTTGTACACAGTAGGGCTGTAAAGCTTTGCAAAGACTGGCACTGTGTCCTTACTCTTTCATTTGTTTGTATAATGACTTCTCAGTATTAGACACAGTCCTCTGGTTTTAAACTGTTGTAGCTAGAGCTTTTCACTTATTTAGATGCACCTGGAAGAGCCCTATTGTTTTCTGTACCAAGCAGATCTTGCTCAGAAGCCTGGACGTTGAAATCTACATCACGCCTATTAAGATCTCTAGAGGCTGCGAGAACTAAGTAATGTACTTTAAGAAAGAAAATAGAACTTGCAATCATGACTGAGAGGAGGAAGGAAAATGGAAACTTAAAGGTTAAACGTATATCACAAATTAAAAATTCTCATACGGTTGAGTAATGGTTTTTCTTAACGTTGAATAAATAGGAATAAAATTTTCATTTTTGTGTAATTCTGCAGAAGAATGCCCAAAGCATAGCACAGGATGAAAGCCTCAACTATTATACACTTGTCATCAAGAATAATGTATTTCCTGTTACATCTAGTTAATAAGGACCTTAAAATCAATTTGCTTCTCTGGGAATTAATGCATAACCTTTAATTCTTGCTGAAGGTCTTTGAGGTTGTGAAGTTGAGTTTTATCGTGTTCCCCTCCCCCCTTTTTCTTTTAGCTGTTGAGTGAATTTGAATACTTGGAAGAGAAAAAGAAAAGGATCTCCACTGCTAGAAGGACGTTTAAGGAAAATATGCATATTTTAATTTATTTCATTGTATAATAAACTGTAGTGCATAAACAAAGCCAGAGTAGGTAAACCTGACTAGCAGCAAAGTTCTGGGCATAATAATCATTATTTCAGAGAGGAGATGTCCTCCTCTCAGGACATTACTTGAAGCTATCAGATTTTGATACTTTTTATAGTTGACTTGTAGATAATTTATTAACTTTCTCAGTCTGCTTCTATTTTTTTAATCTCAATTTTTTTGAAGTAAAACACAACAGAAAATTTTGTACACATTGTCAGAGGATATTATGACTCCCTTCTACCGCACTAATTAGACAATTTTCATAGTGACTGAAAAGAAAACATTGCCCTATTATATTGCTTCAGCTTGTCATATGATACGGTGTCATGGATCTTGATATTTTATCCTGAGATCAAAGATTTAAACGGGGTCATTTCTTGGACTCTCGCCTCTGTTGCATGTTAGTCACAATCCCTGTCTGCAGCTCAGGATTCAGTAGGCTTTATATCTGATATTTGGCTATCTACCACCAATAATCTCTGGCCATTTTGCTTTAAAACATGCAAATGCCAAAAGGACAAAATCTTTTCCCTATCTTGTCTTACGCCTGATTGAGGAGTATGAAAATGAATATAAATACAGTGTTTAATATTCACTGTTTTTGTGGGAGGGATTGAGGCAGAGTCATACTCAAGTCCAGACTGACCTAGATCTCACTCAATAGCCCCAGGTAGCTTTGAACTCATAGCGATTATCCTATCTCACTCTCCCAAGTTCTGGGATTTGAGGTGTGGTTCACCATGCTTAGCTATTCTTATGTCTTCTATGTAACCTTTGATTATGTGATAATATCAGGTGCATTTTAGAGTTTTGAGATAGGTCTCTGAAAATTATATTCTTAACAGCACATGCACTTTATAATAGATAAGGATAGCAAGGTAGTCTGTCTTGCTAAGCTTTGTACACAAAGATGGAGTACTTCATAGTATATATTACAATTCACACCAGGTTGGCTGGAAGCTGATGGATGAGTGAATGTTGACATTTTTCAAAAAGAAATTGACCTGACAATACAACATTGTTGAAGTGTTTTGACAGGTGAATCTTTATCCTTCACTAAAAATACCTAAAGGGCATAAGAGATATATGTATGAATGTTTTAAAAACTGTGATGTGATTTTAATGCCCTGTCCTCTTTTTTTCCATTTTCTTTTCTGAGATGTTATTACAAATCATTAGAATGCAGTTTGCAAATCTTTATTAAAAATGTTGAGTCTTGCCGGGCATGGTGGCACACACCTTTAATCTCAGCACTCGGGAGGCAGAGGTAGGAGGATCACCAAGAGTTCAAGGCCACCTTGAGACTACCTACTGAATTCCAGGTCAGCCTGAGCTAGAGTTAGACCCTACCTCGAAAAACCAAAAAGAAAAAAAAGAAGTTGGGAGTCTCAAAGGAAGGATGTGCCTTTTACAAGGTCTTTTTATCCCTCAATGATAAGTTATCTAAAAATGTTTCTTCCTTTTGTTTTGCTTTGCCAGATTAACATTTTCCCCATAGAAATAAGGACTCTCAGGGGCCAGAGAGATGGCTCAGTTGATAAACCATTTGCTATGCAAATGGCGGCCCACCACAAATCCCAGTACTCAGAGATGCAGAGACCCAGAGACCATGAATCCCCAGAACAAGCTGAGTAGATAAGACTTGCCTGATCCAGGACCTGTGCGGTCAAGTTAGAGATCCTGTCTTAATATACAGAGTGTGACAGAGGAGGACACCTGACACAACCTGTGGTCTACACACACACACACACACACAAACCTGCACACACAGGCACCAACAAAACATATAAAAAACATACACAAATGTAAACATACACACAAAAGCACTCATAATTACAAAATAATAACAAAAGCAGCCAGAACTCATAAGTCTGTGGTTCAGATTCTAGCCTCTGCTAGAAAGTAGAAGTTAAACCAGTTCTTGCCTCTTCAAATATTGGTTGCACTTTGTAGCTCTTTTACAAGAGAGAGAGAGAAAGAGTTGCAAAGGAGGAAGGTGAAAATAATCTTGGTAAACCCTATGTTAACTAAGTGAATTAAAGTGAACAGTATCAGTGGCAAGTCATGTTTATAACATGTACTACTGATAGGAGGTGACAAGGAGAACACTTCATCTCTGTGGTATTTCTTCCACAAATCTGTAACAGCAATCTGACCACAAGGAAACATTACACTAACACAAATTGTACAAAGTATTTCACTACTACTCCCAATTCTATCAAGGTCATTTTTTATTAAGTAGAAATTTTGTATAGACACATCATGAATTAGTAACATCAATTCCTTCCTCCCTGCCTCCATTCTGCTGGCTGACCTCCTTAGTGAGACTGCTGGTATTCCTACTAGGGTTATGTGTTATGAGATGTGAGAGCAGCCATCAGCCGTTTGGGGGAGGGGTACAATGCCTCCAGACATTCCCTTCCACTCCATGGCTTTTACAGTCTTTCTGCCCCCACTTCTACAAAATTACTCAGCTGAGGTAGGTGTATTTTAAGTCTATTTTCATGTTGTTCTCTCAGCAGGTTCTGGATTTATGCTTTTGTGCATTTTGAGTATCTTCAGTATCTGTATTTATGACACTGGTTGACAGGCTCACCATTGTAGCAGCACTCTTGCTCATCTTGCCAATTCCTCTGTGGTTCCCCCAGGCCCTGGCTAATGTACAATGGGTGGTTTATCTCCTCAGTTTTCATTGCCTTCTGAAAAAGAAAAACAAATTCTACAGTGGAGAATGAAGCCAGCATAGGTTCAATGGGATAAGCATTATTAATTCAGAGAGATTTTGATAGGTGTAGCCTCTCTTTTGGCTAAAGTCTAGTGGAAGCTTCTCATTGGAGTCCATGACCTTGGACTCCATAGGATTCTGACTTGGTTCCCAGTTCCACACATGGGTTCCTCCTTTCCATTGAGTAGATCTCTTTGCCAATCAGAGAGCCATTGTTTACCCACCTGGGCTGGGTGGCACTATTACGCAGGTGTGTCCATCTTATTAGGCTGGTTGCTTTTGTATAGCAGTGTCGCCTGCTAGCACATGAAGTTGTTGGCCATTTCCCCCTGGCAGCTTATATAGCACTTTCCAGCACTGTATGGCCAGACCATCTGGGAACTAGTTTCCTTCCAGATTCCACTCAGATCTCTCAATGTTCTGTGTTAGCAACATGTGGTGTCTTCTGTAATAGGGTCTTTTACTTCAGGGGTCATCAAATGCTTTGGCAGAAGTCTGTCTTGCTTGGGGGGCCTTGTAGGTTTCTCCAATCAACAGGCAAATGTAAGTTGCAGCCAACTTCTGGTACTGCAAGTTACAAGCCAGAGCCAAATGTTTTAGGTTTCTTTGCCAAGCCATGCCTCCAGTCACTTCCACATTCCTACATTCCTGCTCTGTTCACCTCCGCAGACTGACATCCCCAAAGAGGCCACCTCAGTGGACCCTCATTCAGGTCTGGCCCATGGAACCCAGCTCTAGCATTCACCATCTCCAACCACCACCCACATGCCCCAACAGGTGCCCCTGCTGCCTCATTGGCACCTCACTTCTGCCCCAGATAGGGAGCACAGGAGCACCTGGCAAACCCAGTGGGAAACCTGTGCACCTCCACAACCTGCTTAGATGGGGTACAGTGGCGAGTCATGAAAAGTGCTACTGCTCCTGAGCTGCGCAGGCAAGGCTTGGCTGTGACAGCAGCTGAAGAGATTCTGGGCCTCCAAACCACCTCCCACATCAGCCAGCATCCCAGAGCTGCTGGTTCCCTTGTAAACTCCACAACCTGCACTTCTGTGGTTATAACCCCAGCCAACTCCTGTCAGGTTCAAACCCAGAACAGAATACTCACTGAACATCGTACAAGGGCAAATGCTTGCTTCCTCCTTAATAAAATAAGACCTTTACCCTGATATGGGTAGACCCCAATGCAATCAATCAATCAATAAATAAAGCCATAATGAAAGTCAACAGATTGACAGATCTCCACCAAGGATGCCTAGTTATGCAATGGAAACCAACAATGAAAACATAGAAACAACAGAAATTGAATCCAGAAAAGAAAACCCAATAAGCTGTGTGACCCTGACCAAGCAAATTGCTGAACTGGAAGCAAATCATCAAAACACCAACAATCGCATACATGAAATGCATATAGCCTTCATCAGTAGGCCTAACTTAATTGAGGAAAACAAGAGAGACTTGAAAAGAGAGAAAAAAATGAATTGAAGGAGAATCAACAAATATAAGATCTCAACAACAAGCTGATTAAGCTTAATGATGACATGATGAAATATAAAAATGAGTCTCAGGAAGCACCAAGAAAATCAAATCTTGATCTGAAACTGGACCTCAGGAAAAGATGGGCACAATGCCAAAAACACAACAGAAAACAAAAATTAAATAGAGCCTTTAAAAGCCTCTCTTTAGGGGCTGGAGAGATGGCTTAGTCATTGAGTCATTTGCCTGCAAAGTCAAAGGAACATTGTTCAACTTCCCAGGACCCACATAAGCCACGTTCATCTGGAGTTCATTTGCAGAGGCTGGAGGCCCTGAGTGCCCATCCTCTATCTGCCTCTTTCTCTCCCCTTCTCTCTCTAAAATAAATAAATAAATAAATTAATTAATTAAAAAATATTTTAAAAGCCTCTCTTTAAGCCCTCATTAACAGAGTCATTCAAATAGAGGACACAACTTCTGAGCTAGAATACAAGACAGAAGAAATTCATTGGGAATCCAGAAACTTTGATAAGTTCAAAAGATCATGTGAAAAGAATATGAGGGAACTGTTAGATACCCTAAAATGACCAAATGTCCTGATCATGGATATACCAGAAGGGGAAGAAATTCAGGCCAGATACATAGAGAACATATTCAACAAAATTCTTAATGAAAATTTTCCCAATCTTAATGCCATTTTTAAAAGAACAATTTTAGATAAGGTGAAGAAAACCTGAAAACTTCATTAGATCTACCATTCTGAGTTGGATCCTTGATAGTAATAGGATTCTTGACAAAAAATAACAGTGAAACATCTACTAAGGCCCACATTGAGAGTTTAGTAAATGAAATGTGTGTGTGCGTGTTTCTAAACTGTGAAAAATGTATCATAATAGTGTAAGATATTAAAAGTACAGGAAATTGTGTAAATTAACAATATGTTGTTAACTTTATATAAACCTAAAGTCATTCTAAAATTAAATAAATTATTTGAAAACAGAAGCCTAACTTCTTGGCACTTTTGTAAGTATTCCAACTTCATGTCATTGAAAAATAAAATATTAAAAATAATTAATTTTGATTGTTAGCTTGTTTGACTTGAGAAGCACCTGGGAGATAAATAAAGCAGACCTCCAAGTCTGTCTGTGAATATTACTATAGTTTTTAGGGTACAAGTATGAGAAGTATGGACCTTGGCTGCCTTGAAAGCAGGCTGGACCATCCATCTTCATTAGGTCTATTAAAGAAATAAGTGACAGTGACAAGCAGAGAAAGGAGGTTATTCAATGTAGTCACATTGAGAAGAGGAAGAAATAAAGGAGTGAAGCAAGCCTCCCTTCCTCACCAACTCATTTTTGGGGTACTGGGATGAGGCTTACATTTAAATAGAGAGCAAGAGGTATGCATAACTAAACCGTCCTTGTGAAGGTGTGGCCATAGCCATCAGTGACCCACCATTGTCCTAGCTCTAATTTCTCCTTTAATGTGGTCCACTACTATGTGAAATCTTTCCCTGATTGCAAGTTTATCTGGACAATACTATGGGTTCAGTCTTTTCCTTCCCCAGTGTTCCTGGGGAAAGTTTAATTTTGGGGAGGTCTGTTGTTTCCAGAGTCTAACAGCTGAGGGAAGAACATAAATGTTTCTTTATTACTATTTTAAGCAGTTATTGTCAGTCATCATACATATGCACAATATAACATGATTATAATCTGCTTACAACTCTCCTTTGTTTCCCCCTCCCCTATGCCCCATCCAGTGCAAACCTGCTTCTTTCTAACTAGTCCCTGTTCTGTATTGATGCCATCATTTTATGAAGGTCTTACAGATGGAGTCAGTCACTGGGAGGACATGAATACCACAGCCACTTTGTGTGGAAGACATTATGGCAAAGCACTTCTTCCCTCTCTTTGTCTCTTACATTCTTTCTGCTACCTCTTCCATAATGTCCCCTAAGCCTTGGAGGGTGTGATAGACACATCTCACTTAGTGCTATAAACTCTCCACTTTCTTTTCTTCTCAGCATTTGATGAGTCTCTCCAATGGTCACCACCATCTGAAAAGAGAATCTCACAAGTGTTTCCTTAGGCTATCTCCTATCCTCCTATAACAAACTCATAAAGGCATTTCCAGAGAGGATTAACTAAGGATGTATAAACTTTTTTTTTTTTTTTTTTGTTTTTTTGAGGCAGGGTCTCACTGTAGCTCAAGCTGTCCTGGATTTCAATATGTAGTCTCAGGGTGGCTTTGAACTCTTGGAGACCTTCCTACCTTTCCCTCCCAAGTGCTGGGATTAAAGATGCAACTTTTTCTGAATATGTGTAGCACCATGGCATAGGCTAGGGGTCCAAATGTAATAAAAAGAAAAAAAAAAAACAATAAAGGAGAAAGTTCAAAAGGTTTCACACATTCTCTCTGGTTCCTGGCTACCATGATGCTAACTACTCTGCTTTGCATTTGAACCATAATGGACTAAACTCCTGAAACTGTAAACCAAAATAAATCTTTCCTCCCTTAAGGTGTTTCTGTCAAGTATTTTGACATAACAAAAAAACCTGCCAAATACTTTTTCAATTTTTGTCCATTATTTTTGAATATTTCTTAATGTTCTAAGAAGTAGGAGGAAAACAGAAAGCAATATTGGAAGTATCAATTATAAATTGTAGTTTTGTTTCATAATAATTAAGACTGAATATAATTTTTATTTATTTACTTATTTATTTAGTATATAATAACAATTTCCCAGCAAGGCAAAAAAAAGGCTTGAGAAGTAAAGTTTCAAGGGTAAATTGGAAAATCCTATTTTAGTAGAATAAAATAAGTTTAGTATATCTAGATTTCCAAACTAGTTTTTTTGCTTTTTTAATGTAACTCTTTTTAATATTTATTTACTTATTTATTTGAGTGATAAAGATGGAAAGAGACAGAGAGAGGGAGAGAGAGAGAGAGAGAGAGGGAGAGAGAATGGGTAGGCCAGGGCCTTTAGCCACTGCAAATGAACTCCAGACACATGTGCCACTTTGCGCATCTTAATTATATGGGTACTGGGTAATTGAACCTGGGTCCTTAGGCTTTCCAGCCAAGTGCCTTAACCACTAACCAATCTCTCCAGCCTCTAAACTAGGTTTTAATAAGATTTGAAACATGAAGAATATTGTTTGTAGAAAGTCACACTGGCTCATGAAGTCATACTTTTGAAATGGATTAATGTTGAGGATGGCATGAACAAAATCAAGAATAGAGAAAACTTAAGAAATGAACATTCAGATATTTCAAAAATGCTTAATACATATTCTTTAAAAGTAGAGTTAGTGATCTGGTTAGTAAGCACATTTTTTTTCCAGCTACTACAAATGAATATATTGACATTTTCTATATAGAAAATACTCAGGTAAGTTAAGATCTGTAACAACCAGATTTGGCTTATATCAATTTCAATTTTTTAGTTTACCTTAAATTATTACAAGAGTCTGCATCTGCAGTATATCTTAACTTCAATCCATCATCTTAACACCTTTTTCATATTAATTCATCTAATCATTTAAGTCATTTGATTTTACCCCATTAGAGAGGACAGTTTGATGTCTTTTCAAATTCTAGGATTGTCTTCCACACTATTGGTGCTGTGATATGACTTAAAAACAAAGAAGTAGTTGGAGCCACTACCATAATCCCAAATATTTCATCAAAAAAAACCCTTGTAACACAATGCTACACTGAAGATAAATAGGATAAATATGAAGTTATCTCCTGAAACAAAGGAAAATACATTATTATTACAATGTCTTGATAAAAAAAAAACTTAAAAATTCATGATGCCCTACTCCACAATGAAATTTCAACTTCTACACGATGCTCTCCACTATGCAAGGTTCTCCTCTACATGATAAAGTGGAAACAGAGACTTGAACAAGACATAAAATGTCACAAGAGGCCAGGTGTGGTGGAGCACACCTTTAATCCCAGCACTCAGGAGGCTGAGGTAGGAGGATCACTGTGAGTTTAAGACCAGCCTGAACCTACATCATAGTGAATTCCATGTCAGCCTGGTAGGTTAGGGCAAGAGTCTACCTTGAAAAAACAAAAATGAAAATAAATAAATAAATAACATGTCATAAGAAAGCTCAGAAATATGAAAGTAATTGAGAATCGTCTAAGAAAATAGTGATATTTGGATTATGAAAGTGTAATAATTATGGGCTGGAGAGATGGATCAGCAGTTAAGGCATTAGCCTGCAAAGCCCAAGGACCAGAGTTTAATTCCCTAGTACCCACCTAAAGCCAGGTACACAAGGAGGCCTATATATCCGGAGTTCATTTACAGTGGCTAGAGACCATGGTGTACCCCTTCTCTTCTCTCTTCTCTTCTCTCTTTTTTCTTCTCTTCTCTTCTCTCCTCTCCTCCCCTCCCCTCCTCTTCCCTCCTCTTCTCTTCTCTCTCTCTTTCTTTCTTTCTTGCTGTCTCTCACCTCTCTCATAAATAAATGAATAAAATATTTTCAAAAGGAAAGGGTAATTATAATGTATACATGAATAAATATTTTAATTACAACAGAGGAGAGTCAGACAACTAGAGAATAATGAATGAGAATCACAGGTTACCTAAAACTATGTAACATATTGATATTTATTTTTCGTTTTTATGAGGTAGCTACATTTTTTCGGGCTTACGCTGAAAATCAATGTCCAGGAGAAAAATAATCCTAGAAAAGGAACATAACTTTTAAAAAAGTATTTAATTGCAATAAGCTCTAGCAGATGCTACAGGAAGGATATATGAATTATTTGATCATATTTGCTCATTATCTGAGTGAGAATAAAACCCACTAGTCTTTCATTTTGGCTGGCAGTGGTAAAGTTCTAGGAAGGAACATGAGTAAATCCCAGAAGGTGCTTTTTCCAGGTTTTCAGTTGTCACATTGTTGAACATGTAAAAATATTACATAGAGAAGGAAGATGAGACATCCTTAAAATGTGTGTCAGACTTATGGAAAGTGAATCAAGGTCATCTTTGTGTCTATGCAAAGGGGAGAAATCTCTGCCAAGAGAAACAAATAGTAAGTCCTAAATTATTCATGGAAGTGAATGCATTACAAAACCTATTCTCAAAGAACAGTATATGTACATCTATTTTGTAACTAGAAATTGTTGATCTTGGCTCTCCAGAAAACATTGCAAACCATATCTTGTAATTGTGAAGAAAATTTAGAGAAGATTAATGAATGAGCAATTATTTAAGCACTTGATGAAATGTGTATATAGTTTCCCACTTGCAGTCCTGTGTTTGTTCTAGCACATTCTGAAGAAAACTTTTATTTTGTATAATGCTCGAGGACAAAAAGAAAGAAAATGGTGTGTTAACTGACAGAAACTGAATCCTAAGGACCTTATTTTCAATAGAAATTACAGTTAAATGAAGCAAGGTTTGGACAATATACAAGCTGTATAATGAAGATGGGAGCATAGTATATGGGATGCCTGTTCCTTAATTTTTTTGTTTGTTTTAAAGGCAGAATTTCATGACTCATATCAATAAATGAGACACACATGATGTTGATATCTTATTTGAATATTTAGAGGTTTTCTCTTGTTATAATGTGTAGGCTATCTGCATTCTGATTTTCAGCCTGAAATAGCAATACTCAGAATTTGGTTACATTCACACTAGAGTATCAAAGAATTTTCTGGCACTTTCCACCATATTTCTGTATGTAAGCACTTTCACATCTTTCACAGGTTGTCAGAATGAAAGTGGAGAACTTGTGTATATTTGAATGCAGAATAGATTCGTGTTTCTGGAGAAGAGAGGGAAGGAGTTATTGTTTAGTGGTCAAATGTTGGAGCATTGCTCCAAACCTGTCCCTTCCCTAATGAGCTTATAAGCTGTGGTAAGAAGAGTGACCTTACTGTTCTTTAATTTCCTCTTTGTAAAATAAGAAATATAACAATACTAGCAATACAAAAATTATCCTGCCATACAAGTTCAATGTACAGAATAGGACAGTGTATAAAAATTGTTACCATTTCCATGCTAAGGGTACCAATAACTACATGAGGAAGAAGGATATAAAAGAGAATACAAACAACTGTGTATTAGTACATTTGTATATTAAACTTTACTAAGAGAAACAATGTTTCTGGATAGCGCATCATATTTATCACAAATTCATTTTGGGAATAAACGTAAGGGAAAATTATGTAAATTTTAAGTGTTCTAGGAAAAATTATTTTCTCCATAAAAATATTTCTTAGAAATTGATATGTATGAACTACTATGTACATCAAAATGCTATAGACAGTATCATAAAATATAATAATAAACTATTATCTAACATATGCATTACATCATTATGTATTAAAACATAACCATTGTTCCAAGGGATGTCTCTATACTGCATTAATTAGTGCTTCTAAGAAATTCAGACACACACACACAACACACACATACCCCGACAGTATTCCTCATTAGGAGATCACATATCCATAATTAAGACATTTGTGGGAACTGGGGCAATGGCTGAATGGGTAAAGTGCTGGTCACCCTATCCAAAGGACCTAATATCATTCAGTTCCCCAGCACCTGTGTAAATGTCAGATGTGTTAGGACATACCTGTAATTCTAGCCACTGGGAGGCAGAGACAGGGGACCACCGGATCTCACTGGCTAGTTAGTCTAATTTAGTTGGTAAGATTTGGGCTCATTTTTGACCCTGTCAAAAGAATACAAGTGGTGAGAAATTGACGAAGACATTGGATGTCTACCTATGGCCTCCACATACACAAGCACACAAATGTGCACATAACCACACCTGTATAAACATACATATACATACATGCATATACAAAGAAGACATGAATATTTATACATATACACATACCTTGTGTGTAATATGTGAATGTATACATAAAATATACCTATGAAAAATATTCATGCACATAAACAGAAATAGAATGAGGTAGTTATTTGCAGTGTATATAATTCTTATATTTTTAAAAGGAAACCCAATTAGGGCATGGTGGCACAGGACTTTAATCCCAACACTCGGGAAGCAGAGGCAGGAGGATTGCCGTGAGTTCGAGGCCACGCTACATAGTGAATTGCAGGTCAGCCTGAGCTAGTGTGAGACCCTACCTCAGGGGAAAAGAAAAGAAAGAAAGAAAAGAAACCTGAAGGAATATGTAAAATTTATTATCAGTTACATCTGAATGGGTAAATGAATGTCCTTTGCATGGGTTTCTATTAGTTTCTATTTGTTGTAAAGCTATTTATATAAAAAACAAATAGTGCAGTACCTGAACAAATAAAAGTAATAGGAGCCATCATTCCTAAGAAAGGACGCCATTTTTCTTGCAAACAAGTACTGCAATGAACCCACAAAGAGAAAATACCTTTCTCATACCAAAATCAGGTCAGCTCCTGCCTGAGTGAAGTCTGAGTTCTGGAGCTAGCTCCTCACTTCAATACACTTTTTTCTCCCTATGATTTACACATTATTAGTATTCATTTATTTATTTATTATTTTTATTTTTGATCTGTGTTATAGGTAGTATAATGTTGCCTTTTTATTGACAACTTTCTATAATTGTAAACAACTTCCCATGGTATTTCCCTCCTTCTCCCCACTTTCCCCTTTGAAACTCCTCTCCATCATATCCCTTCCCCCTCTCAATCATGGATATCCAGGCCATTGTGTGTCTGGAGGAGCACTTTGTAAGGAGTCCTACCCTTCCTTTGGCTCTTATATTCTTTCCACTACCTCTTGCACAATGGACCCTGAGCCTTGGAAGGTGTGATAGAGATACTGCAGTGCTGAGCACTCCTCTGTCACTTCTTTTCAGCACCGTGGTACCTTCTGAGTCATCCCAAGGTCACTGCCATCTGAAAAGAGAAGATTCTCTAACCAAAAGTGAGAGCAGCATTAATATATGGGTATGAACATTAAGAGAAGTGCTTACTAGGCAGTTTGATGAACATAGTATATACATTTAGCCAGACAGCAGCAGATGTTACACCCTTAGGGCTCATGACTATCCCTGTTATAAGTTTTCAGTATCAGGGATGTATTCCCTCCCATAGAGCAGACCTCCAGTCAAATTAGAGGGTGACTGGTTTCCCCCATAACAAACATGCCACTGTTGCACCCATTCACTCATTTGGCCTGGCTGGCCAAATTTAAGGCTTGTAGTGTCCACTGTTGTGTATCTTCACTGGTGATTTCTCTTTCTCCCATTGAGCTGCATGCAGCATGTTTTTTTCCAGCTTTCTGTCAGCTAGTCTACCCGGAGGAGGGATTTAGCTCAGCTTGAGCAGGATTTCTCAGTGACCTTGATGCCCAAGTATGTGGAGTCTTCAGCAATAGGCTTTTAACCATCTATGCTGGTAGGAAACCAAGGGCCTCCACAATGGCCTGTAATATTTTGGGGGCATCAGGGACCTCCCTTGCCAACAGCTCACTGGAAGGTATCCCCTCCCTGGCACTGAAAATTTTCTAGTAACAATCTATAGTCCAAAAAAGTAAGTTTCCAGATGACATATTTATATCCTCTTAGATTTTGATTAGCCCTCCCTCCATCTTTCCTTTACTAATACTTATTTATCAGTTGAACCGTTTGTCTACTGGTTAGGTTAAATCTTTGGAAGCAAGTACAATCAATTGCCAATGAACATCTTAAATGAGAGAAAACAAAGAGGCAAGGATTAAAAGCAAAAGGGATTACAAGCAGGAAGGTCCATACAACACAAAAAGTATACTTAAAGTTTTGTGGTTATGTCAGGATTGAAACTATAGTAAACATTAAAAATGCAACAATCAAAATACAAACTAAAGTATGAAGTATTTAACCTTCTAAAAAATAAAATTAATCACTGGCAAAACTGTTATAGGTTAGTATAGGAAAATCACAGTGCCAGGGATAGGCTACTGAGTTGTTGGTCAGGGAGAATCTTGAGCCCCTCAAAACAATGTAGACTTTTGCAAGTGCACTTGGCTGCCCACCACCAGCACTAGATGGTAAGATTTTGTTACTGAAGACACCACATGTCTCAGTTGCAGAATACTGAGAAATCAAATGAATTGGGCTGGAAGCTTCCTCCCTGCTAGATAGCTGTCACAGTTCCACAAGGGGCTATCCAGGCTTCCTGGGGTTAAGGACCATACCCAGTTATGGACCCTGTGAGCTACATAACCAACTAGCTAGGCAAGATGTGCTCACTGGTACAATAGTGGCATGACTGTTATGAGGGAAACCAACTACTCTCTAATTGGATCTAAGTCCCATTCCATGTGAGGGAATTCATGCCTGGGCTGAAATCTCCTCAAAAGATCATAAAGCTACTACTGTGTTTGGCTAAGTAACTGTGACTGTGTAAATACTAATGTTCATGCCCATAGATTAGTGAGGTTAGTGCTCCTTTGGTTGGAGAAACTTCATTTTTCTAGTCAGCAGCGACTACTGAGACTCAAAACTCAAGTGCAGAGAATAAATGAGTGTTGAATGCTCAGTGGTAATTGAGACATGTATAGTACCCCTTCAACCAAAATTGTGGAAGAGGGGCTGGACAGAATGAAAGAGACAAAGGATGGAAAGAAATGTTGTGGGAGCTATTTTATGAATATGACATGACCCTTACAATCATGACCTCACAACATCTGTCTTTACTTGCACAAGAACTGTATGTTATTGTGCTCAGCAAGATTCCTTCATGGTGCATGAAAATATTTGTCATCAGTGAACACAAATATAGATCCTTATGTGCATATTTCTTCTTTTTCCCTTTTTTATTAGTTATGTACACAGTTATGTTGGTACCATCATTAGTATCCTCCCTGTCCTCCCCACTCCACAGGGACCCTCCTCGTTGGGGAATATGGGTCATGCATTATGGGGTTAGCCATCAGTTATGGGTAAGAGGCAATGTCTCTGTGCATAATGGCCCAACTTGTGGCTCTAACAACCTTTCCGCCCCCTCTTCAGCCAATTTCCCCGAGCCATGTTGGGTTCATTTTAGATCTACTTCAATGATGAGGTCTTGGGAGTCTCTGAATCTCTGATACATGGTTTGGTAGGAGTTGAGTGTTCTTTGTGTTTAACTCCTTCACCCTTGTGCTGGTGCCAGGTTCACCAAGAAAGCAATGCTCTTGTTCATTTCCCCAATTACACTTGGTTTCAGCTGGGGCCCTGTTGAGGTGTGATTGGCTGATTCTCTCCTCAGGATCTGTGTCCATCTGAAAAAGAGAAGCAAATTCTCCAGTGGAGAGTGAAGTCAGCACCAGATAAATGGGATAACCATTATTATTTTAGAGAGACTTAAATAGGTGTAGGGCCTCTTGTAGCCCACAATTGGTGGGAGCTTGATAGTGGAGAGTGGGCTCATTTTTTAGATATGGTTCTGATTGTTTCCCAGAACCAGCTATGGTTTCCATTCCAGTGAGTGGATCAATTAGACAAGAGCAGTTGGTTGATTACCCACCATGGCTGTGTGCCACTATTGTACTTATGTGAACATCATGTCAGGTTGTTTGCTGCTGAGTAGCTTAGACCATGAGTTGCTTGGACAGATGTTGGTCATTTTCCCCCAGTCACTCATGTAACAACTTCTGGTACTAGACAAGCTAACTATCTGGGGACTGACTCTCTTCCAGATTCTAGCTACCTCACTCTATGTTTAGTACCAACAGCATATGGTGTCTTCAGCAGTAGGGTCTTACCAATAACCATTGGTGGGTCCTCATGTACTCTGACAGAAATGTTTATTCTTTGGGAAACCTTGTAGGTCTCTCTGATCAACAGCTCATTGTGGATGTTAACCACATGCTGATACTGGGAGACACAGGCCAGCTCCAAGGAAAAGAAGGAAGAAAAAGATAAGTAATATAAAAGAGATAGAGAGAAGAAAGAGAGAGAAATAGGAGAAGATTAAGGTTAGTCTTCATCTTACCCTCTCTAGGGCCCTAGGATTCAGGTGTTCCCTCTAGGGACCTGATGAAGGTTCAACCATTTAGTCTGTCTTTTAGGATGTAGAATTTTATGGTGCCATTGTCATTTGGGTCCAGTTTTGTATCTCCCACCCCACCCCTGCCCTCCCCTCCCCTCCTGCCCCACCCTCCCTATTGTCCACTCTTCAAGATGCTTATTAGTCATATCAGCATCTCTGGCTGATTCAGGTTAGGAGCCACAGATGAGTGAGACCATGCACTGATTATCTTTCTGTGATTGGGTGAGTTCACTGAGAATGATCTGTTCCAGGTTCAATCTTTTTTTTTTCACAAATTTCATTGTGTCATTTTTTCCTTACTGTTGTGTAGAATTCCATCATGTAGTTATATGTCCAAATTTCTTTTTAAAAATATTTTATTTAGTTGGGCATGGTTGTGCACGCCTTTAATCCCAGCGCTCAGGAGGCAGAGATAGGAGGAGCACCATGATTTCAACGCCCCCCTGAGACAACATAATGAATTCCAGGTCAGCCTGGGCCAGAGTGAGACCCTACCTCGAATATATATATATGTGTTATTTGCAAGGAGAGAGAGAGACGGAGAGACAGAGAGAGAGAAAGAGAGAGAGAGAGAGACAGAGAGAGAGAGAGAGAGAGAGAGAGAGAGAGAGAGAGAATGGGCACACCAGGACCTCTAGGCACTGAAAATGAACTTCAGACGCATGCACCACTCCATGCATCTGGCTTTACATGGTTACTGGGGAATTGAACACAGGTCATTAGGCTTTGCAGGCAAGCACCTTAACCACTGAGTCATCTCTCCAGCCCCCATGTGTGCATATTTCTAGTACTTCCTTCTTTTAGTTGAATATGCTATATTAAATGTATTTCTTCTGAGTCTTAAATGAATGGCTATGGAAGGTTTAGGCGACAGCAGGCATAGCAACATATGCAATGGTATAGCAATTCATTTCTAATTTCTGCCTGAGTATTGGTATGCTCCTCACACCCTCTTTTGTTTCATTTGAATTTACCTTTCTGGGAGGACAAAGTAGGAGAAAATGATAGAGCTATAGCTCTGCTGCCACTTGGGCATTTCACTCAGTTTTGGAAATGGAAGTAGATTGTTAAACCAGTGTCATACATCTCATTGATATAGGTTTTGATTATTATACCTATTCTAAATTGTGTGCAAATCCTGTAAACATAGTTATTTATCCAGCATAGACTATCTCTCATGGCATGTTGTTGGGAGAGGCAGATAACATGAAGATGGATATTAGTAAGATGCTTTGAGCTGTGAAGCTGCACATATACAGAAAGCAGCCACAACTCTCCCTTTACCTTGTTGAGAGGGCAGACCTATATCCAAGCCATACTCAGCATAAGCAAAAGTAAGTTGATGTTATTACTTTTAGTCAGTATTTTGTTTTTATTTCAATAATGAAAGTTTAAAAGGAAAAGTAGTTTGAAGTCACATTAATGACATTGGTCTTTATACTATAAAAATGTATTTGTATGTAATCATTTAATTGAAATGATTAGTTCTTTTAATATGCTATAAACAGGACACCAATAAAACAATAATGTCCTTCCAGTAATATAAGCAATGTGGCTGACATCTATCTCCCCAAAATATTTCCATCATGGAGATTTAATGGAAATGGAACAAATAATTGTCAGTTTTCTTCTAAACCTGTTTGAAGGAGCAATTTTCAATACAAACAAATATCCCAATGCTAGGGCAGCGACCTCTATTTTGGTAAATTCTCCAGGGTGTCCCATCCTGTATAGTGCAAGCAACTGGTGGTTGTTCACATTGATTTCTGAGTGGTATTGTTAAAGTCCCTGCTTGAGATTCTACGTGATGATATACTGATTACATCAAAAAAAAACAAAAAAAAAAACTATTCCAGATGGTCCTTTAGGAAAGACTGTAAGGATGCTCGATAGCAAACAAAGATCAATTTAAAAATGATGTTTTATTTTTAACCTTCTTATTTTCCTTTCTTTTTTTAAATGAGAAAGCACTGACCTGGACCACATATGTCTCTGAATATATGAACTGCTGCTGTTATGAAAACAAGAACTACTAAAAATACCCAATTCTATTTTTAAAACATAACTTGCTTGTCTTGTCAGAGAATACTTTATGTCAACAGAAAAATTCACAACAGGAAAGTTGAGGAGGGATCTACTAAATGTTTGGAGCTATTACGCCCTCCAGTGTAACGTGATGCATGATTGGAACATACAAAATCAAGCCGGGCGTGGTGGCGCACGCCTTTAATCCCAGCACTCGGGAGGCAGAGGTAGGAGGATTGCTGTGAGTTCGAGGCCACCCTGAGACTCCATAGTGAATTCCAGGTCAGCCTGGGCTAGAGTGAGACCCTACCTCGAAAAAACCAAAAAAGAAAAAACCAAAAAAGAAAAAACCAAAATCATCCAATGTAGTACACCAGGCTCCTAATCTCACAGTATTTGGAAGGAATATGTAATTCTTCACAGTCATTTTTGTTGCTGTTATTAAAAAGTGTATTTTAACTTCTCAAATTTGTTTTGAGCAAATGAAAGCAGGATTGCATGTCTAGGTGTATTATGGGTGAGGGTAAAACACATGAAAGTAAATGAGAGGGTCAATGGATTAATATACATAATCACCATAGCATGTTTTCATTTGTCAAAGGATCCCAATGAGTTAGGTAAATAGATTAATGTGCATAATCACTATAGCATTTTATCAGCTGTCAAAGGAACCCAAGTTAACATTTTGTATTTGGCACTTTGATGATACTTTGACTAAGTGCATGAAAAAAAAATCACTGGCTTTATTTGTAGCAGGTGTCTGTTACTTCCTCTTGGAAGTAATCAAAGACTTAGATAATGTATTTTTCTGATGACCATTTTAATGGATGCAGATTAGTTTCAAGAACAAATAATTGGGTAGAGATTGAATTTCTGGACTCTACTTTAAAACCCAGCCGCATACCTACCTTTAGTATAACATTCCAGCAACTGTAGTGATAATTTTTTATGCAGCTGCTAGCAATATATCTTCCCTTTCCATACACTGTATTGAACTTTTCATAATGTAAAGCATTAACAATCTATTTTTGATTGACTATTAAAGAGAACTTATTAAATATATCAACACTTTCTGCAATTTGATAATAATTCCACTTTTATTTGAACTATGTAATGATAAAGGATAATAATGTGTGTTGCTATAAAAGAAAGTTTAAGGGCTGGGGAGATGGCTTAGCAGTTAAACACTAGCCTGTGAAGCCTAAGGACCCCGATTCGAGGCTCAGTCCCCAGGACCCACGTTAGCCAGATGGACAAGGGAGAGCACGCGTCTGGAGTTCGTTTGCAGTGGCTGGAGGCCCTGGCACGCCCATTCTCTCTCTCTCTTTCTCTCTCTGTCTGTCACTCTCAAATAAGTAAATTTTAAAAAAAGTTTAAGCATTGCTTATTAGGCTTTGGAACCTCATGACAATCAGTGTGTGGTACTCTGGGAGTTGTCATCCATTTATTTTGAAAATTAAAAATGGATGGAATAAAAAAGCAATGAGACACATATCTATGTTTAAAGTATAAATCATTGGCTTGTTATGGAAAATTGCTTATCATTTCCCTCATTAACATTAGCAATTCTGAGAATGTTTTAAAGATGATTTTAATTGTTTACATATCTTTCCCTGTTTTGGGAAAATAGCAATTAAATTATTGCATCCATATTCAGGGAAAATAATGCTAAAATATCTTGTAAACATAGGAAAGCATTCATGTTGGAAAAACATGTCAAAGATTGTAATTTTATTTTTCTATATTTGAGGTATATTTTGATCTGTTTTGAAAGCTAAATGATTGTAGAGAAAAAAAAGCTGTTTTCTCTGTTTATACTCATTATTGCCTGGACTTCAAAGCATGAGATTGACACATTGTAAATGATAATTCCACACATCTCTGCTTCCCATAAATTAACATTTTAAATGAAACTTTGAAAATAGTAAGCTATTTAGAAATCACTGACTGTGTAGGGCAAATGACCACAATTGCTAGGATGGAGAAACTATGCTTAGGAGAATAAACATGATAGAAAATTGATAGTCAGGGGCTCCACTGGCCTTTATTGCTTTGAAAAGTCATATGATACCTTATTTTCTGAATTTATAGGCAAGCACTTCTTTGTAGATATAAAATTCTAACACCTTTAAGCAGAAGTCAAATAGAAGTTGTTATGGGACAGAAAGAATTCTTATTTAGAGAAAATCTTATCTTTCTCATATTGTAATCTATCTTTTTCTGTCCATCAATTTGTAAGTAATAGACAGCAGGGTAAATGTTTCAGCAAACTTTATTTTATTCTATTTGTGTTGAATGTCTTCTGGCTGTGCATGCTTTTAGACTTTCTTCATATTTCACCATCATCATTCTCACAAAGGAAAAAAGTGTTGGAAACCACAGAGGGCGGATACTTATTATTTTAAAAATGAATAACATTGAATTTAGAAATAAATGTGTGAAGATATGAATGAGAAGCCTGGGATGTCAAAACAGTAATCTATCATGACTAGTAAGATGTCTTTATTGTGCAAAGTGATTTGAACTTGTCTTCCTTTTAAAGTCCACCCAGAAACATGTGTAGAAATTGAAAATATATAATTCCTATGACTTACGATTCCAGTTTCAGAAATTACCATCTCATGTGAAGGAAACATAGGTTCAAAGATGTTCACTTAAGATTGGTGAGTAATCAGTTAGCCAAATTGAGAGCAGTTGGTTCCCCACCATGGCTGTGTGTCACCACTGCACTTGTGTGGGCATCACAACAAGTTATTTGCTTCTAAGTAGGTTAGACCATGCGTTGCTTCGATAGATATTGGTCAATTTTCCCCAGTCGCCCATGTAGCACCTTCTGGCACTAGACGCGCTGACTGTCTGCTTCTCTTTTTCAGATAGATGTAGATCCTAAGGAGAGAGCCACCCCATCATACCTCAAAAGGGCCCCAGCTGAAACTAAGAAAAATTGGAGAAACAAGCAAGGGCACTGTTTTCCTGATGAACCGGACACCAGCACAAGAGGGAAGGAGATCAGCACAGAGAAAAATCAACTCCTACCAAATCAGAGAGCCAGAGCCTCAGAGGCCCCCAACACCTCATCACTGAAGCAGACCAAAAATGAACCCAACATGGCTCAGGGAAATTTTGCGGAAGATGGGGCGGAAAGAATGTCAGAGCCACATGTTGGGTCATGATATGCAGAGACATTTATCTTACCCATAACTGTGGGCTAACTCCACAATGCATGACCCGTAAGTAATAGAAAAAGTTAGACGTAATGAGTAATAGAAAAATAAATCAACAAAATGGGGTATATAAATATTCACACACAAAATAATTAAATTATATGTATTCATAAAAATCATCTATATTAAATCAGTATAGAAATAACTTTGGAATATTATAGAGTAAACAAAGTGAGCTATAGAAAAAATCTTACCCTTTATATCATATATTTTTTAAAAAAAGTGTTCATATCTGTGAGTGGATGTGTGTGTTTACATGTGTATGTATAGATCTGTATATGTATGTAGTATGTATGTATGTATATATATGGACTGGAAGAATAAACTACATAATTATAATAATAGAAATTTTTTGGGCTGGAGAGATGGCTTTGTGGTTAAGGCACTTGCTTGCAAAGCCATAGTATCTTGGCTTGATTCCCCAGGACCCATGTAAGCCAGATGCACAGGAGGTGCATGGGACTGGAATTCATTTGCTGTGGCTAGAGGCCCTGGTGTGCTCATTCTCTCTCCCAAATAAATAAATACAAATTTTATTAAGTTGTATATTCATATTCTCTATATATTTTCTATATATTCAAATATGTAGATAGGGACCAAGATATGCAAAATGGACAGTAGCTAAATATGGGTGATGAATAGAAAAAAATATATATATTCCCCTTCCTCAAAATAAACTATGATATTGTGTGGTGATTCTTCAAAGATGGACAGTCCTTACCTACAGTGTTTCCTCTTTATGAGATACATAATTAGACTACCAACTAATATTCTTTGGTAAGTTTTCAGTCACAAGGGCCTGCAGTGGAGAGTCTGCATGTATTACCACCTCCAATTGCAACAGAGAGGAATGGTCACCAAGAATGTGTGCTATGATTCTTTGAGCTCCAAAAGATATATCTGATTCACCCTGCTCCTGTGAATATGTTTCCTTTGAAGATTATGGCCAGTAGGAAAATTATTGAGATTGGAGGATAGACAGTGGAATGTTAGGACATAAGTAAAAATAATTACATTTTCATCAATCTTATAGCAAGAAATGGAGACAAAGCACTGAAAATTTCAAAATTTTCTCTTCAAGCTTCATTCCTAGGAGAAAATAGGAGCTTACAAGTGGGATAGCAGCAGGACCACCACTCACATGAATATATTTCTCCAGTGCTACTCCTGGATCTGTAAGCACTTGGTGGTTAATAGTAAAATACAGAATCTCATCCTTCTCTTCTTAATATTTTCCTTATTTGTTTGAGAGAGAAGGAGGGAAGAAGCAGATATATGTAGACTCATGTCTTTGAATGATTAATTCCGTTTATGGTACAGTTAGTGAAATTTTTGGAGCCTTTAGGAGGTGGAACGTTGCTTGAGATGTGTCATCAGGGTGAGTCTTGGAGTATTATAGTCCAGCCCCGCTTAATGTTTTGTACTTTCTACCTCTTCCTGGCACATGTGAAGATGTGACATTGGTGTCTGTTTTTTCTATGTCTTCCCTGCATTGATAGACTTCTTTCAAGCCTATCAGCTAAAATGAAACTTTTCCTTCTGTTGAGCAGCAACAAAGTAAGTGATAGAAAAAATTAGTACAGATAAGTGGGGCTATTCCTGTGATAAACCTAATCATGTTTTTCTTTGTCCCTTTGAACTAGTTTATGGGAGAAATATAGAATGACTTGGAACTTTGATCTAGAGAAGACTTAAGCAGAACTTAATGGGCCATTCTGGAAAGGGATTTACCAACTGGAGTGCAGAAGGAAATGTGGACAGTGGAAGCTTGATTGATGAAGTTGCATAGGGGGACAAAAATACTTCATTGAGAACTGTGCTGGTTTACATGACACTCAGACGACAAATCTGGCAGCACAATATCTATGTCCTGAGAACTTAGCCAAAATTGAATTTAAGTGTTATGGGCTAATGTATTTGGTGGGGTGAAATTTCCAGACAGAGAAGCATACAGTGTATGGTTTGGCTTCCTTTTGCTTCTCTTATTGAGATGTGCAATGAAAGATAGCAAAATCCAGAGCAGAAGGATATGAAAAACATAGTTTGGGATGGAAAGAACTGTGAGTAACTTTCAAGCCCAGAGACTGCAGCTGCTGCCAAAGCAATTATTAAGGAGATTGTAACCATTGAGGATGGGCCAGCTGTCCTGCATTAGGACAATAGGAAGATTGCCTTGAAGGTAAGATCCAACCCACTGGCAGTTTAAGCTAATAAGAATGCTACTGTTTTGAAAGACAAAGGCCTGAGAGGAGGATACTGAGGGAGGTCCCTGCTTCTCAAGTTTGTGCTTTGTTGTAGTCAGTTTCAGTTTGCTGGGATGAGCATCCAGCCAAACCATGGTTTATAGGGGATTTATTTCAATTTATAGATCCAAGGGAAGTTCCATCAATCGTGGAAGAAGCTGCTTCCCATTCATAAATCCAAGCAGAGAGAGAAAAATCACTTCCAGCCAGCAACATCAAAAAGCAGAAAACACCAACCTGCAGCAAGCAGGATCCCAGAGCTTAGATCTCTCTGCATAGGTTTGGGCTGAAATTAAGATCTACACTCAAACCTACCTTTGGGCTGGACCCCAGAATCTGCCCACAGTGACACCTCCTCCAGTCAGGCAGCTGAAGACCCAAGTTACAAGCTTTAATAAAACACCTGAAGCTGGGCGTGGTGGTGCACACCTTTAATCCCAGCACTCAGGAGGCAGAGGTAGGAGGATTGCCATGAGTTCGAGGCCACCCTGAGACTACATAGTGAGTTCCAGGTCAGCCCGAGCTAGAGTGAAACCCTACCTCAAAAAGCCAATAAAAATAAAAATAAAAATAAAAATAAAAAATAAAATAAAATAAAACACCCGAGTCTATGAGAAACATACATTCAAACTACTACACACTTCTTCACCACCTGGAAGAAAAAATTGGCAATGTCACTCCCATGGTACTGGTTTTAAAAGCATGCAAAAAATACATGAAATTTGGGGATGAAAAGACCTAAGTGAGTTCAGGGGAAGAGACTGAGTAAAGGAAAGGTGGAGGGAGGGCTAATTAAAATCTAAGAGGATATAAATAAGTCATATGGAAGCCTACTTTTTTGGACAATGGAACACTCAGAAGCCATAGATTGTTACTAGAAAAATTTCAGTGCCAGGGATGAGATACCTTCATGTGAGTTTTTGACCAGGGAGGTCCCTGATACCCCCAAAACATTATACGCCATTGTAGAGGCCTTTTATTTCCTATTGTGAATAGATGGTAAGACCCTATTGCTGAAGACTCCATGTACTTGGGCTGAAATGTCACTGAGAAATCCTGCTGGAGCTGAGCTGAAAACTTCCTCCATGTAAACCAGCTGACAGAGAGCTGGGAAAAGCTACACTGTATGCAGTTTAATGGTAGAGAGAGAAATCACCAGTGAAGATACACAACAGTGGACACTACAAGCCTTAAATTTGGCCAGCCTGGCAAAATGAACCAATGGGTGTAATTGTGGCATGTCTGTTGTGTGGGTAACCAACTGCTGTCTAATTGACTGGAGGCCTGCTCCATGGGAGGGAATATATCCCTGATACTGAAAACCTACAACAGGGGTAGTCATGAACCCTAAGGGTGTAACATCTGCTGATGTCTGGCTAAATGTATATACTATGCTCACCAAACTTCCCAGTAAGCACTTCTCTTAACGTTCATACCCATATATTAATGTTACTCTCACTTTTGGTTAGAGAAGCTTCTCTTTTCAGATGGCAGTGACCTTGGGATGCCTCAGAAGTCACCATGGCGCTGAGAAGAAATGACAGAAGATTACTCAGCACTGAAACATTTCTTTCACATCTTTCGAAGCTCAGGGCCATTGCGGAGGAGGTGGTGGACAGAATGTAAAAGCTAAAGGAAGGGTAGGACTCCTTACAAAGTGCTCCTCCAGACACAAAATGGCCTGGATATCCATGACCTCACAGTACCTGACACTACCTACACAAGACCATCATAATAGGAGAGAAAGATCATGACATCAAAATAAAGAGACTGATTGAGAAGGGGAGGGGATATGATGGAGAGTGGAGTTTCAAAGAGGAAAGTGGGGGGGAGGGAGGAAATTACCAAGGGATATTGTTTACAATTATGAAAGTTGTCAAAAAAATTAAAATTAGAATTAAATTAAATATTTTTTAAATATAGGAAATAGAGGATTATGGATTGCACCACAGTTTTCAGTAGCATCTGAGGCCACATAATGTGAGGCATGTTCATAGTTACTTCCAGGAGGCCCTGTGATGCCATTTCATGAAGATGTTCAGATGAAACATATGTTGCTATGGAGACCCCAGGGTATTGAAGATGCCAGAACTGTGGGATATCAGCCAGGAAGAGCTGCAGGCTTGGTATGGATTCTGCCTAAAAGAGAGGCTGCAAACAGCCCAAGCCGTTTTGGTGCTGATGTGATTTCTTCATAAGTCTTAGGTAAAGAGCATGTACCTACAGGATTTAATGTTGGCCCTGCTAGCTTGTGATATTGTATTTGATCTAGCCTTCCCTTGCTATGCCCCATTCCTCCCACGTGAAGTGGGAATGATTACTCTTTGCTATAAGTATACAACTTGTGCTTTGATTTTCAGGGCTTACAGGTAAGACAGTACATTGAGTCTCAGACAACACTTTAGATTTTTGAACAGTATTGTGATTGATTAAAAAAAAAAACACCTATTAGGATAATTAAAGTTGGACTTAATGCATCAAGAGTTGGCCAAGAGTACATGGGGCCCACAGTGGAATGTGGTGGTTTGAATATAAACTGTCCACCATGGACTCATGTGTTTGAATACTTAATCCCTAGTTGGTGGAACTTTTGGGGAAGTTTGTGTCTCCTTTAGGAGGTAGAAATTTTCTTGAGGAATTGTGTTACTGGGGGCAGGCTTGGTATATTATAGTACAACCCTGCTTGGTGCTACTGGGCTTTCTACTTCCTCCATGATGTGATGTGATGTGAAGATGTGACCCTGGATGTCTACTTGTGCCATGTTATCCTTGCCATAATAGATTTTTCCGTTAGTGCTATAAGCAAAAATAAACCTTTTGTCCCCATAAGCTTCTTCTAGTTGGATTTTTTTCCCCAGCAATGAGAAAGAAACTGGTACATCCCAAAATTGGTGCTATCCTCCAGCCTCTATCATAGAAATTTGCATTTACAATAGTCAGAGGTTACTGCAAAGATGCATACTTAATGAAAGTTCTGAGACTAAGTGACTATTGCAGATTAGCCCTGTATCACCTCCTTGAGGTCTTAAGAAACAATGTACCCATGAAAGAGTTGATGGAAACAGTGCCAAGAGCTTGAGGATGAGAAGGAGTGTTGTAGAATGTGGTCTTCTGGATTGTACCTGGCTTTTATACCCATAAACTCACAATGGCCATGGTTTTCTGTAACAATATTGACCCTATAAACCAACATTCCATCATGAGGAATTCCATCAGGAGCTCATGAGACCACAATCCTTTAAGAGGTGGAGTCAATGGTGGCTGGGAAAGAGGAGTGATGTTCTTCAATGATTTACCCAGTGGTAAATTGACCATGCTCCAGTAAATAATGCCCTCAACCATGCTCATGTAAGCAACCCTAATTTAACATTTAAATCAGTGGGCAACAAATAAAACAAAAAGAAACATGGAAGTAGGGAGGCGTTTAGTCAGGCAGTTATAAAGAAGATGGGGTTTAGCAAGAGTGGAAAAGGTTAAGAGGGTAATTGAGGGGTATGGCTATGATCAAAATGTTAACACATGCACATATACAATTGCCAAAAATAAAATAAGAAAGTATTTATGTATGTCTTCAAATCAAGAAAAACAAGTGAGTTATAAGAGTTACTGGTATTAAAACATAGAACTGGTTACTTACATACTTTTAAAGCTTCAGTGTATAATAATAATTTGTACATAATATTAAATTTGTGTGAAAAATATTCCATGAGTATGAAAATTAATTTTCAGAATTGTCTTTTGGGAAGAATACAGTAATTGCATCTATTTTAGAGATAGGTTAAATGAGGCACATACATGTATCTAACCTCTGCAGACTGTCTCAAGTCTATGTGGGTCCCCTTGCTTATTGAGTATTTTGCCAGAAAATGTAATAGTAGCTAGGGTCTTTTTGTAGGTGCCCTTTATGGAAGTTAGAAATATTCTTTTTGAAAGTATGCTACAATTTTTAAAATTGTGATGGCATTTGTATTTTGTCAGAATCTCTCCATATTTATTGAGCTGATTATGAGTCTCCTCTGTTGTATTAATGTGTTGAATTACATTATTGATTTTTACTTATTGAACTAATTTTGCATTCCCAGAATAATTCCCACTTGATCACAAGTATTTTTCATTCTGTAGACTTTCATACTGAATTTTATAATATGTTGTTAAAGATTTTTGCATCTGTGCTAAAAACTGTAAACTGTAATTTCATGTGCTATCTCAAGAAGATTTTGGTATCAGGTTTAGACTGAAATCCTAGAAATTAGGAAGTACCTTTCTCTTGTCTGCTTTCTAAACGGGGATTATAAGATTGATGTTACTTTGATATCCAACAATTTTTACAGTAAAACCATCTGAATTTGATACTTTTATTGATGTTAAATTCCTAATAAGAATTTAATTATACATAATTTCTATTAAAATATTTTGTCATATGGAGTATGTGAATAATTTAACTATATAGAATGTTAATTTGATTACCTAACTGTATCAAATTTTATAAGGCAGAGGGGAACTTAGTGTGGTTGTTTGATTCAGTTGTTTCCCATAAATTTAGGTGTTCTGAATGCTAGGTTCCCAGCTGATGGAGATTTGGAAATTAATGCCTTCTGGAGGCAGTGTATTGCTGGGGGTGGGTTTTTGGGTGTTATAGCCAGTTTCCCCTTGCTAGTGTTTGGCACACTCTCCTGTTGCTGTTGTCCACCTTATGTTGGCCAGGGGGTGATGTTCACCCTCTGCTCATGCTGTCGTTTTCCCTGCCATCATGGAACTTCCCCTCAAGCCTGTAAGCCAAAATAAACCTCTTGTTTTTCCCATAAGCTGCTCTTGGTTGGGTGATTTCTACCAGAAATGTGAACCTGACTGCAACAGTAAGTGGTACCAAGGAGTAGGATTGCTCCTAGACACCTGACTCTCTGGCTTTGGCTTTTTGGAGCTGATTTTCAAGAGGAATGTGGAAGGATTTGAAACCTTGTCCTAAGAGATGCCTTGAAGTGCTGTAAGTACAGTTTGATGGACTATTCTGGTCAGAGTTGAAAGACCTGAATGCACTAAGAACAATAGACTATAAGGTTTGGCTTATGAGGGTGAGAAAGAGCTTTGCTTAGAATGACCTAGAGGCAGTTTGTGTGAAAAGTTTGCTGTTATGTCCATGGTGCATTGTGTAGAAATGGAGTGGTGTGAGCAGAGGGATATGGCACAGAAAGAAAAATCTTTAGATGAACTGCTGCCTGTTCAGCTGCAATTGAGAGATTATAACCTTTGAGACCGGGCTAGCTGACGTGCACTGGGACAAAAGGAAGAATGTAGACTCTTTTGAAGGGGCCTGAGAGTTCAAGGAGTGTCCTGTTCTTCAGAATCTGCTTTATTCCCCCCTGGTTTAACAAACTGGCACCCTACCTGGTTTTGTGGAATATAAGAAATGCAGGAAAGGGAGGGTCATTGAGTTTGTAATGCGGTCTTGTGTTATGGAAGTGGCCATGGGCAGTGCGGAGCAGGTTTGTGGATGCCTTTATGTAGACCCAATGGAGCCATGAGGATGGACCCTGGGCTGCAGTGGAGACCAAGGGAGATGCCAGGACCATGAGATGGCTGCTAAGGAAAGCTGCCAGCCCTGATGAAGTTTTCCAGGACTGTGAGTAGCTGAGCTGAAGGGGTGGAATTGGAACTTCAGAGACTTGTTGCTTGGTTAGAATTATCGGACTTGGAGACTTGTCACTGGCTAGAGCTGTTTGACCGGAAGCTACAGAGTTTGATGTTTGCCCTGGTTGTTTTAAATCTTATATTGGCTGAATATTTCTTTGCTATGCCCAATGCCATCTTTTGCAGTGTTAATGTTTATTCTGTGCCATTATGGGTTTTGGGGGGACTTTTTTGGTACTATGCTCAGTTAAAAAATCTTGGGGGATGGAGGGATGGCTTAGCCCTTAAGGCATTTGCCTGCAAAGCCACAGGACCCAGGTTTGGTTCCCCAGGACCCATGTTAGCCAGATGCACAAGGGGACACACTCATCTGGAGTTCGTCTGCAGTGGCTGGAGGCCCTGGCATGCCCATTCTCTCCCCTCCCCCCTCTCTCTCTCCCTCCCTCCCTCTTTTTCTGTCAAATAAATAAAAATAAAATATTTTTCAAAAAATATCTTGTACTACAGGGATGTTTGAACATCATTGGGATTGATAAAACTATGGGGACTTTTAAAGTTGGACTGAATGCATTGTATTTTACATCATGAATGGATATCAGTTTATGGGGGCCAGGGGCAGAATGTGTGGTTTGATTCAGGTGTCCCCTATAAATTTATGTGTTCTGAATGTTAGGGTCCCAGCTGATGGAGATTTGAGAATTAATGCCTCCTGGAGGGAGAGTACTGTTGAAGATGGGATTATGGGTGTTACAGCCTATTTGCCCTTGCCAGTGTTTGGCACACTCTCCTGTTGCCATTGTCCACCTTATGTTGGCCAGAGGGTGATGTTCACCCTCTCCTTATGCTATCATTTTCTCTGCCATTGAGGTTATGGCTTTCCCCTAAGGATTTATATAGTGAATGTTATCTGATAGGAACAGCATAATAGGTCTCACCTCTCCTCAAGGATATACAGATATTAACAGTTATTGAAGGAAAGAGAAACAGGGGTAGAGAGAGAGAGAGAGATTACTTATGCAGTGGAATAGCAAGCTATCCATAAATTGCCCATACTTCAGTAAGTCACCCATGCTCCTATATTCTAATAAACCTGATTTATCCATGGAGCTACACCTAAGCAGGATAATTTCTTTTTATCTGTTGTTGTTACCCTGCCTTTTTCTGAGTAGACATTTGTTCACATCTCCTGAGTAAAAGTTTACACAGGATTCAATATTCTAGCTGAGATATCTGGTGCCATTCTAATACATTGCAAGGGAAAAGAATCCCATGCTTTGGGCCCATAGGTATCTCCATTCCTGCCTTTATTGCTTATAGCTCTATCATAGGTCTGCCACACAACATCACAACAGAGAGGGCCAGGGTGGTGCACCAAGGAATGGAGCTGCCTGACCTCTATAGCACCCTCTCCTTCTGGCTTTTATGGTGCAGGTGCAAGCCCCTTGTGGACATTGACACAAAGAGCCATCTACTTTCATCAATACATCTACCTGCATAGTTTTAAAATCTTTTCTCTTTGATTTTTCCAGTCTCATGCCTTCTATGCTCTGACCAAGCAGCTAAGTCACTCAATAATCAGAATTTCATTACATCCTGCCTTTTCATCCACTTCCCCATAGCAAGTCAACATTCAGGTGTGTAGCTCACTTATTTGACTGTTGCAAATGTTTTATCTGTTTGCTTTATTTCAGGGCTAGTCTTCGGTAAAGCCAGATTATACCAGAGGTCCCACTCAATGGATGCCTAAGTGCCAGCTTGCACGAGACACTGCATGAGGGCTGCTCCTATGGGCAGCACAGCTCCTTTGTTCTTCGCCTAAGAGCAAACTTCAACCTTCAGAGAAAACTCTCAGTCAGCAAAATACTGTTTCTACAACAGAAATTAGAAGTTTATTTGAAACAAATGAGAAAACAGAGATAAAAGCAATAGTTTAATTTTGTTATAAAATTACAAAAAATACCTTAGCTTTTTAAATAAGAATAGTTTATATCATGAAACTAAGACAAAATTAATACCTGCAACTAAATTTTGGTATTCATTCACTTCTTCTTGTTATCAGTTTCTTATGTATGTTTGAACCTTATTAATTTATAAACAAAGGAACATTTGCATTTATTTTATAGATCTATTTTAAGTTATTTGGGGTTTTGACAATCAAATAGGAGAACACAATATTCTCTCTAATTTTTGTTTTTAGCTTTCAGTTACCTTTTTATAACAAGTAGATCATCTTTTCATATATATACCTGACCTGGCTAATTTGCTTCTATGTGATTAGTCTCATTCAGTGTGCATTTTTACTTTTTATTACTCCTTTATTGCTAGAAGTGTCTCAGATATTAAAAAGTACTCTCTTTGTTATACACTTACCAATATTTCTCTTTATATGTGTGTTTTATCATTAGAACTTTTGATTTATACATTGAATTTACAGGCCCTTGTGTTTTAGAAAAATCTATGACTACAAAATGTGTTCATGTTTTCATTTAATTTTACTTATTTACCTGTTTTTATTAATATTTGAACATATGTTTTAAGTGTGTGGCAGTTTGAATGTATGTCCCCCGTAGCCTCAGGTATTTTTTATTAAGGTTATACTGCCTGCCTGTCTCCAGAAGCTTACTGGAGGGCTGTGTCACTCGGGGCAGATCAGACTGTAGCCCAAAGGTATAGAGAGCACTGTAAGCTCTGGTGGTGTGTGCTCACTGGTTTTGGTGTTTGCTTGCTGCAGTTATTTTTTCTGCTTGGATCTATGGAAGTAAACAGCTTCTTTCCCATCAATGGAAATTCCCCTTCCCCTGGATCTCTAAATGTGAAATAAGTCACCTCCTCCCATAAACTATGACTGTTTGGAAGTTGGTCCCAGCAACGTGAAGCTGATGACAACAATATGAAATCAAAATATATAATTTGGTTAATAAATTACCCTTATACAATTTGTTGAAATAAAACTGTGTTTCATGGTCTACATTTCTAAATATAGTTTCTATCAAGTTTTGAATTTATTACTATGTTCTCATAATCTGTCTAGAATAGTGCCATTCTTAAACTTTAAAATGTTGACTATCCTTATAGCCCTAGCCATACATAGGGCTTAAAATCTACATTAAAAAACTTGACCTTTATTTAATCATCACAATTTAAAATTAAATGAGACTTTAAAATACTAGTGCCAGGGCTTGGGATATAGCTCAGTGGTTAAATGCACTTGCCTGTAAGGCCCACTGACCCAGGATTCAATTCCTTGGTACCCAATTAAAGCCAATATCAAAAAGTGGTGCATGTGTCTAGCAAGAGGCCCTGGCACATCCATACACATAAACGCATACACTCACACATATATAACTAAATAAATATAGTTAGCTGAAGACTTTCAGTAAGAAGCAGGTCTGAGGACAGACCACAGAAAATAAAGATCGTTTATACAACTAACGGTTATAGCATTATAATACCTCATATGTAAAACTGTTGTAATTTCTTGCATTGCATAATATATTTTTCCCAGAGCATATTTTGTACAGAATTATGACAAGTTAACAACTGGAAAACTAAAACAGGTTCATTGCCTTCAGGCCCATGATTCACATAACTATCTAGCTTCATTTATGTTCTGTACTTATTAATTCAATACGATAAAATAGAAGGGAGAAATAAATTAAAATAAAATAATTTCATTGAATTTTAAATATCCCAGGCCAGAAGGTATTTGCTATATTTCTTAAAGTTTGATTAGTTCATTATATTTCTGAAAATCTTGTCTTCCTATTTTGTCTGCCAACATCTGATTTTTCAATGGTGGAAACCCCTTATGTTGGAGACAGGCCCTTTCCTAGCTCTTTCAGGCTACATCATGATTAGACTGAATGTGTCAATGCTACCTCAGTTTCTTTCTCTGATGTTTATGTCGAGAGATGGAGAGCCCTTTCCTGCTAGATTTCCTTTCCTAAGAAAACAATCCTTGTTGGAAGCCCTGATCTCACTTCCCACTGCCCTGAGCTTAAGCTTGGGGCTGCGGTGCGGTGGGTGCCTGGCACACTGAGAGGAGGGCCCTCCGGAGGGCAGAGGGCCGGGGCGCTCCTCCATGCTGCGTCATTGCTCTGCTGCACCTGCTTGCTTCTCCCACAGACTGCAGCTTAGGGAAAGCATCATCACGGAACAATGTGCAAGGAACACAGCGTTGTCTTTTCCTAACTTGATGTGTTACCTTAAACATGTATGTTTGTACCTTTTCCAAAAATAGCTAAGGTGGTTAATTTCATTGTTTTCCAAAAAACTTGATGCCCATTAATTTGTAGATTTTGTTACAGCAGCAATCACTATGTTGCAATTCTGTGTGGTAGGTCACCTCTCGAATGCTCCCCCAATCCCTGCCTTCTGGTATTCATCAGTTTGTGTGACCCCCTTCCCTTGAGGGGCTGAATGGTTTTCTTGTTGTTGTTGTTTGTTAGTTTGGTTTCAAATCACCAGCAGATTTCATGTTAACAGAATTTTTTCTTCTGCTCTTATATCTGTGTGTGGCTGTGAGCTGCCCTCTGGAACGCTCACATAGCCAGGGACATGAGTTCCTCACCAATCATCACTGTATTAGTCAGAGTTCTCTAGAGGAACAGAACCAATGGAATGAATTATAAAGGGGATTTATTGGATTACCTTACCAGGATAAGGGCCAAGTAGCCCAACAATAGCTGTTTGCAGGCAAAAGTGCTAAGGATTTGGGTAGCTCCTCAGTCCATGTGACTGGGTGCCTCAAGAGTCTCGATCTGGCCCTGCAGAACCTGGGTGACTCCCTGGAGGACCACTGGTCTTCAGTCCATATTGGATGGTTCCAGTGTCCAAGGAGGCTAGCTGAAACTGGACATATGCAGGCAAGGTGAGTAGCAAGAGAAGCCAAGCAAACACCCTGTGTTCTAAGATTCTTTTGTTTAAAATAATATTTTAGAGCCAGGCATGGTGGTGCATGCCTTTAATCCCAGCACTTGGGAGGCAGAGGTAGGAGGATCGTGTGAGTTCGAGGCCACCCTGAGACTATATAGTGAATCCCAGGTAAGCCTGGACTAGATCCTATCTTGAAACACACACACACACACACACACACACACACACACACACACACACATATATATATATATATATATATATATATATATATATATATATATATATATATGCTTATTTATTTGAAAGAGAGAAAGAGCCAGAGAGAGAGAGTGAAAGAAAGAATGGGTGCACCTGGGTCTCTAGTAGTTGCAAATGAACTTCACATGCATGCACCACCTGGTGCATCTGGCTTACATGGGTCCTGGGGAATCAAACTTGGGTCCTTTGGCTTTTTAGGCAAGCACCTGAACTTCTAGGCCATCCCTCCAGCTCATCTCTCTGAGATTCTTTATATATAGTCCACCACCAGGAGGGAAGCAGCCTCTGAGGGAAGGGACTTCCTCCCTCAGTTAATCCTTCCAGGAAACAACCCTATAGTCCCCCCCAAAAGGTGTCTCTAGATTCCTAACCTGATCCAGTCGACAACAGAACTGACGGATCACAACCAGCAAGGACTGGAGGGCTTTTGACACTTATGAGGCAGAACTTACGTGGATGGAACCTGAAGATGACTCCAGTCCAGCTGACATCTTGAACATAGCCACAGGTTTTCTGCTTCACCTGAAAAAGAAGGAAAATCAAGACAAATGTTTCCCGGCTGCTGCTCATTAGTGTCATCACTTAGCATTTAGTCTTCCTTTATTCTTCCTCAGTTGGCATGTGATGGTTATTCATTATTTCCCACACTGAGAGCCTTTCCTCCTAATTTCTTCTCATCTGTGTTAATTTGTCTGTTAAAACTCTGCTTGCATTAAACACAATTCTAATGAAAGTAAAATATTGTCTTCCTTTCAGTAATGGTCTTTAAATAGCTGGTGATTATTATGCTACATTCACTCACCTTTCAAGAGTTTTCTTTTGTTCTTTTCTCACAGAGAGATGCACATTTAGCAATAAGGAAGTTAAATGGAGTACACTGAAATTATGTGGGGGATGATTTCACTTTCCTAGTGAAATGGTAAAATTATTATGAAATGTTTACATTTTACTCATCTTAGAACATAAATGTTCTATTTCGTCAGCTATTGTTTCTAGGCTACAAACGCACACGACTGTGAATGGCACCCTGGCAGCTACACTTCTTCACTGGCACTGTCTCCACCATCTGGTTTTGCCAAATGAAACACCAGAGTGCAGAAGGCAGGATGGCAGCAGAATGGGGTGACAGCTTTCTGTTGGCTTGCTGGTCTTGTGGGCATTGCTCTGGCATTCACCCTGCCATTTGGGCATCTGAAAAAGAGCTGTTGGTCTCCACTCCCTTGCCATTTGAGTAACACAGAACGGTGGCAATGCCAGGAACAGAGTCACAGACAGCTAACATTCTGTATGAAGCTCCGAGTGCAGCTGCACAGAGCCCCTCTCAATTTTCAGACATGACAATGTTAGTGTTACAATGTTTTCTCAGAATCTTGTTTGAAGTTCTGAAGGTCCCTCCTTGAAAGTGCCATCTTTCTTTCATAATCCTACCTCTTCCTACTGGTCTGTGAGATATAGCCTTGTTAGTTATTTCTAGCAATGGTTTCTTATATCGTTTTATTGGGCGAGGGGTTGAAGTAGGGTTTTACTCTAGCTCAGGCTGACCTGGAATTCACTGTGTAGTCTCAGGGTGGCCTCGAACTCACAGCAATCCTCCTACGTCAGCCTCCCGAGTGCTGGGAATAAAGGTGTGCACCACTACGCCTGGCTTATCTTAAACAGATTTGACTGTGTTTATGCGTTGTATGCTTTGTGCTCTTTTTTTCGATTCAAGTGGGGGTGGGAGTCCTTGATGAACAATACATTTTCTTCTTTTTTTATTTCTTGGAGTGTCAAGCTTCATTTGTTTTGACTATAGCCTTATTTGGCATGCACTTGTTAATAAATATGTCCATAATAACCTTTGTTTATGTTCTTTAAAAAGACTTCTTCAAAGATGTCAGTGAATAGGGGCAGAGGAAAAAAAAAAAAAGAGGAAAAGTGGTACATACCTCTAATCCCAAAACCTGGGATATGGAGTCCACAGTATTAGCAGTTCAAGATCACCCTTGGATACACAATGAGCTCGAGGTTATCCTGAGCTACATAAGACCCTGTGCCAAATCAATATACAGAAGTTAAGTTACTAAATATTGATAATGGATAATTACAGTATGTTTATTTAATGATAGTTATGTGTTAAATTATTAATTATATTATTAAATATTTTAACTATCAAATTAAGCATTTGATAATATACATAATAATAATAAATTTGTAGACATTTGTAAAATTTATGTTTAAAAGTTACTTTATACGAAATAAATGCTCACTTGTCTATTTTTCCAACTTTCAACATGCTTTACTTAATTGACTAAAACTATATATTTGTTATGTATAATATGTTGTTTACAAATGTATGTACATTTGGGGATTTTATTAAGGAAATGAGCTATGCTTCACCTGACTTCACCTCACCTCTTTACTGTTTCATAGTGAAAACACAGCGTATCTACTCTCTTAACAATTTCCAGGACTATAACACATTATTACTAGAGTCTGCATATTCCTCCTATTGAACTGAAACTGTGTACCTTTACCCAGTATCTCCTTAACCCTCTCTTCCTCTACTCTAGCTTTACTTTTTTCTAAGAGTTTTACTTTCTAATTTATGCATTCAACTTTGAAGATTCCATATATGTAGGTGTGGTGGTTTGATTCAGGTGTCCCCAATAAACTTAGGTGTTCTGAATGCTAGCTTCCCAGCTGATGGAGATTTGGGAATTAATGCCTCCTGGAGGGAGTGTATTGTTGTGGGTGGGCTTATGGGTGATACAGCCAGTCTCCCCAAGCCAGTGTTTGGCACACTCTGCTGTTGCTATTGTCTACCTTATGTTGGCCAGGGGATGATGTCCACCCTCTGCTCATGCCATCGTTTTTCCCTGCCATTGTGGAGCTTCCCCTTGAGCCTGTAAGTCAAAATAAACCTCTTTTTCCCACAACCTGCTCTTGGTTGGGTGATTTCTACCAGCAATGTGAACCTGACTGCAACAGTAGTACTTGTCTGTTTCTTGCCTGGCTTATTTCACTTAATATTTTATACTTCAGGCTCAGCTATATTGTTGCAAATGACAAAGCTTCCTTTAATTTTTCAGGCTGAAGATTATTGCATTATGCATATATGGAGCTCATTTATTTTGCCCATTTACCCACTGAAGGACATAGATTAATGTTATTTCTGAACTATTGTGAATAAGAAAGAACATGAGGAAAATATGTTCTCAACACACTAACTTTATTTTCTCTGGATATATGGCCATAAGTGGGATTGTTGAATCATATGGTAGGTCCATTATTAATTATTTGAGACACATTCCTCATGTTTCCCATATAGCTACACTAATTTACACTCCCTCTAATAGTAGTCATGTACTCCATTTCTCCACATCCTCTTCAATACTATCTTTCATCTTTTTAATAAAAGCCCTTTGAAAAGGTGTTAAATGATACTTCATTCTGATTTTAATTTTTCATTTACTTTTGATTAATTATACTGAATATTTTTCATATGCTTCTTGATCATTTGGATGACTTTTGTTGAGAAATGTCTAATCAGATCCATGGTTTTATTTAGTCTAGCTTATTTGTTTACTTTCATTAGCAGGTATTGATTATACAAAATGATAGGTTTCCTAATACTTTCATTCAATATGTAATATATTTTGATCATATTTACCTCCATTACTATCTCCTGTTCCTCTCCCCACTCCTGCTTATACTTCTCCTCTTCCATAATAGACTCTTCTAGTTTCATATCTCTGTATATAAATATGATTTTATTTATAAA